>CM059204.1:41917190-42202190 GCA_030347435.1 Clarias fuscus | reverse complement strand
GTATCACCAGATTCCTGCCGATACACAGCCACAGCATATGTCAGGGATGTTGTATCCTTATCCACCCTAGCTGAATATTCTGAATATGATGAGTAGGAGTGATTGTAGTCCAGTCACTGCGTCCTCGCTGCAGTGGACACGTGGAGATTCCTGACGCCGCCTGGGTCTGAGTCGCACAGCCTTTTATGGCTGCTGGATCATTCCTGGACCGTGGTTATTTTTACCCTCTAGTGCCATCTGTGTGGGTTGAAACCTGACTACACCGCTCAAAAACTCTGTGTGCGTGTTTGTCTGTGTGTGTGTGTGTGTGTTTGTTTGTGTGGGACCACCTGACTGGTGCACAAGTGTATACATGCCGAGCTCACAACTTCAATAAGCATCATGTCGCCCCAAAGATACACAGCTGTAGGGCGTTCAGGATTTTTTTTTACAGTAATAACTGATTAACTATACCTTAACTACTGAGTTATAGGAAAAAGTAAGGGTGAGTGAAACCATGAAAGAAAAAAAAACATACACTGCAACAAATCTTAGCAAATGAAATTTTCTTGACTTTAATCAAATTTTAAATCAAAATTGTAAATAGTTTACAAATATAAGAGAATTAAGCTTATTTCTAATAAGCTTAATGTGTCACGGGTGCTGTTTGCAGGACGAAGGAAAGGCATAATGGCAGAGGTGATGTGAAAAAAAGTCTTTTAATCAAACAAAGAAACAATGGGAACAAAAGGAACAGAACATGAACTTAAACCAGGCATAAACTAAACATGGAGCTACACAGACTAGGGGTTACAAACAGACTGAGAGACAGACAAAGGCCAGGAGACAGACAAAGGCTAGGAGAACACGGAGCCAGGAGAACACGGAGCCAGGAGAACACGGAGCCAGGAGAACACACAGAACTTGACAGCAAACCAAACCAAACAGTAACCCAAAACGAACAGATGCAAGACAAGACTTAACTGAACTCAGGAACATTTATAACAAAACTAATGAGCAACCTCGGTTCAGGTGAGCGCAACATCACCTGACTGAGGTGTATTCTGGGGAATCGAGTTCACCATAAAAAAAAAACAACAAATGAAAACAAAAGGAAACAAAATGGAGTCTGTGGGCATTTTGGCACCCTCTAGTGGTATTCCCTGACATTACCCCCCTCCACCCGGCGCGACAACGGAGCACCCAACGGAGGTCCAGGACAGCCCCCCCAAGGTCCTATGTCGGCTCTGCCGACCGTGAGGCTGCAACACCCATCCCTTGGGCGAGGTGGAAGGGTGGGTAAGGGTGGGTTGCCACTGAGGTCGGGCGGCGGAGGAAGCACGGTGTCCACGAGCCCGTGCGGAGGCGGCAGGAGCACGGCGTCCTTGAGCCCGTGCGGAGGACGGCGGAGGCGGAGGCAGCTCGCTGTCCTCCTCGATGCAGGACGGCGGATGCGGAGGCAGCTCGCTGTCCTCCTCGATGCAGGACGGCGGAGGCGGAGGCTCATGCTTTTCGGGGAACTCTGGAGGGTCTGGGCCTCCACTGAGGCTGGCTGGAGGGTCTGGGCCTCCACTGAGGCTGGCTGGAGACTGGCTGCTGGCCTTGACATCAGCTGCCTCTTTGTTGACCTTGGCCAGCTGTTCCTGCACCAATGCCCCCAGATCTGACCCCGATCTCCTGTCAAGCGACAAATGTTTATCTGCTGGATCAGAACCCCAGCTAGTTGGTGGAGCTCCAGCCTCCGCTGTTGAAGCTCCACTTGATCCACCCTCTGAACACAAGCAGACACATGTTCACCCTCTCCAGCTTCTTTCTGAGGCGCTCCACCGGCAGTCGCTCCGGCGCGCCCCAAATTGTTCCGCTGGATGGCAAGCCGACTCCCCAAAAAGGTTGCTTGCCTCGGCATCACAGTCACAACCCCCCCTAAAAAATTTTCCCGGGGAGGCTCCTCTGCTATACCATTTTTTAGGTCTTGCATTCTGTCACGGGTGCTGTTTGCGGGACGAAGGAAAGGCATAATGGCAGAGGTGATGTAAACAAAAGTCTTTTGATCAAACAAAGAAACAATGGGAACAAAAGGGACAGAACATGAACTTAAACCAGGGATAAACTAAATATGGAGCTACACAGACTAGGGGTTACAAACAGACTGAGAAACAGACAGGCCAGGAGACAGACAAAGGCTAGGAGAACACAGAACCAGGAGAACACGGAGCAAGGAGAACACGGAGCCAGGAGAACACGGAGCCAGGAGAACACACAGAACTAGAAGAACACAGAGCTGGGAGAACACAGAACTAGGAGAACACAGAACTAAAAGAACACAGAGCTAGGAGGAAACACAGAGCTTGGAGGAAACACAGAACCAAACCAAACAGTAACCCAAAACGAACAGATGCAAGACATGACTTAACTGAACTCAGGAACATTTATAACAAAACTAATGAGCAACCTCGGTTCAGGTGAGCGCCACATCACCTGACCGAGGTGCATTCTGAGGAATCGAGTTCACCATAAAAAAAACCTACAAATGAAAACAAAAGGAAACAAAATGTAGTCTGTGGGCACTTTGGCACCCTCTAGTGGTATTCCCTGACATAATGTTACTAAAATTGTAAGCAAAAATCTCTGGTTTATTGGCAGATAATTTGCCAATTGCTAATTTTTAGATGCAACATTATCTGCCAATAGAGCAAGACATTTTATGCTTGCAATTTTATTAACAGTTTATTAGAAATAGGCTTTATAATCCTATATTTGGTTTGTTGCATGTTAGTTTAGAAATTTTGTATAGTTTGGTAAAATTCTATATTTCACTTGCTAAGATGAAAAGTTTACACTACAAAAATATGATTATGTGATAAAATTCTTAGCATGTAAAATATTATTGAATCTAGTCAAATATATCTACAATTTCTTAAAATAACAGTAAAACAAACGAAATATAAGATTATTATATTATAATTATTTCTAGTCAACATTTCCTAAAATTGCAAGCAAAAATGTATTGTTCTATCGGCAGATAATTTTGCTTTCAAGAAATAAATTAATAAAACTAGCACAATTGAAGTAGCAAAAAAATTTTTTTTTTAATTGTCAATAGAACAGGTAATTGTTGCTTAAAATTTTTGTTAATGTTGACTAGAAATAAGCTTTATAAATATGATATTTGGTTTGTTGTAATTCTATTTTAAGAAATCTTTTTAATTTAACTGGATTCAAGATATAAGCGATTGCACAAAATAATATCTTAGCAAGTGGAATTTACTTGAATTTAGTCAAGTCATCTAATACTTTTTATTTTAAGAAATAGTAAATAAACAATGAACCAAATTGACATACTCTGCTATATCTTTCAATATAAATTCACACACAAACCTTGGATAGTAAATAATGAAAAAAAAACGAACTGCCTCAAAGTAATTTCCTGAGCCAGGTTTTTTTTCACTTGACAGTAAACATTCTTTACTAGTTGCCATTATTTTATTGTTTTATCCAAAGTTTTCTTTTCAGGATATGAATGATAATTCTTGACTGAACAGAATGTCAAAAAAAAATTATGTTAAGGTATGATTTATAAATTTATGTGTGAATGAGTTCATGATTAAATGTCTAATGTTCCGATGGCTGAAGAGTTATTTGGTGTAATTATACCGTTATTACCCGCTGGCCTATTTGGCACAAAGCTGACTCACTTATAAGGGATTTCTTTGGAGCCTGTAACCAGTAATTTGTAAATCCCAGGCTTTTTTACAGTATAACTGCCACTGGAATACATCTCTGCAGTTATATTCTCCATATAAACCTCTGAGTTTAGCTCTTTGGCAGGAGTTTATTAGGTTAGGATGGAGGATGGGGAGGTAGTAACCGATCAGCAGCTCTGTTTATTGGGGTAGAATGGCATGCACAAACAAATCCTTGATTCCACCAACTTTTTTTTGTCAGTGCCAACTGATATTAACTGCAGCTAAGATATAATTTTCACGCTCCAGTTTTTTGTTGTTATGGTACATTTGGTAAAGTGTGTAATGGTCCTGGGAGATTGGTAGTGGAATCAGGAATCAGTGATAGATACCAGAAGTTGGCATGAAGATGATAGTGATGGCGTGATGGTGTGATGGTGTGATAGAAGTGGAGGAATGGTGATGCTGTGATGAAGATGGTTTAATGGCGATGAAATGATGGTGATGGTGTTACAGTGGTGCACTGGAGATGGCATGATGTTGATGACGCTATGGCATGATGGTGTGACGCTGATGGCGTTATGGCGATGGACTGATGGTGATGACTTGATGGCAGTGGTGCACTGTTGTGATGGCAATGTTATTATTGCAACGCTGTAATGATGGTGATGACGTTATTGGGTGACGGCGATGGTATGGTGGAGATCATGTTGATGGCTTGATAGATGATTGGACGAAATCTGAATGAAAACTTGGTGTCTGCATGGAGTTCTCATCTCAAATTTCTACTAGGCTTGTTACAGCTAACAAATCATTATGTTTATTTACAGTTCCAAAAGTTTGTTTACCATCAGCCTGGTTGTTCTTCTTCATCCATTCATCTGTATGAACCGCAGTCACTTGTCTAACATGTCATCAGAGTAATGTTGCTCCAGCTGTTCGTTGCATGGGGAACACCGCGAGATGCACCGCGAGATTTCTGTTCTGTTGGACGGCTCTGGAAACCTTCCGAGCTCGTTACTCCCTAAGCAGGACAGAAAACTTGGAGTGGATCCCAAGTTCAGTTTTAAAAAAACATTCTTGACCTTCTTAACAGCTAAATAAAGATATGACCAAATGCTAATTCTAGCGTCTAGCACGCAAAGCTAACGCATAAACCTAATCCTGTTTTGCCCGCTGTAAGTATGTAATGTGCACACGACACGTGTAAAGTCTAGCAAATCCCCAAACGAGTCTCAATCTCAATCACGTTTCTGGTCTAAGTGTCAAAATTAGGGGTGCTGTCAGGGTTGCCAGGTCTCAAAACCTTCATCAAAACTATTCTATATCTCAAAAACCACACAAAGGATCTCACATTAACCAGAACAAATGGACAAGTGGAAAAGAGGGACTCATTTTCTCCTTTTAATATTTTTTCCTCCATTTATACTTTCCCCTTGTTTGCCACAGCATGCGTTTGTAGAGTAGCTGATGCATTAAACTGGGGTCTTGTGTTGTTATTCAGTCTCCTGGTAAGGAATGATATCAGATCCCAGACCTCCATTTTGTCTCCGGAGCTGCGACATGTCCTGATCTGTTCTCTCTCTCTCTCTCTCTCTCCCTGTCTGCAGCTTGGCTTTTTTTCAGCACCCAGTTATGCAGCCCACAGAAAACACAAAAGCACAGCTCACTAATGAATACCATCACACATTCACTGTCTCTGGCTCTCTCTGTCGCCTTCACTTTCTTACTGTCGCATTACTTTTTCTAACAGGATGAACATAAAAATGGGGATGGGACCCAGTACTAACGTCAGCGTAGTCTTAGTAAACATCCAGGGCCAGTACTAACATCCAAAATCAGTACTAACATCCAGGGTCAATATTAACATTCAGAATCAGTTACTAACATTCTGCATCAGTTCTAACATCCAGAATAAGTACCAACATCTGGAATCAGTGCAAACAGCCGGAATCGGTACCAACATCTGGAATCAATACTAACATCTGTTCAGTACAAACAGCCAGAATCAGTACTAACATCTAGTCATAGTGTAAAGAGCCAGGGCCAGTACTAACATCCAGAATCAGTACTAACATCCAGGGTCAATATTAACATTCAGAATCAGTTACTAACATTCTGCATCATTTCTAACATCCAGAATCAGTACCAACATCTGGAATCAGTACAAACAGCCGGAATCAGTACCAGCATCCAGAATCGGTACCAACATCTGGAATCAATACTAACATCTGTTCAGTACAAACAGCCAGAATCAGTACTAACATCTAGTCATAGTGTAAAGAGCCAGGGCCAGTACTAACATCCAGAATCAGTACTAACATACAGGGTCAATATTAACATTCAGAATCAGTTACTAACATTCTGCATCATTTCTAACATCCAGAATCAGTACCAACATCTGGAATCAGTACAAACAGCCGGAATCAGTACCAGCATCCAGAATCGGTACCAACATCTGGAATCAATACTAACATCTGTTCAGTACAAACAGCCAGAATCAGTACTAACATCTAGTCATAGTGTAAAGAGCCAGGGCCAGTACTAACATCCAGAATGAGTACTAACATCCAGAATGAGTACTAACATCCAGGGTCAATATTAACATTCAGAATCAGTTACTAACATTCTGCATCATTTCTAACATCCAGAATCAGTACCAACATCTGGAATCAGTACAAACAGCCGGAATCAGTACCAGCATCCAGAATCGGTACCAACATCTGGAATCAATACTAACATCTGTTCAGTACAAACAGCCAGAATCAGTACTAACATCTAGTCATAGTGTAAAGAGCCAGGGCCAGTACTAACATCCAGAATGAGTACTAACATCCAGAATGAGTACTAACATCCAGGGTCAATATTAACATTCAGAATCAGTTACTAACATTCTGCATCATTTCTAACATCCAGAATCAGTACCAACATCTGGAATCAGTACAAACAGCCGGAATCAGTACCAACATCTGGAATCAGTACAAACAGCCGGAATCAGTACCAGCATCCAGAATCGGTACCAGCATCTGGAATCAATACTAACATCTGTTCAGTACAAACAGCCAGAATCAGTACTAACATCTGGAATCAGTAACAACATCTGCTCCGTACAAACAGCCAGAATCAGTACAAACATTCAACATCAGAACTAATGTCCAAAACCATTACTAACAGCCCGAATTAGTACTAACATCCAGCATCAAAACGATCATTTAGGATCAGTCCTAACATTTGGCATCAGTAATAACATCTATCGTCAGGACAAACAGTCAGAGTCGGTACTAACTTTCAGCCTCATTACTGAGAACCGGCATCACTACACTGTAAACCCGATTAAGTTGGCAAAACTCAGAATATTTGTGGTAATCAGGTACATCAATTTTTTTAAGTATTGATGTTTCCAATTTTAAGTAAACAGAACGATACATTTTTGAGTTTGTTGAACTTAAATTAAAAATAAATTATTGCAGGCCATCCAGATCAGGGATCGAACCCAGGCCTTCCACATGGCAGACAAAACACTTACCACTGTGCCACGAGTGCTCTATAGATATTAAGATGGTGGAACTTTAAAGTGATAGTTACTGTCACGATTACATAAAATATCAAATTTGTTCAGCTAACTTGAAAAGTGTCATTTCTACAAACTCATAAAAACCCAAAAAGTTCTGAATACTCAAAAAGGTCTCTTAATCTGACCTAATTGCAATTATTATTATGAAGTTAACAGCACTCAATGTGTTTAATTACAGTATAAACTAAAACATTTATTAGTTCATTTTCAGCATGGAGGAGGCGCTTCACTCGCTTTATTTACATCATAATTCATTTACCAGTGTGTGTGTGTGTGTGTGTGTGTGTGTGTGTGTGGAGCAGATGGAGCTCTGCAGTGGCAGTTTATCTCCAGAGTGAAAGACCACATGCCTGCTGTTTGCACTGAGACAGAGAGAGAAGGGAGGGAGGGACGGAGACAGACAGACGGAGAGAGAGAGAGAGAGAGAGAGAGACAGAGAGAGACTATATATAGACAGCGAGAGACAGATCTCTCTCTCTTTCTCTCTTTCTCAGTCCTTGGTTTGTCTCAGAATTTTTGTTCGTTTGTCATTATTTTTAATATCTGCCTTGCTGTCATTGTCCTTTCCATCTATTAATACAAGTCTTGGTGTCTTTCTGTCTCTCTCTGTCTCTGTTGTTTATCAATGCATGGAAATGATGAATGGATAAATGAGGAGAGATGTGTGTTTAAGATTTTAGCCCCGGTATTTGTGGACTAGCTGGGAATCTTCTCTGCGAGTAAAGCATAGCGGTGGTGCGGACGAGATAGCCGGAGTCTCCACATGGGTCCTTGATCAAAACAGGAAGTTTGTGTGTACTCTGACCTCTACAAGCTCGAAGGTTAAGTGGCGCCAGCTGCTTGTTTGGGTGACATATTTCTACTCAGGCCGCTTAAACATTTTCACCTTCTGACATAAACCTGACGTTACAGCATGTTGGACACATGTGCTCCCGAGCAATGTAAGAAAACAAAACAGAACCAACCTGAGCCTTCCAGGGTCCGGGTTCGATTCCCTGGTTTCCTCCCACAGTCCAAAGACATGTAGGTCAGGTTAATTGACATTCCCAGATTGGCCGTAGTGTGTGAATGAGTGTGTGAATGAGTGTGTGAGTGAGTGTATGGTCGGTTATGAACGATCAGCCGATCAGCCTCAGATATAAGTGGTTGTTCCCGCATTACATCGCCTTCAAAGTGGTGCAACAGAAACACCTTTTTTTGTCGTTACATTATCAAAACCCCGCGCACCTTAAAAACCTCCGATCTGCCTTTTTCCTCCAATTTCTGCAATCGAATTGCACACTCTTACATCATTCTCAAAACACCGCGAGTGCAGATTAGTCTTGAAAATCGTGCTTGCAGTCGCTCAACCCACGCAATTTTTGTCAAGTTGAGTTTTGAGACTTTGGAGGCGGCAGGAAAATGTTGCCGTTCCGTTATGAACTATTCCCACACTGGCATTCCATGTGGTAGGAGTGAATTATTCACTAAGGTTGTTTAAAAATAATAATCTTTGCAGAAAAAAAAAATCTAGCTCTAGCTAGGTCTAGAGAGAGCTGATTGGCCGAGCTCTCTCAGACGGGAGGGATGAGAGGTACTTAGTGCTCCTACATTAATCGCGGCTCTACAGACAATCGGGGGCGTCTGTGTTACCCAATGGTGCGTGGGCGAGCGGTTCAAAAAGATGTGGTCGGCTGGCGTCACATGGTTCGGAGGAAACACGTGATAGTCTTCGGCCCTCCCGACTTAATAGCCTTATTAAGCCTTAATGCGGAGCCTTAATGTGGAGCCCCCTAGTGACGGGGAGGAATTGGACAAAATCAAAAACCAAAGGCAAAGAAATGGCACAATTACACACAATCATGTTGTTTTCTGTTGTTTCTATGACCAAGAAAATAATAATAATTTGCTCATTTTGAGAGTTCTACATGTTCTTCCTGTAACGGTAAAATTTACCCTTTATAAAAGTAATGATAACTTTTGTTCTACCTGACATATCCGAAAACCCAAATACACACTTTGAATTTTAAAGCCTCCCCAGTAAAACACACACTAGAAAGGCTTCTTTCTATTGGCCGAGCTCTCTCAGAGAGGAGGGATGAGAGGTACTTAGTGCTCCCACATTAATCACGGCTCTACAGCCAGTCAGGGGCGTCTGTGAGCTCGCGCAACGGAGGGAGTGGATAGCGCTGTCCTCCGAGTGTGTTACGCCGCCCCCAACGGTGCGCGAGCGAGCAGTTCGAAAAGATGCGGTCGGCTGGCGTCACGTGGTTCGGAGGAAACACGTGATAGTCTTCGGCCCTCCCGGCTGAGTGGTAGTAGTAGCCTTAATGTGGGAGCCCCCTAGTGACGGGGAGGAATTGGACACGACTAAATTAGGGAGAAAATCGGGGAAAAATCCCCCCCAAAAAAAAAGAGACAATAGAACTCTTACTTGTCCAATAAACTCACCATTTTTTAATACTAAATACTTAGGCTTTTAAGCTACATGTTAACTGCCAGGACAAGTTCTCAAAAAAAGAACAAATAAAGAAGAAAACAAATTGATGAAGGAAAAAATGACTAATATCTTTTTAGTACCTGCACATTTTTTTCACAGAGGTTTGTTGGCAACTTAACGCTAACTAATTACGGACAGTTATTTTAAATAGACTCATTCACGCTGAGTCGCTAACAAGCAAAGCTCACGCATCAGATTGTTCCGAGGCAGCGGAACGATCCAAGAAGAAAAGAAAGAAGAAATCCGAACCTGAGGAGTAGGGTTCTGCACAATATGTTTAAATTGAAGCCTCCTGCAAGGGAAATGTCCCCGTGCTGGTTAGCACATATGAGCGCAAACTGGATGCTAATGATGTGCTAACTGTATGGAAGTGAAACCGTAATGAATGCTAAGAGCTGTAATGGTGGCAGTGTGAGAATGGGGCTACATCAGGGCTAGTACAGATTAGACTTGTGATGGAAGGTGGGTGAAGACGATCAGTGATGATAAACTAACCAATCAGCAGTGATACTGTTTGAAGCCCCGCCTCTCAGTGCCATCGATAGAAAACGTATTAGTTATCAGTATTTTCTGAACCGATGTTAACATCTCTCTCTCTCTCTCTCTCTCTCTCTTTTTCTGCTAGTTCTCAGTAGCTCTCCTATTGACTCGACGCTGAGACCAGAGAAGCAGAACGAGGAGCCGCTCAAAGCCGACGACACCACCGTCACAGATTCCTCTCTGATCACAGACCCTCCGTCTAAAATAGAGACACCCGTCAAACCCGGCAGCAGACCCAGCACACCTGCAAACAGCGCCACCCCTCAGAACAAAAAAGGTCAAGCACCAACCCATAAAAGATTTCTTTCTAGATGTTAATGCGAAACAATGTTCCCGGTGGAAAATCAACCAGCCAAACCTGGTTCTTCTAATGTTTCTAAAAAAAAAAACCTTGTCTGGGATTTTATTTATTTTTAAAGCTTTATTAAGAGACCAGAGTGAATTAAAAGAAGACGCTCTTAACTTTTACACAAATGAAAATCAAAACCTTGACAAGTTCGTATGTGTAATAGTTTTGCTAAAGTTACACCTGCACTTACACATCAAGTAGGCGAAACCAGAGCAGCACTGAAATTTTCAAATGTTTATTGAATTTGGTTTAGTTTCACACTGCACCCAACTAATATAGACGAACAATCACCTCAATCTTTTGTAGGTCGTGTTAGATTAAAAACTAGTTTTTAATAATAATAATAATAATAATAATAATAATATACACTTTGTATATTATTTGTGTAAACTTGATGTAAATATGACAAATTCCTTAAAAATATATAACAGCTTTTGCAGGAAATATGAATCGCAACCATCTTTCACAAAGTACTCGCAAAAGTATTCTTGTTTTGCAAGATTAGCGCTTTTTCTTCTTTTTGGATTTATGGGGTGTTGGGTCATTACTGCCACCTGTTGGACTGGAGTATCGATCAGAAGCTTGACATGAAACATAGATGATTGTGTTGGAAATGACATACAAAGATTTGCGCACCACACTTGTGTATGTTGAAGAGGGTGGATACAGTAGCATTTTCCATTGTTTGTTTTAGACCGTGCTGTAGTGCAGCATGAGCAGCAGTTCGCAGCTGTCTTCACATTCTTGGAGGAAGCACGCATCGGCTTTCACCCTCCCTATTTAGGACTGGCGGTTGAGCCGGACTACTTCAAAACACCTTTTGTGTCATATCCAGCAATTATTTTCTATCTCTTTCATTCATTACACCACAGCACACTGCTTTTCTGGAGTGCTACAGCTCTATCCTTTGCTTCAGTTCCGAAGAAAAATGTTACGCTTAATACCAGACAGAATTCACTTGGAAGCAGACTTTAGATCTTAGATTAAGATTCAATTATTTGTCACATGTACCTTACAGCACAGTGAAATGATATCCCAGTCAAGCAGCTGGGGTCAGCCAGGATACAGATCCCCCTGGAGCGGATATGCACTGTAAACCCGAATAAGTTGGCAAAACTCAGTTTTGAGTAAACAGAACTATCAGTTTTTGAGTTTGTTGAACTCATTCATATTAATCGTTCTTTACTTGCATTATTGAGTCGCCTAACTCATACTATTTAATAGCAATTATAATTTTTTTAGTTGTTGCAAATCAAATAAATAGTTGTTGGTCTTTCGGCTGCTCCCGGTGATGGGTCGCCACAGCAGACAATCCGGTCCAGCACACAAGCTTGGCACGGGTTTTACGCCAGATGCCCTTCCTCACTCAACCCTCCCATTTTATCTGGGCTTGGGACAGATAGTTTTGCTTCATCCAGTTGTCGTGAAACGATCCCGGGCCTTTCGCATGGCAGACCAAGCACCTACCACTGAGCCACCAGTGCCCTATTGAACTGATGTCGTCAGACACCAAATCGCTAGTCTGAAAGATTTTAAGTTGGTGGAACTTTAAGGTGACAGCAACTTAGTTACTTAAGTACTTAGTTACTTAAAATGTCAAATTTGTTCGGCTATCATGAAAAGTGTCATTTCTACAAACTCATGAATACCAAAAAGTTCTAAATACTCATCAAGGTCTATTAATTTCAACGAATTGTAATTATTTAAGTTAACAGTGCTCAATATGTTTAATTACTTTGAGCATCAGGGCTTTTAGTGGCAACTTGGCAGTGCTAAGGTTTGAACCCCTGACCTTCCGATCAGTAACCCAGTAGCCTATAGCATTAACTAATTGAGCCACCCATGCCCTAAAGATCTCGGACTCATGTCTGATTCCTAAAGAATTGCATTGCTTCAGCGAACACATGAGGGATCATTTTAAAAAAGATAGCATATGCTGTACATGAACGTTTATTTGGATTGAACCCTGGTGTGTTTTGCCGTCGCTCGGGGCAGTGAGTTTGGACAGCAGCATGATTCAGTACCTGAACCTATCGATTCTGTTCTACTCCATCAGCTTATTGACAACAAGCACGAAGAGTAAACGTAGCGCAGTCGCTGCTCAGCCGACTCATACAGTAACGGGTGGCTGGTTGTTTTTTCCCGAACAATACGTCGTACTGGAGCGTGGCGGCGGCGGCGGCGGCGAACGCCATCGTGAGTCCTCATAAATCTTCCCTCTGTTTTGCTTTTAATCGACCAGATGGTTGTGGCTCGACGCCAAGTCATCGTTTGTTTAGAGCGGGAAGGCAGAAAACCGACGGCTGCGGGTTTTCAGCTCTGTGTGTGTAGACAAGCATTCTTAAACAGTCTGACAGTCGCAAGTGTTCCAGCAACATCTTAGTGAGAAGTCGCCATAGCAACAGGCTGTCCCATGTTAGATCCGCGTGGTAGACCTTGCATAAGATGCACAGCATCGTACGGAGGGCCAAACACACTCATACACACATGCAGCGCAATCCATGACGTCGATCTGCAAGGATATATTACGGTGAATGATTTGAAATATCTGAGGGATATTTTAGAAAGCTGTATTTGCTTAAAGGACCATGGATGGATCTTAAATTTGTCCTGCCCTTTGAAGGAAGGTGAACATTGGCTAATTAAAGGTCCCATACTTTTTCAAATTCTTTAAGATGTTAACACAGGTCTCAGAGCTCCACCATAATATGTGTGTATGTGTGTGTGTGTGTCAGTTAAGCAACAAGTCGGTGACGGGTATTTATTTACTGTATATGAGGTCACATTAGGGGGGAAATCTAATAGGCTTGTTTAAATCCCAGCAGTACAAAAGCAAAGAGGGACAAACATCAGGAAATATTTTTTCTTTTCTTTTCTTTTTTTTTTTTTTTTAGCATACTGCTTAGAGGCCTATCGGAATGTCTAAAAATGACTAAAAAGTACATAGTGCTTAATAGGTGCCCTTTAACAGGTTGATGTCAAGGCATCACTCTTTGCTAATAAGGAGAATGAATAGGAAATAAAATTACTATGGAGAAAAAATGAACTTGTGATCTAGCTAGTTAGCATGCTGCTAGGGACCTGGAACTTCATAAGTAATAATGTGTTAGTCTAGTGCTTAACACTTCTGTGGGTGTTGTTTTTTTGTTATGATCCCTATGACTGATGCTGTTTGTGCTTATATTGTGATTATTCATGTTCGGTTTTTTATGATGTCCTACAGATGGGATGAGCTCCGAGCAGAAACAGAAGCTGGCTAAACAGAGGAGAGAGGAGCGGGCCAAATACCTGGGTAAGACACATTTCATCATGGAGCTGATCTGCAGGTCTTTAATGCAAAGGTTTAATCAGAGACGTAATATTTAAAGAGATATTTTATGCACACAAGATAAATGCATTTAGTCCCTTTTATTAACCCTTAGGACCCTAGTGCATTTTTTGCCTGACTATGTTTTGATGGTTATATCAAGGCTTAGATATTATGCAGTATAGTATAGAGTGCCTTGTATCCTCTTTTCAGCACAACCGAGCAAATATGATTTAAAAAATAAAATAAATTGTCAAAAACGCTTACAGATAAAATCTTATTTACAGATTAAAACCATAAAAAAATACACTTTTCTCCTTATCCTTAAAATACAAATACAGATGAAATGTTTAATAAACACAATGATTTGACTTTTTTTTTAAATGAATCCTTTTCAAACACACACACAAAATCTTATTTAGAGATTATAATTAGAAACGCTGAATCAAATATAATATATATATTTTTAAATATAAACAATAACTTAAAACAAATACTCTCATAAATAAATTTAAAAAACAGTATTTTCCAGGCGAATTTTTACTTCACGATTAAACTTATTAGGGATTAGATCCCTAATTACTGAAACAAAGAAGTAAAATCTAATCCAAACACGCTCCAACTGTATATAATATTTATAATATAATAATATATAAATACATAATATTTGCTATGCCTCATGAACGCTTAATGCCGCTCCCGGTTTACGCACCTTTGTCACATACAGTAGACAAAGAAATACCACGTGTTTCTATTACCAGATAAATAATGATAAGAAGGAAAAATAAATAAACTAAAATAATAATGAATAAAAAAAAGGCGTTGACCTGCTGATTGAAAGCTTCAACAAGTTGTCACTTTTGGCCCCTCAAGCAAGACCGTTACTGCTCAGATGTGTAATGAGATAAAAATGTAAGTCGATCTGGGTATATAAGGGTGTCTGCCAAATAATAATAATAATGATAATAATAATGATAATAATAATATTTGACAAAGAAATAAGATCTAGTCCAAACAAGCAGTCTGGCACCGGGTTTTCCACTATAATCGCAAGTATTGCGCAATAGTTTTTAGATCTGCACACCACTTCCTGGTCCACGTAGGCAAAGAGTACGATAGGCACACGCGATCACATGTTTGTATGGTTGTTTAAATAATAATAATAATAATAATAATCTGAGTATTTTGGGCAACGCCGCGCGTTTTAAAAATACTGATGACTTCAGTTCTACATTACTTTTTTTTTTTTTTTTTTAATCATCAAGCAATCATTAAGCAATGTTCAATTTAAAGAAGGTTCATTAAGAATGTTACACTTTTGCTTGAGTTCTAAGGATGAAAGAACTCAAGCCACATACCCATGACCCATGACTTTCTCCGAATATGTACAGTATATTAATTTAAAATGCTGAATAATTACAGTGCTTGTTTCAATATTAGATTTAATTGACATAGAAACAAAAGTGAACCGTTTCACTTTTTAAGGCGTTTACAGTAATAATATGTGTTATATCAGCTTGTTAATGAAAATAGTGAATCTTCTGCAGCCCTACCGTACTTTTGGCATAGTAACAGAAGTGAGGGATAGAGACTTGACCGCTGTTTTTCTTCGTTGTTTTTAATGCTTCAGAACAGAAAACCCATGAGCAAGGTAAGACACCTGACGGCATTTGATAAAAGTTGTGGTATCATGGCACAGAACTCATTTTGATGTAAATCAGATACCCTCATTTGTCATTGTAATCATCTTTTGACCCTTTTTAATGTGATTACTGTATTTTCTGGACTAAAAGACATGTATTTCTTTGTTCTCTGGAAGATGCTGTGACTTGTCTAGTCTGCTGATATTCTGTATGTGGTGTATTAACTAAATTAGCCCAGTTCTAAAATTCAGATTTTTCTTTTGTCGTTTTATGATCTTGTTACTCCAGAAATTACTCCAGAAATTACGGTAGTCTGGCTACTCAGTGTGGCAAATTATCATTAAATTTAGCTCGCTTTTAATTCATTCCAATCACATTATTATAGGTAATCAAGTCAAATTTTATATAAAGTGAACAACAACGTTTTAATAGCTTTTTCAGCTGAATTTAATTAACCACTATTGAATTAATCTGAACTAAGTACATCTAAAGTAAACTTGCTTCAACAAAATTTAACTCAGTTCAAAGCACTTCAACACAACTCAGATGCTCTGATCACAAATCAACTTAACTCAGCTGACCTGAACCCAATTCGGCAACTCGACTCAACTCAACTCAAATCAGCTCAACTTGATTCAATGTGATTTCAATGTACTATTTTAAATCAGATCTCCTTGTTTGTCTCAGGACCAATAGATGATTGAAGTGATTTGAGGCAGGGTGAAATAAAATGAGTTGAACGATGATCAGCTGAACAAAGTTGTGTTGAATTAAGTTTAACATGTGTGAACTCAGCTCAATTAATTGAGTACTAAAACTAAGCACTAAACTAAACTCAACGTAATTCAGGTAAACTCAGCTGAACACCATTTAAGTTGATTGCATCAACTCAATCCATTAAAACTAAGCACTGATGAACTGAAATCAATTCAACTCAGTTAATTGATGAATACAGTACTGTACAACTCAATTTGACTTCAGCTAAACTCAGTTTAATTCACATCATTTCAGTTGAACAAAATTCAACGCAGTTCAGTTAATCAACTACACTGAACTCCCTTTAACTGAACTCTATTCAACCCAACTCAGTTCATATAAACTTTATTCAGATCATTACAGTACATGTGAACGCAACTAAATTCAATTAAACTTACACAAAATTCAACTGTGCTGAAATGATCTAAATTCAGCTCAATTCTAATGTACAGTAGGTCAGTCTTAATGTATTGGATGTTAATCTGTCTCTGTCTGTTTTGGGTCAAATTAATTTCATTTTCAACTATACGCCATCGTTCAGTGATTTTTCTGGCTAATTTGGATGTAGCATGTGTTAAGCATTGAAACAGAAGAATGTTTATGACAAACAGCATTAAGTGTGGAACAGATGATACGAGCAGAATTCTCAGTATGTCCACACCAGATGCTGCTGCTGCATGTAGGGAAATGTGTTGCGCAGATGGAAAACTGCTTTATGGCGACTATTCTTGTTTAAACAGTCTTTTATCAAAAAGACTACAGCGTTCTCAACACCACATATCTTGTGCATGTAGGATAAGCACTGATTCTCGAGAGAGAAATTAATGGAAAATTCTACCGTGACGGTCGCTGATCCGCTCCACCACCTGCGCTTAGATAACCAGAACTCCACATATTTTGACTAATCATTGCTCATACTGATAAACAGATTATATTGAAAATATTATTAAAGAGGGAAAAAAAATCAGCCTTTGAGTTTTGCAGGTTCATTTATTAATGCTTGTAAATGCACAGTAGGTTCCTATCTATATCATACAATGACATTGTCTGTTCAAGTATTAATAAAAATATATATATATTTTTTTATAAATGTTGTTTTCAAATATTTTCTCATATACAGTGGAACCTTGGATTACGAGCATAATTTGTTCCAGAAACCAAATCAAATCTTAGCATAAGAAATAATAAGAACTCAAATAATTCGTTCCACAGCCCAAAAAAATAAATACAGAAAAAAATGAATACAATATATAAAGTAAAAATAAAACAAATTAACCTGCACTTTACTTTAAAAAAAAGTTTAAATAAATCGAAACAGATAAGTGTTTCCATTTGTGTGTGTGTGTGTGTGTGTGTGTGTGTGTGTGTGTGTGTGTGTGTGTGTGTGTGTGTGTGTGGAATTAGCCCCTTCCCTCGCCTCGTCTTACACAGTAAAACTCCTCCTCCCTTCCCCCACCTCGCTTTTTAAGTTTCACAACAAACACACACACACAACGGAAACACTGTTTTAACGGGGGGAAAAAAATCTCGCTAATGACACTCGCGTGAGCGCAGACTAATGGAATCACTGCTGTAAACTAAAAAACAAACAAACAAATGAACCAGCACCTTACTTTTGAAAAGAATCGCGACAGAGCAGAGTTTCTGTGTAGAGCAGAGTGTGTGTGTCTGTGTGAAACCCGGGGAGGGAGGGTGTAAAGATGAGAGAGTGTGTGTGTGTGTGTGTCGGTGTGTGCGTCAGTGTCAAAAAACTCGGCACTCGTCAACCAAGTCGTTTTTCAAATGAAAATTTATTAAAAATCTTTGCTCATCTTGCGGAACACTCGTAAACCGAGTTACTCGCAATCCGAGGTTCCCCTGTAGCTAGAAGAAAAGAATGTATAGTGTGGAATTTTTTTTTAAAGTCTGTCAAATGTGAATAAACAAAGGTGGGCAAAATACACAAGTCTGGTTCTTAAGTAAAAGTAGAGAATCCTTACAGCAAATATTGCTCAAATATAAGTAGAAGTCCTTCATTTACTTGTCTACCTGAGTAAAAGTACAGAAGTACTCGCCATCAAGTATCAAAAATACAGGGCTTGTGTTAGCACAAAGTACGCTTTTTCAAATAAAACAAATCCCTTGTCTCTGTCACTCGATCCCTCCTCTTCCCGACTGCGAATGTGCTGTGAATGTGAAACACCGTCAGCAACTGCTTGTGATTTCAGACACCTGTTATGTTATTAACACATGTTACATATCTCAAAGGAAAGGCAATTCATGTGGTTATAATGGTCATAATAGTCAGAAGGTGGCGAAATTCCCACTTCAAATACTACACAGGTGCCATGCACAAATGTAGTTAATGTAGTAAAAGAACAGATATTTGCTGTAGATTTGAGCAGAATAAAAGTAAAAAGTGTCCTCTAAAGTACTAAACTAAAGTACAGATACATAAAATATGTAATTAAGTACAGTAACAAAGTAGATCTACTCAGTTACCTCCTATAAATACATATACTTTATAAATACATCAGTATAGGTTACAGTTACAGTGTATTTAGTGCAAATGTAACGCTTTCTGGTTAGTTGTACGGTATTCTCATATCCATCCCATATGTACTTATGACACTCTTATTCTTGTAAACGCTACAAAGCTATTCATAAGTCTTAATCAAGAAGGACATTTATGAAAACAAAGTTTTTCGCATACCTTCCTTATATTGTATATTTTTCCTTTTACGGATTTATTAGATATTTTATTTCTTTTTGTCCATATTTATTTCCTATTAATCATCTTTATTTTTTAAGGTCACATGCGGTCGTTCAAGCATTCCCCTGCATATCGTACTGTGTATGACTTTATACAGTATGTGACATAAAATTGTCACATAAAAACGCCACACATTAGTCTATTAGTGTAAATGCCACATAGACGTATAATCTCCAGCGTGCACTGACAGAATGGACAGAACTTCCGTGATAAAGATCTTCTTGTAAGTATTCTCTCAGATTAGAAGGATTCACATCACGCAACCCTTTTTCCTATACCCGATGTTTATCAGCTGTTCGATGAGCGGTAACTCCATCAACCCCAAGATCCAGCTCTTCTAGTGCCGCAATGCAGTCTTTTTAACATTTATCTTTCTTTAGGGGAGAGAACATCCCAAGCAAACATGAAACTCGGAAAGCCGACTCAGATGAAAGGGAATATTATAATACCCAAGATACCCTTCTTTTGTTCGCCTTGCTGCGACGGACTAATCTACCTTGTGAAGCGGAAAGGATTACAAGGTTTTGTGCTCACAGAAATCTTTAATATTGGACAAAACTGCACAAAACAGGTTGCTGTTTGTTCTTTTATATATACCAAGGACATATGGTCTCCAGGGTCACTAGTCATTTGCAATGTGTATATTCGGTTTTCTCAATCCAGCTGCTCCATACAGTAGTTCTGTTTTATCCTGCTCTTCTCATGCCAGTTAACTCGTCATGCCAGTGCTCGTGACAGTGTCGAGTTAGAGAGCCAGCTAGCAAAATACAGCTTCTGAAAAAATTTAGGAAGGAAGTAGACTATGAATTGGCAGAGATTTTCAGATTTAAAAAATCCCCTCGCCAGTATATCTTCATCACACGTTTGTGTGAGACGTACACGCTTAGCATTCGTCACAGGAAGTCCACCAGGAAACAGGATAGAAACACAGTAAAATAAGGAGCTTTTGTGACCTAGACTTCCTTTAAATCAAAGCCGTTCCTCAGGGAGGTTTGCATTCCACAGTCCCATCTGGCCTGACCCCAGTCTAACCGTGTGTGTGTGTGTGTGTGTGTGAGTGTGAGTGTGTGTGTTGTCATGGTTAAAGTGCTGGAAAACAGGAAATACCGCAGTAGCATTGCTGCGAATGTTTTCGTTTTTTTTTTTTTCTTCTTCTTCTTCTTCTTTTTCTCTCCTTCAAGGAGAAACTTAAGCAGCTGATGCACAGCATGCTGGGAAATGTAAATAAGAAGCTGTGATGGCTTTTTAATCGTTATTTGATCAGGAAGTGAAACGAGGTCTGCAGTGCGCACTGGGACAGCCGCGAGGCAGAAACACGAGGCGTCTTTATCGCTCTCATTTGCAGTCGACTCATTTATGGGCCGCTGAGCTCAGAGCGCTCGGTGTGATCACGATCCGGGAGGCGATGGAGTTACTGAAATCTGGGAAGATTAACGGTTCTTTTCGGACAGTAATGAACTGCGACGGCCTTCACTCTGTACACGTTGACAGTAAATGAGTTATAAGACCGTAAAAGTGACAAATCTAAACGATCATCTCGAGCAGCTCCTCAGCTCCTCAGCGGTTCTCCGCTCACTCTTGACTGCACTTCATTGACTTCCAAAAATAAAACCAGTGTTTTCAGTCTAGTCTAATTCATTTCATTTTCCCCATTAAGGCAGTTTGGCGCGTAAGCTTAGCTGCTGTCTGTTCGTGTCATTGGAGAATTTCGGCCCTGAGGAGAATTGATTAATTAAGGACGAGTAATTAATCGCATGGTGTGCGAGTGTCAGTCTGGATGCAATGAAAGCTTCGTCTTCCTCGTCTTCCTCTGTAGCGATGAAGAAAGCTCAGTGGTTGGAGAAGGAGGAGAAAGCTCGGCGTCTGAGGGAGAGCCAGCTGGAGGAGCGGAGGAGGAGGCTGGAGGAGCAGAGACTCCGGGCCGAGAAACGCCGAGCGCTCCTCGAGGAGAAACAGAGACTGAAGTTCGAGAAGAACAAGGTCAGGGCGCTGCGCTTCAGCCTCATCGCTTCTCTTTCCTGCTCTCGCTCTAGTTTGATTTTAACTTGGTACCTTTATATCATATACACAAATATTCCCACACCTATACACACTTATGCACAGTTACACATACGTACCCACATATTCACTCATGAACACTTATACACACTTAGCCATGCTTGTAAGCATATGGACACACTTATGCACACTTATACACACACACACTTTTAAGCACATATATGCACTTATACGCACTTAGCCACACTATATACACACTTATGCACACTTATACACAAAAACAAACTTGTACATACGTATACTATACACTTATACACGGTTATCAGCACATATATACACTTCTGTACACTTACACACACACACACACACTTATAAGCACATACAGTATATACACTTATACACACTTGTACCTACCTGCAACCACATATACATACTTATGCACACTTATACACACACATATCTGTAAGCATATATAGACACTTATACACACTTATACACACTTGTCAGAACATACACATACAGTATGCTGTATACATCTTTGTACATTCCTGTAAGCACATGTACACACTATGCACACTTATACAAACTTGAAAGCACTTATGTTAAATTTTTTTAAGTAATTTTTATTATTAACCCTCTAACATACATTTTAGTCCTTTTGTATTAGTTTATTTGTCTCCTTTTTTTTACTGGTTTAGTTTTTTGCCTGTCATCTTTTTTGCTACTGCTTCTAGTAATATTACAGTACAATAGTTACAATACAAATTAAATACCATCTGTTGACTGCAGCATTTACATTTTGTTCAGATTATCATTAGGGTAATCATGTGTAAGCTTTTGGTTTTTAATCTTAAATCATGAAAGCATTAGGACTGCTAATACTGTAACAATCTTAGCGTTGCATGGCCCAGACACCGCGGCAACACTTCCTGTTCGCATATGCATGAGAAATGGAATGCCAGCAATACCTGACTCACATCTGATGAATGAAACACACCGCTATTATGATTAATTGTGCTGTGAAAGCTCACTGGGAGAGCTGCTTTTTGTGTTCTGTGCAGGAGAGATACGAGTCTGCTATCAAACGTTCAACTAAGAAGACTTGGGCTGAGATCAGACAGCAGAGATGGTCCTGGGCTGGAGGACTAAACCAGACGTCTCGCAGAGAGAGTGAGTGCTTTTAGTAATAGTCATCATGTTAATAGTAGGCCAAGGCAGAGGAGATGATCAGCATATGTTTGCCTTGTAGCGGACTGGTATCATTGAGAGTATTTCACACACACACACACACACATATGTATTTCTCGCTACTATCATTCCTTCCATAACCAATTTGGGGGGGGGGGGGGGGGGGGGGGGGTTATAAAAAAAAGTGTATAAAAGCTTCTAGCTAATTAAATTAATCTCTAGCAAACATCCAGAAATGCAACTAACATGACTGAATGAAGATACATTTACTTTTAACGTTGAGTATCACTTCATGCTAACATTGTTGACCGCAGTTCGCTAATCAGACCCACTAACAGGGTAACTAAAGGGTTGATTTAGTTTGTTTAGCTGAATAATTGATACAAGCAAAGCATTTTCGCAAGTATAGAAAACTGGAGTCCCCAGAGTACAGCCAGTTTTTTATTCGGCGCTTGTTTGGTGAGATTCTGTATTTTTCAAGGCGGGTCAGTTTGCTGAACTATTCTGCTGGGTCTCTGTTCAGAACATGGTGCACAAGTTCAAATCCCCTACTGTAGACATTGAAAAAGCACCATGGAGCAATGGTGACCTACACTTCGAGTCAAACGTTTGGCCACACCTTCTACTTTCATTGTTATTTTGTACAAAGTTGATGAAGGTGTTTATCCAAAATACACAATAATCTCCTCTGAACAGTTGATATTGAGATGTATATCTGCTACTTCTGCGCTGTAAAGCTTCATAACGGCTCTAATCTGAGGTGCTGGTTGTTAATTGGTGATTTCTGAGGCCGGTGACTCTAAATGAGCCTCTCCTCTGCATCAGAGCTCAGTTTTGGTCTCGCTTTCCTGGGAACGTCTTCATGAGAGACAGTTTCATCATGGAGCTTGATGGGTTTTGCAAATGCGCTTGACACAGTACTGTTCTTGCAAGAACTTTTCCAGAACAGCTGATGTTACCTTATTTCCTAATGCTATATGTGTTATTTCATTGTTTTGAAAAAATGTATTAAAAAGTATTGTCCTAGAATGTAGAAAATAAATACAAACTTGTGTCAAAACCTGGAAAAAAATAGTTGTTTTCTGGATAATTTGGGCATTTATAGGTTCTTACCTACTTCATTGCATTCTCATTAGATGTTTTCTTCAGAGGGCCAAAGCTAAGAACTTGTGATCGTTAAATAGATACTGAACTGAAATGAGGCGTGAGAGTTCGGCGAGACACTGCTGTGGATTCTTACGTATACGGGCTGAGATGCTCTTGTTTATTAGCGACTGCTTGTGTGTGAGAGGGCAGTTTGATGCTGTGTGGATTTTCATTTTGGGTATAATATCGTTGTATATGCTTGGTGATGTGGTTTTAAGTTGTATGTGTGTGTTTCTGCCTGTGAGTGTGTTTGTGCACTGGTTTATATTGATATGACATCAATTTAGACTTGTGAATCATGGGCCTCATTTATTTTTCCGATAAATTAGTACGTACATTTTTTCATAGACAAAGCGATAAAAAAAAAAAAAGATTTACAAATTTACAAGGTCATTGTGGGAATTCATCAAATGTGAATATTTTATCTACATGTTTTTATTTTCACATATGCGTATGGGGGATAAATCACAATCACCGGTAAATTATCGAGCACATTCATGGCACAGCTGATTTTACAATTAACCTTAACGGTTAATGAAAGTTTCATCAGAAATTGTAAGATATAAAGCTCACATATCTAAGCCCCCATATACATACATTCATAAATCTTAGGAGAGAAATATAGGATACAAGCATTTTTAAATGCCCTTTTTTATTTATTGGACCACATATTCAAATTTCAATACCAGGTTGATAAATGAGGTTCCATGTTTTTCACTAGTTTCTTAAGATTAGTATTTTTGTAAATGATTACAAAAATACAATTTATTCTGAATGTGTTGATGTACCGTAATACCTAGTTTGCCGTATCACTCATCTATACTGTACCTCACTGTTTTCCCTTGTTTGTAACTCCATTACCATCGTATGGGCTGTTTCAATAAACTAGACCACCTAAAGTATTTTTCTGGAAGTTGGTTGCTAACTAACTGACTAACCTTCTTACCAGATTTCATCGTCTTTCAAAGAATGCAATCGATAATTTATTTGCAAATAATTTGCAATGATTATAGACTTTAAGAGGCTTCTCTTGATGAAGATTCTTTTTCAAAATAGCCAACTACCTAGTTGGGGTTACATCTTTTTATCTAGTTAGGCAGCTAGGTAATAACAGTTATCTCAAATGTGTTTATAAATTCCCAGGCAAAGGCTTAGTATGACCAAAAAAATGTATGGGCACATTTACCTCAAATGTATTTGGTACACGTCTAGAAAAGGGTTTGTCGAAACTAACCCAATCTGTGCTAGCAAAATATACTTCAGTTATTAGCTATATTTAGCCAATATGACAGTAAATCCAGAACAGAAATATGGAGAAGATCAACATTTACCTCAGATGCATTTGCTAATTATTATTATTATTATTATTATTATTATTATTATTATTATTATTATTTAACTATATAACCGATATCAATATGACTGTGTTGGTAATTTTTTACAAAAAGAATTGGTATGGTTAAACAGCCATTTCCTAGCTAAATGTACCTCTCTTGTTAGCTAATTGTAGCTAAATTTACTTCAATTATTAACTCTATTAATACATTGTGATAGCTAGCTAATAACCTGATAGCAGAAGACTTCGATACAGGCCAACGGCAAATGTGATGTGGATCTGCCTGATGAAAATCAAATCCAAGTTGGATTGGAATCAGAGTCGTCTGCTATACAGAATTTACTCTAATTTATCAACCACATGTAGTTAAGTTAGTAGCGATATTTAGGTAATATGCCCTTTAACTCAGATGTGTTTGTAACTTCTTAATTAATGGCTTAGCATAACTGAAAAGCTAGCTGTGCAAGCTAATGTCCCTAAGTTATTAGCTACAGTTGCCTATATAAATAATAGTGCAAGTAAACTTTTTTTTAGCACATAGTTGTTTTATAAAGACAGTGAAAGTAGGTCAGAAATGTTGAAAGGATCAGCATTTACAGTATCTTAAATGTATTGGTTAATTTGTAAGAAACGTCTTTGTAAGATAAACAACTATGTCCTAGCTAAATTTACCCCAGGTATTAGCTATGTTTAACCCTAAAACAATGAAAATATATATTTAAAAAATGTTGAGAATATCAACATTCATCACAATAGTTCAAACAACATTGTGCTAACTAAATACTGCTTAAGTATTAGCCAAATCTAGCTAATTAGATAGTGGAAAAGAACAAAAAGGTCATTGTGAATTAGCTAACTGAAAGGTAAAAAGAACAGTTATTTACCCCAGATGTGTTGGCATATGTCTAGGAAAAGGTGCACTGTAAGTAACCAACCAGGTGCTAGGGAAATGTACCTCAATTATTTGACAGATGTAGCTAATATGACAGTGAAAATAGAATAGAAATAGGGGAAGATCAACATTTACCTCAGATGTGTTTGGAAGTTCTTACGAAATGGCTTAGACTGACTTAAACAGCCGTGTGCTAACTAAATTTACATCAATAGTTTGCTATTATTAGCAATATAACTACACATTGAGGTAAATAATTTAGGTTTACCACATACAGTAGATGTTGAGTCTTTTACAGTGAAAGCAAGTCAAAAATCAGCATTTACTCAGATGTGTCCGAAAATTTGCTAGTTAAATTTACGTCACATATTGAGTATGTTTAACCAATAAAGCAATGACAACGTAATAAAGATTTTGGGAAGATCAACATTCATCACACAGCTGTCCAAAAAACATTGTGCTAAATCAATTCAGCGCATTAGATAAATTTAGCTACTCAAAATAGGACAAAACATGGGGAAGATCAACATTTACATTAATCTTAGAATTGTTTAGATGTGTAAATTCCTAGGAAATTTTAGTATGACTGAATAGCTATGTCCTAGCTACTGTACATCTACAACAGTTAATAGCTATATTTAGCAATATATACAGTATAATAATTTAGGAACATTGATTTAGCAGATAGTTGTTGAGTCTTTTATAAAGACAGTGAAAGTAGGTCAGAAATGTTGTTAAATTTGTAACAGAAGGCTGTAAGATGACAAAAAAAAACTATGCAGTATTTAATTTAACCTTGGAGATTAGCTATGTTATCTCAGTGGCATGACTAAAGATACTCAAACATGCTAGCTAAATTTACCTCAGTTATTTGCTATATTTAGGTATATACATGTAACTAAACTGAGGTAAAATTATTTATCATGTAGTTGCTAAAACATTCATACATATTACACGAGTGGGCTGTTTATGTGCTATATTCATGTGCATTTAAGTGAACACGTGATTGTATATAAGACGCGGTAGTGTTACAGGCAGTATTGGGACGAGACTGGGAGTCAGCTTCCAGGACATCCTGATGGCGTAGCTCCAACACCGGATCTGTTTCCTTTCCTCCATATATGAATCTTTAGATTCCTCTGTGAACATGTGTGTGTATATGTGTGTGTGTGTGTGTGTGTGTGTGTATTGCGATCTCTCCGGTGCAGGCAGATGCTCGTCGTCCACCGTAAACCTGCCACGGCAGACAGAGCCTGTGATTAGCAACAGGCTGTCCAAGTCGTCTGCGACGCTGTGGAACTCGCCCAAACGAAGTAAGCTCGAGCGGCATAAGTGTTCCCTCCTCCCTCTTCAGATTCCATCTTTGTTTAAATTATTATTTTTCCCTCCCTGTCAATCCGTTGTTTCTGGTGACCTTCCTGCCTGCCTGCCTGCTTGTGCCTGGTGATCAGTAGTCATTCCCATAATCAAACCCTTTCTCCCTGTGTTGCATTGTGGGTAGTTTTGAGTTCCTCATCAGCCCACACATCTCTAATCTCCTGGCTTGTGGTGGTTGTTCAGCAGTGATATGGCTGGCGCTTTGTGGTGGTGGAGGTGGTTGTGGTAGTGGTGGTGATGGTGCTTGTTGTTGTTGTTGTTGTTGTTGTTGTTGTTGTTTTTATGTTTTTGTTTTCATGATTCACTTTCCTTTCCTGCCATCGTGTTTGTTTTGGGTCGTCCCTCTTCCGCTGTCTGTGGTGTGCTGTTTGCTGTTTGTTGTGGAGTAGCTGGAATGTGACTGTGACTGAAATATGAATTGTGAAAATCAAATGCAATGAAACACATTAACAAGGGAACTGGGATGTCGTTGAGGATTAATAACATGCTTCTTAACATCTGATTAATCACACTCACAGTGGGTACGTAAAAACAAAGAAAATGTCCATCATTTGGGCAAAAACAAATGCATGAATATAATTTTAGTACGGTAAGTAGAGAAACGGGGGTATGTTATATTAAGGAAATCCAGAAAAAGCTTCATCGAAGTCCATAACTTTCAGGTGCACTTTTAAGGTCATCATGGGAAAATCCCTAACCATAAAAAATTTGAGATGGTAAAAGAAATCAGTTCAGTTACATTGTGTGACAGTTTTCTGTGACAATTCATGTACTCATTTTTTAACACTATTTTTTTTTTTTTAATTACAAAACAGCCGTGCTGTTATTCTAAAACTATGCACGTTCCTTGTGACCGATCGGATTCATGAATTTATTTGCTCTGTTGTATAAATAAATACAAATTTTGATGCACATTTCTCTAGGAAATTAACAGCTTGATGTTACTTTTATTATTTCACAATGTAAATTTAGTACATTTTTCTAACATTAGTGGTTTTGGTGGCTTATTATCAGTTCTGCCATGATAAGACAGATTTTTTTAAAACAAATTTTAAATTCATATATACAGGGTGGGCCAAAAGTAGGGTTACAGCTACTTCATTATCGGCTTCACCTTCACAATCATGTTTTAGATGTAATTATTATTATCAAGAAGGTGGACCCTTTGAGCACTTGAGAGATTAAATGTTCCATGTAAAATGTCTAATATGTAACCATAATATATGTAAATAAAAGTCTAAATTTCTAATAAAGGAAACATGTTTAAGTGTTAACTGTAACCCTACTTTTGGCCCACCCTGTATATTTAATAAGCAGTAACTGGTATATGTAGAGCAAAAGCAGACAGAATATGTGAAAATACGATGGTGTAATGCGGAATGATGTGAAGCAGATTACTGTTACCGCTGTGCCAGGGTAGTTTGGAGTGTTACCCTGGATTTCCACCAAGAGAACATCTATGACGTCACACTTCCGATGCATTTTTGTTTTGTCCTCTGTGGTGCTTTACAACCCAGCACAAGGAGCCTTTCAGAAAAGGTGCGGCTTGACTTGATTTGACTTTGGGCCCAGTTTAAACATTCGTGAGGAAAGGGCTACGTGATAAGCAGGATGAACTGCTTTCAGAAGCGTCCCAGAAGCAGCTTCCATCAAAAATAGACTAGTTGTGCATCTTTAGCAGAGAGCTTTTTGTGGGACACTTCCGAACTGCTCTGCGGCGCCCCCTGGTGGAATCACAAGCATTGACTAGGCTGGCAGGAATCAGCTCGAGGAATCAGATCCTGGTGTAAATAGGACGTTATTCTGCTTCTATGAACAACATATGCCGTGTTTTAGTCATTTGTAGGGAACTTTCATGTTGACAAAACGGGAAAGTAAGTTATTGTTATGACTTAGAGTATAGCTGCAGTAAATTATCCATCCCTTACCAACATCACGCTTTCTTCAAAAAAAAAAGAAAAAAAAGCCAGCTTATCATTTTACTGAGGAAATAGAAAATGCAAACTTCTGTGTTATGAAACCTTTTTCCTGCTGTCTTTAAACAAACAAAAAAAAAACTTCATCATATCTATAAATTAATCAAGCAGTTTATTAGATCATTAGATTATGTGTCGTGTCTTCCATATAAGTCTTTACAGAAGACTTTAGAAATTATGACATATTAGACCAGGCGCATTAATATACACCCCCCGCCTATGTTACAGCAGTGTTGTACTACAACTATACATGTTCCTTGTGACCAGTCAGATTCTTGAATTCAACTGTACAAATTATGATGTACATTTCTCTAAGTCAGAAAGGTTAATGTCATGTCGTTTTATTATTTCATTCAATAAACATTTTACGTCTGCTTTACTACATGCTGAATACGAGAAGGTAGCACTCGTCTGATCCGTCTGGTGTCTATGCACGTATGTGTGCAGGTTCAGCATCTCTGCTGGCTGTCCTGCCGCAGTGAGGGGTAAAAAAAAAAAAAAAAGTGGTTGCTTAGCAACAGAGGGTTGTGCAGTACACCAGCCCATTGCTGATGACCTTCAATAGGTTTATTGCTTCTGTACTGTATAGACACGGATCATTTCTTTTTAAGGTACTCTGTGTGTGTGTGTGTGTGTGTGTGTGTGTGTGTGTGTGTGTATACCAAGAAAGGAAAATGCTGTATGGGAAATAAGCATGGCATTGTTGGGCTTTCATAGCGATCCTTTAATGAGAAGGTTTTCTTTCTGTAAATATTAGTACTTGACAACTATAAAATGGCTTTGAGGTGAAAAGAGCTAGCAATTAATGAAAGCTGGTAGTTTTTTATCTGCTAACTAATGGTCTTTTGTTGGTCCTCACAAATTAAAAGGTAGTGTGAGGCAGAACTTTAAGAACGACATGTTCAGAGGCCTTTTATCTAAGGAGGAATGATGAAAATATTCCATCCTATACAAAATTGGACAAAATTGTTGGTACCCTTCGGTCAATGAAAGAAAAACTCACAATGGTCACAGAAATAACTTTAATCTGACAAAGTGATAAGTAATATGTGCAACTGTAGTCACAGGAACAACAAGCTGCTTGGAGATGGTCTTATAGCCTTTACCTTTAACATGCTTGTCTATAATTTTCTTTCGAATCTCCTGAGACAACTCTTTCCTTCGCTTCCTCTGGTCCATGTTGAGTGTGGTACATACCATGTCACCAAACAACACAGTGACTACCTGGAGCCCTATATATAGGCCCACTGACTGATTACAAGATTGTAGACACCTGTGATGCTAATTAGTGGACACACCTTGAATTAACATGTCCCTTTGGTCACATTATTTTCAGTATTTTCTAGGGGTACCATCATTTTTGACCAGGCCTGTTCCATGAGTTCATTTTTTTTTTTATAATTCCGTTGAAGCATGGTTGAAAAGCAATGTCTGACTTTCATTGGTTAACATTCATAGAATTCTTATTTATTATTACTTTTGTCAGATTAAAGTTATTTCTGTGACCATTGTGAGTTTTTCTTTCATTGACCGAAGGGTACCAACAATTTTGTCCACGTGTGTAGGTGTAACAAATCACAAAACTCACATATTGGGTTGTACCAAGGGTTTTGCTTATGGATCAGATCATATCAGCAGAAAAATCATGGAAACAAATATAATTTTGCAGTCCCTTTTATTACTTGTAGAACTTGAAGTAGGAACTATTGCAATTTAATAAAAACAATATTTAAAATGTTTAAATAAAATTATGAGATTATACCCAATACTTGGTTGTTAAATTGTAATACAATATGAGGCAAGAATATTGATTGTTGTTTATACAAATATATAGCATACAGCAGCAGCGTTTTACTTCACACTTAATCCATCAAGATCAAATATTTTGTAAAGAACACTTGCGTAGTGTGTATTTCAGGAGCTCTTGAGTTTGATTGTGCTTATGTGCTTTGTCTAGTGAACACTATAAGCAGTATGTTCATGTCATTAAGTGGCCATTTTGACGACTAATTCAGTATTTTTTTTTATTGCAATCGTCAGGCAAAAGTACATGATCGCAATTTTAGTTATCTCGAGTTTGCGAAGTTTACGGTCAACTTAGTCAACTAAAACTGAACAGAAAGCTGATGAATTTAAAATATACATTTAGTTTGTTCTCTATTTTCCCTTTGTATACTATGTTTATCTTCATGTCCATGTTGTTTTTTATATATTACAATAAAATGGAATTTATAATTTTATTGTTTCACACATTGTACTTCACATTTAAATAAACCTACTTGTCATATATAATGTTATTACTGGTAAATTTCCCTCTTACCTTTTACTTTTTATTGATTTCTGAACATAACCTTCAGGGGTCAAATAATAATTTCCATATTTTGTTGTTATGGAATTTTTTTTTTTTAATTGTGGTAAAATCTAAAAGATTTTTTTTTCTAACTATCACAATTCAGACGTGTATATTAAATTCAGCTTGCATGCTGGTTGGAAGAATCAGAGACCGTACTCGAGCGCAGCGTGGCGGTGTGTGTCGAGATGGTGTATGTGGTTTAGTGTGTGTGTGTGTGTGTGTGTGTGTGTGGTGACTTACCGTGCCCTCTCATGGCAGCTCGTAGCTTGCGTCTGAGCCCGTGGGAGAGTCGCATCGTGGAGAGACTCATGACCCCGACGTTGTCCTTCCTGGCCAGAAGCCGCAGCGCCGCCACACTCCTGAACAGCAGCGATCCTCGTGAGTGTCTCGCACACAGACAGACACACATATTGCCAATATTATGACAAGCATTTTTTATGTTTAATATTAATGCAAATAAGGCTGTCTAATAAACTAATAATCAAAATTGTGTGGTATATGATAAAAGATTAATCAGCTGGTAGAGTTGTAAACTGATTCCAGATCAGTTTGAAACTCTCTAAACTGATCATAAATTTAAGCTGTTAATGCAGAGCTGCAGAGTCTGGTCTGATCTCAGATCCGCTTTAGGCTCAATAAACTCATCATAGGTTCCAAAACACAGTGTTCTTGAATCTGATCTCAGATCAGTTTTAAGCTGTTTAAAATGATCCCATTTGTTTTGTTCACATTAAAATGCACTGCTGGTGATTCTGGTCTGATCTCAGATCAGATTTAAGCTCAGTAAATTTGGCTTGTATGTTCAAACTGTTTATTACAGTGTTACTGAGTCGGATCTCAGATTTAAGGTCAGAAAGTATAATCTGATTATACTTTCAAATTCATAATTGCAGTGTTATGGATTCTGATCCCAGATCAGCTTTAAGCTTTTTTTTTTTTTTAACTGTTAATTGCAGTGTTACAGAGTCTGCGCTTAGATCAGCTTTACGTTCAGTATACCCTGATTATACTTTCAACCTGTTAAACCCAGTGTTCCTAAATCTGTTCTCAGATCAGTTGTATCATACAATATGTGCTGCTGATTCTGGCCTGATCTCAGATCAGCTTTAAGCTCAGTAAATTTATTATACATTCAAACCTTTAAACAGTCTGTGTTTAAAGTCTGATCTTAAATTAGTGTCAATTAAATCTGCTTATATAGCTAATCAGGATAATCAGGATTAACAACTCTGTGTGTGCGTGTGTGTGTGTGTGTGTGTGTGTGTGTGTTCTTAGATCAGTGTTCCCGTTCACCGTCCGCGTCTCCTTTAGCCGTCTGCTCCCACCAGCACAGCGCAGACCGCTGGAGCTCCAGCACACCAGACATCACACAGCGCCAGCGCAGACGCAACTCTACCCCGGTATGTACAAACACTCATACACACAGTCATACACGCACTCATACATACATACATACAACAGGTTTTTTTTTCCCACATGTATGCACACTTACAAAGAAACATGTTGCTTTGAACAGGCTAAGAAAGAGAAGAAGGACAAGGAGAGAGAGAACGAAAAGGAGAAGAACGCCATCACTAAAGAGAAAGTGCAGAAGAAGAGACAGTCTGAGCCGATCACACAAGCCAAACCTGAGCTCAGGTGGGTCAGCAAACAGATATTAACCTACATTACTCTAACACTTCTTACATTTCAGCACTCGTCAGTCACGGTATATTATGGGATGGACTCCATTATCACTGCTGTTGTTCAGTATGAAGTCTTTGCTTTTTCTGTGTAACTCGGTAAAGTCGAGAAATAAATGGTAAAGGCCATTTATTTAATATGGTTCTATAATTGATCATAAAGGTTTTTTTTAAGAGCACGTTTAAAATATTAACCATTTTATTTCTCTCGTTCGTCTTTATTGCAGCACCAACATTAAACCTAAGAGTCGCGTTTCCTCCCCCGCACCCCCCAGGAGTCGTCCCCTGTCCCCTAGTCCTGCCGCGTCCCCCAAACCCTTGTCCATTCCCTCGTCGCGTCCTGTCTCTAAAACCCGCCCCAGGCGTGCCCAGACCCCGGCCCGAGTCCAGCCGCCCGCCGTGAGCACCGTCACTGTGACCGAGACAAAGAAAGAACAACCGGCTCAAACCGGACCTGCTAAAGATGCCAAGGGTGAGTTTGATCAGCAGCGCAAATATTCAGACGAGATACGTAGTAATGAATTTAAAAGTCAAGATATTATCTGAGGTTTGGCGTCAGGGGTAGCTCAGTGGTTAAGGCATTGGACTACGGTTCGGAAGGTCCCAGGTTCAAGTCCCACTTCCACCAAGTTGTCCCTGTTGGGCCCTTGAGCAAGGCCCTTAACCCCAACTGCTCAGATGTATAATAAGATAAAAAAAAAAAAAATGTAAGTCGCTCTGGATAAGGGCGTCTGCCAAATGCCTAGATGTAGATGTAGATGTTTGGTTTCCTCTCTATTTTATCGTATTAGTTCCGGCTATCACAGTCTCCGCCTCTCCTGCGACACCGGCTTCTGCCAACCAGCCAATCGCAGCAGCTCCTCAGACACCATCAGAGCCAGCACCCAGTAATCCTCCTCCCGACTCCACTCCTGCAGTCACCAAGACAATGGCGGGCACTACAGACCCGGAGGAGGCGACCCGAGCGCTGGCGGAGAAACGGCGGCAGGCTCGAGAGCAGAGAGAGAGGGAGGAGCAGGAGAGACTGGAGCAGGAGCAGAGAAACAGGTGGGAGGACCAGGAGGGGAATGTCATGAAGTGTTTCATGTAAATGTGAGAGAGTGCTTTTTGCCAAAAAGGGGACATTCATGTGACTGTGAGTGTTATGTGTGAAGGTGAGTACTTTATGTGAGTGTAACAATATTTAATATAGTATAATAATAATAATAATAATAATAATAATAATAATAGTGAGAGTGTTTTAAGGGAAACAGCATTACAGTATGTGAATGTGAGAGGATTTTTTTTGTGAACGTTTTTTGGGGATATTCTATATTTTTTGTTAATGTCAGAGTGGTTAATGTGAAAATAAGTATTTTGTATGAAAGCAAGCATTTTGTGTGAAAGTGAGAATTTTCTAGGAAAGTGAGCATTTCGTGTGAAAGTGAGAAATTTGTATGAAAGTGAGCATTTTGTGTGAAAGTGAACATTTTGTGTGAAAGTGAGAAATTTGTATGAAAATGAGCATTTTGTATGAAAGTGAGCATTTCGTGTGAAAGCAAGTATTTCGTGTGAAAGTGAACATTTTTTGTGAAAGCAAGTATTATGTGTGAAAGTGAGCATTTCGTGTGAAAGTGAGAAATTTGTATGAAAGTGAGCATTTCGTGTGAAAGTGAGCATTTCGTGTGAAAGTGAGAAATTTGTATGAAAATGAGCATTTTGTATGAAAGTGAGCATTTCGTGTGAAAGCAAGTATTTCGTGTGAAAGTGAACATTTTTTGTGAAAGCAAGTATTATGTGTGAAAGTGAGCATTTCGTGTGAAAGTGAGAAATTTATATGAAAGTGAGCATTTCGTGTGAAAGTGAGCATTTCGTGTGAAAGTGAGAAATTTGTATGAAAATGAGCATTTTGTATGAAAGTGAGCATTTCGTGTGAAAGCAAGTATTTCGTGTGAAAGTGAACATTTTTTGTGAAAGCAAGTATTTCGTATGAAAGTGAGCTTTTTGTGTGAAAATGAGAAATTTGTATGAAAGTGAGCATTTCGTGTGAAAGTGAGAATTTCATGTGAAAGTGAGCATTTCGTGTGAAAGTGAGAATTTCATGTGAAAGTGAGCATTTTGTATGAAAGCAAGTATTTCGTATGAAAGTGAGCTTTTTGTGTGAAAGTGAGCATTTTGCATGAAAGCGAGTATTTTGTGTGAAAGTGACCATTTCGTGTGAAAGTGAGCATTTTGTAATTCCTTTTTCAATGTTGCCGGCATTAGCGCAAAATATAGGTCTAATAGCATCTCAGGCTGCATTAAACGTTCATGCAAACCACATTCTTCAATAATGCAATGGCCTTACCCACTCACTTATTTGCCTTTTAATTTATTTCAAATAATTATTTAATACGTATGCATATCTTTATTCGAGGTGCTGTATGTTTCTCTACTGTGATTGTTTATGCATTAATGTCTTGTTATAGATTATGTTTCACCTCATGTATACCGTGTGAGTATATTAAAGTGGTGTGTGTGTGTGTCCGCTCTCAGAGCTCTACAGGAAGAGCGCGCTCAGCGTGAGGAGGAGGAGAGGAAGCGCAGGGAGGAGGAGCAGAGGTTAATGGCGGAGCAACAGCGCCTGCAGGAGGAGAAGGAGGTGCAGGAGAGAGCTCAGGCCGAGCAGGAGGAGAACATGCGTCTCCAGAAACAGGTGGAGCTCCTCGTCATCACTCCACTCAGCAGTGTTTTGTTTTGTTCTGTGTTTCTGAAGGATTCAGTTTAATCACGACACAAAATCATCACACAGACACACAGACTATAGCCTTGAGCAACGTGAAAGAGAGAGAGAGAGAGAGTACGTAAAAGACAAAGGGAGTATAAGACACCATTTGAGAAAGAAAAGAGTTAATGAAAGAATAAGAGGGAGCAGGATAAAGGAATAGAGAGAAAGAAAATGGAGATGGGCAACGGAATAGAGAAAGAGAGGACAAGAGAGGAATAGAAGAAGGGAGACGGAAAGAAATAGGCGTAATGAGAGAGAGAGAGAGAGAGAGAGAGAGAGAGAGAGAATGATACTGTGACAGAGAGGAGAGAGATGGAAAGAAAAAGAAGGAAAAGAGAAAAGTGCAGGAGAAGAAGAGAGTGAAAGAGAGGGAGAGAGTGGGATGGACAGCAGAACAGAGGAAGAACGAGCCGAGTTTAGAGGAGAGGAGTTTGAGGTGAAAAAAGAAGAACCATAGGAAACCAGCATGAACCTGGTTACCATGACAACCCTGCTATAAACAGTCTTGCTCATGAGGCAGGGGGTTTGGGGATAGACTTGTATTTTTTTTTTTTTTTTTTTTTTGACAGAAAGGTTATTGTTGTGATCACTATTGCAGCAATTACCTTAAAGCGTTAGTGAGAAACACTGACTAGTAATGAAGTGACTGGAAAAGTGGCAGTTGTAGAACCCTGACTCCACCTGGTGGCAGGATGTGGAACTGACTCACATGGTGGAAGATGCACCTGAGGAACTTTGTGACTTAGAGAGACATTATTGTGTTTATTAATTTTTTTTTAGAGAGAGGAGGCGGAGTCGAGGGCTCGAGAGGAGGCGGAGCGTCAGAGGCAGGAGAGAGAGAAGCACTTTCAGAAAGAGGAGCAGGAACGTCTGGAGAGGAAGAAGGTGAGGCACTGAGCATGATGTTAGATATTATACAGAACTAACCGGATGCTATATTAACCATGACGTGTGTGTGTGTGTGTGTGTGTGTGTGTGTTTATGTGTGTGTGTGTGTGTGTGTGTGTGTGTGTGTGTGTGTGTGTGTGTGTGTATAGAGACTGGAGGAGATCATGAAGCGAACCCGTAAGAGTGACGCAGGAGACAAGGTGAGACCCGAAAAAGTCTTCAATCACATAAAATCATTTCTCGTTCATTCCACGCTGCCATAGTTACATTTGCTGACACGACTCTGAGCAGCTCTGGTTTCTGTAAATAATGCCAGTTACAAAGCTTTAAACTTTAATCGTCTCCTCTCCTATTGCAGAAGGAGGTCAAATCCCCAGCGCAGCTCAACGGCAAAGACACGAGTAAGTTAGCTCTGAGGCGCATTCAGTCAGCACGCAGACGCACAGACCACATGACGGTGATGAGCAACGGGAAAGGACAGTACACTGTGTGAGGAAGAAGGGATGGAAGGAGGCAGAGACATTACGTGGACGGAAGAGAGAAGGATAAGGGAACTGAAGGAGAGATGGAGCAAGAAGGAACAACACAAGTGGACAGAAAAAGGGGAGATGGGCAAAGGGACAGAGAGAAAAATGGAAAGAAAAAGAAGGACAAGGAGGCAGAGAGCGAGAGAGAGATGGAGAAAAGAGAGATGGGCGATGGGAGAGAGAGAGAGAAAGAGAGAGAGAGAGAAAGCGAGAGAGAAAGTCAAGGGGACACAGAGAGAAGGAGAGAGATGGGAAGAGAGTGAAGGACAGGGGACAGAGAGAGAGATGGGGAAAAAAGAGAAATGGACAAGCGTATAGAGAGGGAGATAGGAAGTAAGAGAGAGATTGGATGAGAGAGAAGTACAAGGGGACACAGAGAGAAGGAGAGCTATGGGAAGAGAGAGAAGGTCAAGGGGACAGAGAGCGCGAGAGAGATGGGAAAAAGAGAAATGGACAAGGGAAAAGAAAGAGACAGAGAGGGATGGGGGAAAGAGAGATAGGAAATGAGAAGGACAAGGGGACATAGAGAGATAGAGATATGGACAAGGGGAGGGAGGGACATAGGATGTAAGAGACAGACAAGAGAACAGAGAGCGATTGGAGGACAGAGATATAGAAAGAGAGAAAAGAACAAGAGGACAGATAAAGAGGGAGACGGACAAGGGGACAGAGAGAAAGATGGGACGGATGAGTAGCACATGGGGACAGAGAAAGAGAGATGAAAAATAGAGAGGGAAGGACAATGTGACATAAAAAGGGAGAGAGGAAAGGAGAAGCAAAATGACAAGGAGACAAAGATAGACAGAGAGGGAAGGAGGGAAACGATGACAGAAAGAGAGGTGGAAACAGATAGAAAAGAAAGATGATGGAGTGAGAGGAAAGAGGAAAGAGAGAGGACCACAGCGGAGCAAAGAACGAAAATGACAAAGTGACAGAGAGAGAGATGGGAAGAGGGAGACAAGGACAAAGAGCAGAAATTGAGAGATAGAACGAGGAAGAGAAGGACAAACAAATGGACAATAGGACCGAGGAAGAAAGACAAGGCAAGAGCGAACAGGACAAGGGGACAAATATAGAGAGATGAGATGAGAAAAATAACAGAGAAAGAGAGACAAGAGAATAATGGAAGAGAGAGAAAGCAAAAAGGGGACAGAGAAAGAGATGGTAAGAGTGAGAGAGAGAGAGAGAGAGACGGGAGAGAGATAAAGACAAAAATGGAAAGAAAAAAGAGAGAGAGGGGAGAAAACAATAGGACAAACAAAGACACTAGTTATGATGTTTTTTTATTCATTGTGAGACATTTTTGTCCAGGTTCTTTACAGGATCAGAGACAATGATGAGACAAGGGTTTGAAGAATAAGAGTGTGATCATGTAGAAAGCACAGTTTATAATAAAGAATATAAAGACTTTCTTTAGTAATATAAACGATGTAACTTTTTAAAAATTCTTTGCAGATTCTGTCCCAGTGCTTAATCCGTCTGTCAATCACAGCAACAGCACTCCAGCTTTTAACCAATCACAGGGAGAGGTGAAAGCCAGGTAAACTGCGTGAGTTACACATGCATGGCTAAATGTAGAGGAAAAGTAGCATAGCATACGTGATTAAACTGCCCTGAGCATTTTACGTCACAGGAATCATATTTAAACATAATCATACCTTATTTAAATAATTAGTGATCATTTATCTCACTCAGGTTTGGGAAAACTTACATAACTTACTTAGATTATTGGAATACAATTTGAAAAATGTTTACTCCAAAATAAAAGACAGAAACTTCATGTCATTCACTTCATTAAAGCCTTGAATTCTGTAATGTACTGTAATACCGTAATTCCTGGAGTAGCAGAGCTCCCATAAATGCAGATATAGATGTGCATGTATTTGTACGCGTATAAATGTCTTTTTCACTAAGTCACTTCGCCTGCTACATAGAATATACACACGTATAAGATTTATAATACAGTATATATGGTAACGTTTGTAAAGCATCTGTACCTTGTCTCCCCTCAGCCCCGCGTCCTGGAACTCTGCACCTTTGGTAAACGGCGTCCAGGACACCAAACACCACAACGGCCTGTCCTCCAACGGAGACTTCGAGGAGATCATCCAGCTGACCAATCACAGCAGCGCTAACAGCCCCGGGCAGGGCCAGTCGCCGAGCGGAATCAGCCCCGAGCCCATCAAGGCCTTCGAGGGAGGAGAGCCCTTCATCATGAAGGCGGGGCCAATGAAGTCTCAGCATGTAGCAGGTGAAAAAGGTTTACACTAACTGCTCGAGCAGGCGTCCTGTTTTGTTTAACTGAAAGAACAAAAAAATGTAAAAAATGTTTTTTTAAAATAATAATAATCTAGAAAGCTGATTAAGGATTAATGTGTTTGAATTTTAACGAGGCTTTGATGTGATTATAAACACGCGTACACCTGTCTCAAAACACCACAAGCGCTAATTAATCTCATTTCTTAAAAAAAACATGCGCGTTAGAACTGTGCTCAGAATTGCCCAACATCAGAGGTGTGTAGTAACAAGTAACATTTACGCCGTTACATTTACTTAAAAAAAAAAAACGCAGTATACTTTTTACTTTTACTTGAGTAGAGTTGCGTAAAAAAGAAACATTACTCTTACTCCGCTACATTCTGCTACACGCGACTCGTTACTTTTCTAACCGTTTATTAGACACGTTAGATATTCTTTGTGTTTCTACCACATGACTGTGTTTCACCAATCAGACGTAGCGACAATAATCACATGACTCAGCCGCAATAACAAAAAAACACATGTAGTCACATGACCACACACAAAAGGTTACATAGCCGGGGGAAAAATAAAAGTCTAATTTAAAAAAAATAGTCTAACCGAGGAAACATATTGCAGTTAGTTTAGCTGTTTTATTTAATGTTGCAAATAAACTAGAGGCTAAACAATATAATGTTTCTTACATTTGTTCTGCTGGACACCGTTTATGGTTCAGTGAGACACTTGTACACATGTTCACGGTAACTGAATATACAGTATACAGGACGTAGTCTACACTGTTCAAACATACACATGTTACCTACAGTAGGGATTTATTTCAAAAGCTTTATATTGTGAAAAAAGTGAGATTAGGAAATTTGTGTTTTTTTATTCATTCATTTGCTATTTTTTTTATATATATTTATTTTTCTGCATTTATTTTATTTTTATTTATTTTTTATTTTTATTATTTGGAAATATCTGAAATTTACATTGTTTTATCATTTTGTCTGGCCGCTTACATCATTTCTAAAAAAAATAAAATAAAAATAAACATATAAATCGGACATTATGATGAAACAGTTACTCCGTACTTGAGTAGTCTTTTCACCAAACACTTTTTTACTCGTACATGAGTAATATTTTGGATGACTACTTTTCACTTCTACTTGAGTAATATTATTTTAAAGTACAGCTACTCTTACTTGAGTACATTTTTTGGCTACTCTGCCGACTCTGATCCAACAAACGCTTAAAACTACGTTGCTGTTTCTCTATAATCCTACAGGTGGCGCACTCTATTCCCACACTGGCACACCCTGTGTAGTACGAGTGAAAATTTTAATTTAGAAATAATAACTATGATGGATGACAGAGATACGCGCTGCGCGGTAACAATGTAGCTTTGTGCTTAAATTGAGATTAAATATTAAACTCGTGTGTTTGGAGTTAGTTTGTATTGTTTAAATGCTGCACTTGGCTTTTAAGGGAGAAAAATTTATGTTATGAGGATAATAATGGACTATTTTTTGTTTAAAATCCTGTTCAGTTTAGTTGTTGTGAAGGTGATGAATAAAGCTAAGATATAGCATTTTCGATACATAATATAGCATTGGAACAAAATGGGGAAAAAATATATGAAATTAGGATATTTATAAAAAATAATTGTGATACTGGTGGTTCCCGTCCCTACTGTTGATTCTAAGCACAAAGAAACCTGCGAAAGATAAAAGCTTGTAAATTAAGATTTAGTTGTTTTGTGTTTGGTGTAAGAAAGTTTTTAAGTTTGGTTGCCGTAACGGTCTTTTCTTTTGGTCAGTTAACATTTTAAGAATGTTAAAGGAAGTTATTATCACATTAGCATTGATATTTCTGATATGATCTGATCTGATCTAATGTGTGTGTGTGTGTGTGTGTGTGTATATTTACTGAGTGTATTGTCTCTCTCATATTCTACAGAAGTGCTGTGAGGAAACAGACGAGGCTTGTACGCCATGGAGAAACAGAGGGAGAGTGTGTGTGTGTGTGTGTAGGTGTGTGTGTGTGTGTGTGTGCGTGTGTGTGTGTGTATGTGTGTGTGTATGTGTGTGCGTGTGCGTGTGTGTGTGCGTGTGCCAAACTGTCAGAGCGGCCACTTCAAAAAGACTAAGAGACTGAAATACATTGAGCTTCATCTTCCTGACGTCCCTTATGAGAAAAAGCCCCGGAGTTAGAGACAGAGCTTGGAGTATTGTTATGAGAAATTATTGTATTATTGGTATTGTCGTTGTTCTTATACTATATCAGTATTTTTCTTTTCAGTTCAGAAATTAACTGTGTGTGTGTGTGTGTGTGTGTGTGTGTGTGTGTGTGTGTGTGTGTGTGTGTGTGTGTGTGTGTGTGTGTGTGTGTGTGTGTGTGCGTGCGTGTGTGTGTGTGTGTGTGTGTGAGCGCGCATGTTTTGAGACACATCAGCAGAGAGAGTGAGGTGAGGATTGATTATATAAATGTATATTTGCCTGACCTGTGAAATAAATCTTTATTAAAATGTGTGTGTGTGTGTGTGTGTGTGTGTGTGTGTGCGTGTGTGTGTGTGTGTGTGTGTGTGTTGCAGCTGCATCCATACGCTGCATTATACATTGTGTAAAATATTCAGTCATGTTAAATTCCTGCAAATACAAACCTTGTTAAAATCTCCTTTAAATCCACAAACACTAGAGCATGTTGGGTAATTCCAGAACCAGCCAAAAGGGGTCAGTGAGTCCAACCCTGTGCACTACTGAGGTGCTCTTTCTTTTGTCACCAATATTTACTGCGTAGTGTTTTGTTTTATTTCACTTAATGCTCACAGTAATTGTTACTTCAAAGTGAACCCTACTTTTATTTAAGACAGTTCATTCACACATCATGCTTTAGGGTCCAGTGTCTTCTGTCTAGCTGAGACTTGAGAGGACGTACACCATACAAACATGTGCGTTTTTTACTTTAGGGGGACCGTACAGTAGTGTTCCTACTTGCACTCATGAAATGTGCACTAGATAGTGTCACTGCTTATTTCAATTTAATGTGCACTTGATCGTGTCTTTACTTACTTCAACTTAATGTGCACTACATAGTATCTCTACTTATTTTAGTGAAATGTGCCCTAGTGTCCTTACTTACTTTAAATAAACATGCACTAGATAGTGCCCCTACTTATTTCAAATAAACATGCACTAGATAGTATTTAGAAAGATCTAGAGAACGTGTATGACAGGGTGCCGAGAGACGAGCGGTGGTACTGTATGAGGAAGTCTGGAGTGGCAGAGAAGTATGTTAGAGTGGTGCAGGACATGTATATGAGAGCTGTGAGACATTGGTCAGATGTGCTGTAAGTGTGACAGAAGAGTTCAAAATGGAAGTGGGTCTGCATCAAGGATCGACTCTGAGCCCCTTCTTGTTTTCTATGGTGATGGACAGGATGACAGATGAGGTTAGACAATGATGTTTGCAGATGACAGCAGGGAGCAGGTGCAGGAAAATCTAGACAGGTGGAGGTACGATCTGGAAGGCAAAGGAATAAAGGTTAGCCGTAGCAAAACATGATACATGTGAGTGAATGAGAGGAACCTAAGTGGAACGGTAAGTCTACAGGGAGGTAAAGAAGGTGCCGTCAGACATGAAGTTAGTTGGGGTGAGAGAAGAGGATACAGAAGATAGAGTTAGATGGGGGCAGATGATTCGCTGTGGCGACCACTGAAAGGCAGTAGCCGAAAGATACAGAAGAAGAAATTTGCACTAGGTAGTGTCCCTACTTACTTCAACTTAATGTGCACTAGATAGTGTCTCTACTTCTTTTAGTGAAATGTGCACTAGTGTCCCAAATTAATTGAAATAAATGTGCACTACATAGTGTCCCAACTTACTTCAACTTAATGTGCACTAGATAGTGTCTCTACTTATTCTAGTGAAATATGCACTAGTGTCCCAACTTACTTGAAATAAATGTGCACTACATAGTGTCCCTACTTGCTTCAACTAAATGTGCACTAGATAGTGTGCCTACTTACGTAGTGAAATGTGTACTAGATATTTCCCTACTTACTTCAACTTAATGTGCACTAGATATTTCCCTACTTACTTCAACTTAATGTGCACTAGATAGTGTCTCTACTTATTCTAGTGAAATATGCACTAGTGTCCCAACTTACTTCAAATAAATGTGCACTACATAGTGTCCCTACTTACTTCAACTAAATGTGCACTAGATAGTGTGCCTACTTACGTAGTGAAATGTGCACTAGATATGTCCCTACTTACTTCAATTAAATGTGCACTAGATAGTGTCCCTACTTACTTCAACTTAATTTGCACAAGATCTTTCCCTACTTACTTCAACTTAATGTGCACTAGATAGTGGCTCTACTTATTCTAGTAAAATGTGCACTAGTGTCCCAAATTACTTGGAATAAATGTGGACTACATATTGTCCATATTTACTTCAAATAAATGTGCACTAGTGTCCCAAATTACTTGGAATAAATGTGGACTACATATTGTCCATATTTACTTCAAATAAATGTACTTAAATGTAAAAATAACGTACTTAGTGAACTGTGCACTATATATTTCTCTACTTACTTCAACTTAATGTGCACTACTGTAGATAGTGTGCCTACTTACTTCAAATAGATGTGCACTAGATATTTCCCTACTTACTTCAACTTAATTTGCACTAGGTAGTGTCCCTACTTAATTCAATTTAATGTGCACTAGATATAGTCTCTACTTATTCTAGTAAAATGTGCACTAGATATTTTCCTACTTACTTCAACTTAATGTGCACCAGATAGTGTGCCTACTTACTTCAAATAGATGTGCACTAGGTATTTCCCTACTTACTTCTACTTAATTTGCACTAGGTAGTGTCCTTACATACTTTAACTTAATGTGCACTAGATAGTATCCCTACTTACATCAAATAAATGTGCACTAGATAGTGTTCCTACTTACTTCAACTTAATTTGCACTAGGTAGTGTCCTTGTTTGTTTTAGTGAAATGTGCACTACATAGTTTCTCTGCTTACTTCATTGAAATATCCACTAGATAATGTGCCTATTTACTTAGTGAAAAGTGCACTAGATATTTTCCTACTTACGTCAAATAAATGTGCACTAGATAGTGTCCCTATTTATTTCAACTTAAGGTGCACTAGATAGTGTCCCTACTTAATTCAACCTAATGTGCACTAGATAGTGTCTCTACTTCTTTTAGTGAAATGTGCACTAGTGTCCCAAATTAATTGAAATAAATGTGCACTACATAGTGTCCCAACTTACTTCAACTTAATGTGCACTAGATAGTGTCTCTACTTATTCTAGTGAAATATGAACTAGTGTCCCAACTTACTTGAAATAAATGTGCACTACATAGTGTCCCTACATGCTTCCACTAAATGTGCACTAGATAGTGTGCCTACTTACTTAGTGAAATGTGCAATAGATATTTCCCTACTTACTTCAACTTAATGTGCACTAGATAGTGTCCATATTTACTTCAAATAAATGTGCACTAGATATTCTCCTACTTACTTCAACTTATTGTGCACTACTGTAGATAGTGTGCCTACTTACTTCAAATAGATGTGCACTAGATATTTCCCTACTTACTTCAACTTAATTTGCACTAGGTAGTGTCCCTACTTAATTCAACTTAATGTGCACTAGATATAGTCTCTACTTATTCTAGTAAAATGTGCACTAGATATTTTCCTACTTACTTCAACTTAATGTGCACCAGATAGTGTGCCTACTTACTTCAAATAGATGTACACTAGGTATTTCCCTACTTACTTCTACTTAATTTGCACTAGGTAGTGTCCCTACATACTTTAACTTAATGTGCACTAGATAGTATTCCTACTTACATCAAATAAATGTGCACTAGATAGTGTGCCTACTTACTTCAACTTAATTTGCACTAGGTAGTACCCCTGCCTATTTCACCTTAATGTGCACTAGATAGTGTCCTTGTTTGTTTTAGTGAAATGTGCACTACATAGTTTCTCTGCTTACTTCATTGAAATATACACTAGATGTTTGCCTACTTACTTCAAATAAATGTGCACTAGATAGTGTCCCTATTTATTTCAACTTAATGTGCACTAGATATTGCCCCTGCTTAATTCAAGTGACAAATGCACTGGGTAGTGTCCTGCCTTTCACTGTTAGAGAGTACAGTATGTCTTGTACTTTGAAGGCCCAGGGAAGGGTTCATTCTGTCCTACCGGGTCACAAATTGACTGATAAGCTGCTTGGCTCTGTGTTGTGTCAGATTCTGTGTAGGAGAGCCTCAGATAGCAGCACACACAGAGAAAGAGAGAGAGAGAGAGAGAGATTCTTTAGAGAGTGCTTCTATATTAAACATTCAGTTTCCTGTATAGAAAATGAACTCATAGCTTAAAACAGACTCAACAAACAAGTTCCCATTGTAGATTTACAAACCAGAGTACGATGCACAATTCAGCTTTGGTTTGCAAATTCACACAGAATCTGAGTAAAACTCAAGCACAGTATGCGTGTTACTCTGAGGTGAAAGATCTGACCGAACATCAAATTTTATCTTTTTTTAATGTCACGTTTGGGAAATAAAAAAAACACCACTACTGTAGGTGTGACGGATCGGATGAGGTTACTTGTCAGTGGAATTAAAGAAGCTGAAGTTTATCCAGTGACTTTCAGTGGGAACACAATAATAGTAGGGAACTTATTGTTTAAAAAAAAAAAAAGAAAAGAAAGCTTTATTGTTTTAAGCCATGGCCACAGCAGTGTTACAGGTTTACGCTGCAGATTGATATAGATACAGTACATAAATACACTAAGAAATGAACTTTTAATATCAGTGTAATGCAAAAAAAAAAAAGAGTTGAACCTTTTTATATGTGGTTTGCTGTGTAAGTAGTGAAATATTTCTATAGTCCTATAGAAACTGCAGCCAGTTCTCCTTCTTCTTCTTCATGAGCTGTAAAGATCGTGTGAAACGGACCGTATTAAAGGTCAGACGCTTTAGCTCTCTGAGATTGTGTATTTGTTGTCATGTTGTCTTGGTTGCGGTCGTTAAACCTTCAGCAACCCTGATTTTGTATGCGTGTGTCTTTCTGTGCATGTGTGTGTCTCAGGTTCATACAATTTTCTATTCCTCAGGCATCTACCTCTATAATAACCCACGATCCTCTGCTGTCGGAAACCTGTTTAATCAGAATCCATTCACCATCGGAATAAAATTTGTTTAGAAAGCAAGCCAGTCTTTTTTTAAATACACAAATAAGAGTCAAAGAACTCCTGGTTAAATGGAGTTATTTACTGACTGACTTTGCATAGTTTATTTCCTGCATTCTGTCCTGTCTTAGCATCCAACGTGATCTAGAAACGTTTTCAAGATTTACAGTATATGCCGTATCTGATGTGCTGTTCGAGAACATGCCCTGTTATATTACTATTTATGTATAGCTATTCCAGTCACAACTCTATAACTGTAATACTGTAATAAGTCAATATTCTTTCAAAGTATTTCACAATACAGGATGTATAACAAGGATACAGTACTTCTTTGAACTTGAAGACATCAAAAGCATCAAAAGGATTCATATATGTTTCCAGTGTCTAGAAAGAAAAAAAAATGACAATGAGAATAAAAGTCTCATTTTAAGGTTTTCTCACATGTGTAATTTGCATACTGTGGCATAGACACTGGATGAACCTGTTTCCTGTCTCGGTTATTTCTCAAAAGCAAAGTCAGCTATTTCTTGACCTGGTAGAAATGAATGTTGTATAACTGCTTAGAATCAAACAGCTGACTTGAGTGTTTGAAACCAATTTTTTGTATGAGTTCTCTAATTTTCCTTGTTTACCCATAAAAGACCAGACCCGTTTCTTCTTTAAGGGATTTTATGGGAGATATAAAACAGGGATTAAACTTGCTTTCAGTTACCAAAAAAACAAACAAGCTTTTTAAAATGATCTAGTTCACATTTTTGTAGATTATGTCACGGGTATAAGAAGATGTAGATTGTCACATGGCTGCACCAGGATGTTCATTATATGTCACTTAAGGACTTCATGAGGCAAGGATAAAGATGAATAAGGAACTTTCCAGATCATTTGTCACCATAAGTTTTTATGGTCTACAGCATTTCTTTCTGTATACTGTACATTAAAGGTGGGTTTATATTAAGCCAGAATAACATATTTAATATCCCATGCGGTGCACAAATCCCAGCCATCGGATGCAATGCCGGTCCCAAGCCTGGATAAAATACAAGCTGCTTTTCCTAACACTATGAAATCTACAAGTTCATATTCATGCCACTCTAAAGGTCTATGAGATCTTACTTCATAAGTCTTGTGCCTTTTGTGGTGTAAAAGGTAGAACTCCTTCTGTCTTGAAGCAAGGAATCTAGTATTCTTACTATTCTGAGACCTACAAGGTCCTACTCTATACATAATTTGATCTACAAGCTCCTAATGCAACCATAATGACATCTACAAGCCCATACTCCAGCCTTAATGTGGTCTATAAGTCCTTACTCCAGCCATACTGAGGTCTACATGGTCTTTTTTTTTTATTCTTATGTCTATTAGCTCCTGCTTATTCCATCCTGATGAACTGAGGCTCATATTACTGCCATGACTCCTACAGTACAAGGTTATTCTTATTGAGGTCTAGAACCACCATTTCATCCATGTTGATGTCTACAAGCTCCTGTTTCATTCATATTTAGGTCTACAATCTTTAATTTTATCCATATTGAAGTCTACAAGCTCCTATTTCATCCATTTTGAGATCTACAAGCTCCTGTTTCTTCCTTGTCGAGATCAACAAGATCCTGTTTCATCCATATTGAGATCAACAAGCTCCTTTTTCGTCCATATTGAGGTCTACAATCTTCTGTTTTATCCATATTGAGGTCTGTAAGCTCCTTTTTCCTCATCCCTCCATATTGAGGTCTACTATCTTCTATGTCATCCATATTGAGCTCTACCAGCCACTACTACAGTCATATTGAGGTTTACAATCTTCTATCATGCCTTGCTGAGACCTACAGAATCCTATTCTAGACATATTGTGGTCTGCAAGATCCTACTCCTGCTCCAGGTTAAATGAGGCCTGAAGCCTATTCTAGAAATGTTGAGGTTGAGATTGTTCCAAACAATAAAAAAAAAACACGATAAGGGACTATAGCTCATAATCATGCCCTTCTGCTGCCTACAAGTTTTTTGCTTGAGCCATATTGAGGGCTACAATCTTCTGTTTTATCCATATTGAGGTCTATAAGCTCATTTTCCATCCATATTGAGGTTTACAATCTTCTATTCTATCCATATTGAGGTCTATAAGCTAATTTTTCATCAATATTGAGGTCTACTATCTTCTATTCTATCCATATTGAGGTCTATAAGCTCATTTTTCATCCATATTGAGGTCTACAATCTTCTATTTTATCCATATTGAGGTCTATAAGCTCATTTTCCATCCATATTGAGGTCTACAATCTTCTATTTTATCCATATTGAGGTCTATAAGCTCATTTTTCATCCATATTGAGGTCTACTATCTTTTATTCTATCCATATTGAGGTCTATCAGCTCATTTTCCATCCATATTGAGGTCTACAATCTTCTATCCATATTGAGGTCTATAAGCTCATTTTTCATCCATATTGAGGTCTACAATCTTCAATTTTATCCATATTGAAATCTATAAGCTAATTTTTCATCCATATTGAGGTCTACAATCTTCTATTTTATCCATATTGAGGTCTATAAGCTCATTTTCCATCCATATTGAGGTCTACTATCTTCTATTCTATCCATATTGAGGTCTATAAGCTCATTTTTCATCCATATTGAGGTCTACAATCTTCTATTTTATCCATATTGAGGTCTATAAGCTAATTTTTCAACCATATTGAGGTCTACTATCTTCTATTTTATCCATATTGAGATATATAAGCTCATTTTTCATCCATATTGAGGTCTACAATCTTCTATTTTATCCATATTGAGGTCTATAAGCTCATTTTCCATCCATATTGAGGTCTACAATCTTCAATTTTATCCATATTGAGATATATAAGCTCATTTTTCATCCATATTGAGGTCTACAATCTTCTATTTTATCCATATTGAGGTCTATAAGCTCATTTTCCATCCATATTGAGGTCTACTATCTTCTATTCTATCCATATTGAGGTCTATAAGCTCATTTTTCATCCATATTGAGGTCTACAATCTTCTATTTTATCCATATTGAGGTCTATAAGCTAATTTTTCAACCATATTGAGGTCTACTATCTTCTATTTTATCCATATTGAGATCTATAAGCTCATTTTTCATCCATATTGAGGTCTACTATCTTTTATTCTATCCATATTGAGGTCTATAAGCTCATTTTTCATTCATATTGAGGTCTACAATCTTCAATGTTTTCCATATAGAGGTATATAAGCTCATTTTTCATCCATATTGAGGTCTACTATCTTCTATTTTATCCATATTGAGGTCTATAAGCTCATTTTTCATCCATATTGAGGTCTACTATCTTTTATTCTATCCATATTGAGGTCTATAAGCTCATTTTCCATCCATATTGAGGTCTACAATCTTCTATTCTATCCATATTGAGGTCTACAAGCTCATTTTTCATCCATATTGAGGTCTACAATCTTCAATTTTATCCATATTGAGGTCTATAAGCTCATTTTTCATCCATATTGAGGTCTACAATCTTCAATTTTATCCATATTGAGGTCTATAAGCTCATTTTTCATCCATATTGAGGTCTACTATCTTCTATTTTATCCATATTGAGGTCTAGGTGCTCCTGTTTCATCCATACTGAGATCTAAAAGCTCCTGTTTCATCAAGCCAGAAGGTTTACAAGCTTCTACTCATGCCTTCCTGAGACCTACAGAATCCTATTCTAGTCATATTTTACATGGTCCTTTTTATTTTATTCCAATCAATAAAAACATCTTTGCACAAGATAAGGCACTATATCTCACAAAAACGCTCTCCTGCTGCCTACAACTTTCTTGCTTAGGTCTTTTTTGAGGTCTATAAGCGCCTACTCTAGTTTTACAAGTTTCTAGTTTAAACATGTTGTGAACACAAACTGCTATTTTTGTTATACTTATAGACACCCTCCTGTTTCCTCTGTTAACTCTAATTATAATACATTTATCACATTTACTTAGAATAAACTGTATTGGTTCCAGCGATTATTGGTACATAAGTACTATATGATAATGATTAACGTACAGTATACAGTATAAACTTGCAAACAAAAATTTTCTCTGATGAATTAAAAAGAGGAATTTTAGTATTATTAGTCAGAAGAGCACTGGATCCTCTCCTGAGTTTAGTTTTCATCCGGCTTCTTCCTCTGTTTTAGCTCACAAAGCTGCTTTAAACAATCAGTATTGTAACATAAACCGTGCTCTTATTCGATTCTAGATAAAAGATGTGAATGGAACTGTAATGGATACCCCGCGGCAAATACTTCTATTCTTATTTAAGCACAAAAACACATAATACTAAAAGATCAGATTCGCCTGCAGCTGACCTGCTTTATCTGGAGCAAACACTTTCCTGCAAATATTATCAGCCTACACTTTAATCAGGAAAGGGATCTGAAGGCAAAAGTATTGAAATTTGCTTTAGACTTTAATCAGCTAATGACGTTCAGGGTTAAAGCATGTAGGATTGAGGAATCAGTTACAGTTGCTTTGCTAGCGGTAAGGTCTAAAAGGAAGTCTCAGCCACAAAAGACCAGTTTTTCAGGTGTGTATGGCGCAATACAGTCAGTTTGGAGAAATAGATTTATTTCATTTTACCTTGCACGGTGTAACTTAACAGTTTTAACTGATTTAAGTGCAAAACGACTTCATTAAACCTGGCCTGCTCATGGACACAAACAAAAAAAAAGAAAAAGTCAAATGGCATCATGCATTAGAATTTTTGCATGCATTATTTCTAAGAATCAACCTAATGATATCTATTTCTCTAAATGAGAAGCGTTTTAATCATACTAGGATACATATTTGTTTGTGCAGAATAACAGAATACAGTACTGAGAGTAAAAACGTCTCTATATAATCCTCTGCACTTATCCCAGTGTTCTCCTAGTGCTTGGACGCCATCAAAGTAGAACGTTTTCTCGGTACCCCAGAGACGTAGGTGTTCATGAACTGCCTGATTCATGTCATGTCTGACCTGCTGGCCTCGCAGCATTTCTCTCCCAAATCTCTGCACTTTTTTGAAAGTGTGTCCAACCAATCCTGTTCATCCTCCCCAATCAGGAAGGGAAGAAAGGGAGTGTTTTAAAGAGATCTTAAGCATGATTCAAGGACTTTCATTTTCACTTTCTCATCTTCATTCACCGAGGCAGCTCCGGTAAAAAGACTCATTTTTATTCTGTATATAATTTACGTGCCATTTATAGATTATTATTGATATCAGAATGTTGAAAAAAAACATAGGTTTCAATGAATAAAAATCAGATTTCTGGTTTACTTATGCAGAAGTTCAGGGACTCTTTAGCTGGAGCACCATGTCATGCTACATCTCTGTGGTTTATCCTAGCTTTGACTGCGTGTGGTTTAACATTGACAAATCAGACGGGACACAGGCTATTGCATTTCTGCAAGCCTGAAAGGACATTTGTTTGTGGGAGCTGGATGGATAAAGGAATGCATTTATTTGTGCATTGCTATACAAATTATGTCATTAAAACTATTTGGGAAATATGTGGAGATGAGATGCTGATGTTATGGGATTTTTGTAGTTAAACCTGTCATAAGAGTATTTTCTTATGCATTTTATAATGATTATGATGTCAGGTTTATTAATCGGCATGAAGATGCTTCAGGCACTTTTCATCACTGAAACCAATTCAAGTTTAAAACGCAGAACAATGTACAATACAATTTTTTTTAAGGGCCTTACATCTGAGGGTTTTTACATTGTGCTGCATTTGGCTAAAACGACTAACTCCTACCTGTTTTGATTATGGAAAACCTAATAAGTCGCCTCAACCAAGGTCACATGCCTGGTGTCACCTCTGCATGGCCGCTCACACCATGAATAGTCAATAAAATATGGTGGCTTAGTGGTTATTCACTGTCGCCTTGCACCTCCAGGATCTGGGTTCAATTTCCGCTTCTGTGCAGATTGAGTTTGCATGTTCTCTCCGTGCTTGGTGGGGGTACCCCGGTTTCCTCCCACATGAAATGCAGATCAGGCTAATTGGTCACCCCAAATCACCCGTAGTGAGTATGTATATGTTTTTGCCCTGCGATGGATTGGCACCCTGTCCAAGGCGGACCCCACCTCGTGCCACGCTCCACAGCCATGCTCCAAAATCCAGTGAAACTCCTTCTCATGAATGTATAACATCAGTGGTGCAAGAAATCTGCAATCGGATGTTCGGTTAGATATAATGTAGTATATATTTCACAGAAAGAGGTTTTCACATGTCCAGGCCTAAAGACCTGTTTGTTTTAGACGTGAAGTTCTTGCCGGGTTTGTACAGCGGTGCCCAACGGTATTAAGACGGCATGGACAAAATTGTTGGTACAAAATTGTTGGTACGCAATGAAAGTGAAGCTACCACAATGGTCACAGAAATAACTTTAATCTGACAAAAGTAATAATTTTAAAAAATTCTATGAATGTTAACCAATGAAAGTCAGACATTGCTTTTCAACCATGCTTCAACAGAATTATTTTTAAAAAATAAACAGGCCTGGACAAAAATGATGGTACCCCTAGAAAATACTGAGAATAATGTGACCAAAGGGACATGTTAATTCAAGGTATGTCCACTAATTAGCATCACAGGTGTCTACAATCTTGTAATCAGTCAGTGGGCCTATATATAGGGCTCCAGGTAGTCACTGTGTTGTTTGGTGACATGGTATGTACCACACTCAACATGGACCAGAGGAAGCGAAGGAAAGAGTTGTCTCAGGAGATTCGAAAGAAAATTATAGACAAGTATGTTAAAGGTAAAGGCTATAAGACCATTTCCAAACAGCTAGATGTTCCCGTGACTACAGTTGCACATATTATTCAGAAATTTAAGATCCATGGGACTGTAGCCAACCTCCCTGGACGTGGCCGCAGGAGGAAAATTGACGACAAATCAAAGAGACGGATAATCCGAATGGTAACAAAAGGGCCCAGAAAGACTTCTAAAGAGATCCAAGGTGGACTTCATGCTCAAGGAACATCAGTGTCAGATCGCACCATCCGTCGTTGTTTGAGTCAAAGTGGACTACATGGGAGACGACCAAGGAGGACACCATTGTTGAAAACAAATCATAAAAAAGCCAGACTGGAATATGCCAAACTACATGTTGACAAGCCACAAAGCTTCTGGGAGAATGTCCTATGGACAGATGAGACAAAAATGGAACTTTTTGCCAAGGCACATCAGCTCTATGTTCACAGATGGAAAAATGAAGCATATCAAGAAAAGAACACTGTCCCTACTGTGAAACATGGAGGAGGCTCTGTTATGTTCTGGGGCTGCTTTGCTGCATCTGGCACAGGGTGTCTTGAATCTGTGCAGGGTACAATGAAATCTCAAGACTATCAAGGGATTCTAGAGAGAAATGTGCTGGCCAGTGTCAGAAACCTGGGTCTCAGTCGCAGGTCATGGGTCTTGCAACAGGACAATGACCCAAAACACACAGCTAAAAACACCCAAGAATGGCTAAGAGGAAAACATTGGACTATTCTAAAGTGGTCTTCTATGACCCCTGACCTCAATCCTATTGAGCATCTTTGGAAGGAGCTGAAACATGCCGTCTGGAAAAGGCACCCTTCAAACCGGAAACAACTGGAGCAGCTTGCTCATGAGGAGTGGGCCAAAATACCTGCAGAGAGGTGCAGAAGTCTCATTGACAGTTACAGGAATCGTTTGATTGCAGTGATTGCCTCAAAAGGTTGTGCAACAAACTATTAAATTAGAGGTACCATCATTTTTGTCCAGGCCTGTTCCATGAGTTCATTTTTTTTTATAATTCTGTTGAAGCATGGTTGAAAAGCAATGTCTGACTTTCATTGGTTAACATTCATAGAATTCTTATTTATTATTACTTTTGTCAGATTAAAGTTATTTCTGTCACCATTGTGAGTTTTTCCTTCATTGACCGAAGGGTACCAACAATTTTGTCCATGTGTGTATGCCACATATTATAGTCCTCCATGTGCACAAAACGTGTGATGTTACTAATTGTAACTAATGGTAATGGTTACTTCTGGTTGAATCAGCTGGAATAATTATGTGGCAGAACTTTTACTTTCTAAACCCGGGGTGTCCGCCTCCAGATAAAAATGACTACAACTTGTGAATTCTCAAGTGAGTTGTGAACTTATGTGGCAAATTACTGTACATGATCTTCATAAAGCAACGCCCACTGAAAGATCAATGCCCCTGAACGATCCTGGACAGCCCGTGTGAGAGAGTGATATCAGAGTCCCGCAGGTATCTTTCTGACTCTATGAGAAGAAACAACTTCATATTAAATACTGATTGCTGTGTAGCAATTTCATTGCATTAAATAACTTTTCAAATACATTTTAAAATAAGCCATTATTTAAAAAGAATTTCTAACATTGAATTACATTTTTGTCTCAATACTTTTGGCGCTATTGTAGCTATCCAATAGCATTAGCATATGAAAGAATTTAACATGACATCTCACGAGGTTCTCTTCTCTTCACTGGTCTGGAGGATCGGAGGGATCGGATCGAAAGTGCAAAGGTCAAATAGTTTAACCTCATCGTGGTTTTGGTGGACTCAGGTGCACAATAATGATTTGCTACAGTACTTATGGAACTCATTAATTGTATATTAACGACTTTATTAAATACTTCCATTTTTGAAAACTTTTACTTTTATTCTTGACTGAACATGTCATGCCACTGATTATAACTTCTTGCTCTGATAAAGATGAAACGTGGTCTGCTAAAATATCTGGATGCATCCATGAATTGAGCAAGGCTAGCTAGGCTAGTGCAACACCTTTTCTCCTTATTTAAGAATTGTTGTTGGTATTGTTGTTATGGTACTTGTTCTTCTTTATTTGGACGCTCCCATTAAGGGTTGCCACAACAGACCCTTTGATCCACACCTTTGATTTGGCGCAACACTCCCAATTTTATTACAATTTGGAACCGGCACTGAAATGCCACCAAAATAAACGTGTGGTCCAAGTGCCAGGTCTAAGCTGGTTCAATAGTGAACCTCCTAAGAACTGGCTTTGTTTTTCCATAGGCTAGAAAGTCAAGTGATTATGTCGCTGTGTATGTCTGTATGTCTTTACTCTTCCAGCAATGCTAGCAGCAATGTTAGTGCTAAAAGAAAATCTAGCGGTATATTAGCGGGGAAAAACTTCAACATGGGCGAACTTCATCATGACCAGTTCTCCTGGTTTTGAGAGTCTACTTTGGAATCAAACAAACATCACTAGAAAGCATTTTTCCTTTTTGAGTCCATGATCTTTATCTTTTGTGCTAGATACAACACCACACTACAGATGATGGTGGTCACAAAATTTTAGTTGGTTGTGATAATACAACATCCCCTGACGTGAGCGGGTCTTTGTTCTACACCAGCAAAATGTTAGTGCCGCCATGGAACAGGTTTTTCTGTCTGAGCGCCAACAAAGAAAACAAAGAACTGGTTTGCAATTGGGCACCAAACAAGCCCTGGAACTGCCCTGGTGGAAATGGGGCTAAAAGTGAATTGACTCGTAAACCCCCACCATAAACCGCCCCGCCGGGGCCCCCTATCACGGAAATCCATGAAAATCGTGTCTTCTTCAAGATCGACAGAGGCACTTTGAATACAACCAGGGCAGCCTTATCTAAGATAAAGAATTAAGATTAAGATTAAATGAGCATCTAGACAAACAGTTCTATGGCTTCACAAGAAGTTTTATTACAAGTCCCAGTTTGACTTGCGGATGAATGCTAAAGGAGTTTTAATAATGAATTGTGTCACTTAAATAAACCCCCATCTTCAGTTGCTCTTATTTATCACTTAGTAATAATATCTGATGACCTTTAAACTGTTATATAGTTTTAGAGACAGGGTCCATAAATAAATCCTGTGCTGAGAAATTCACAGGTCAGGGTACAGAGTAACATCATCCCTTGGTGTGTGTTTGTATGTGTTTGGGGGCGGGGCGGGGGGGGGAGGTGATTGTGGGTTGGGTGTGTGATTTACTGGAACAGTTAGCTAAGAATATTTCTCAATGCTTTGTTTGGAGAGTAGACAGTCTGATTTAAAAATAAAGAAATGCATTTTAGCCGAAGTTCACGTATCCTGTATAACTTTATACTGTATATTTTTGTATAACTGGATCACAAGTCTCTCCTGCTGCTTGTGAGCGATATTAGACATGGCATATTAGACAGCGTTCCTCCAAAACATCCACATTTAAACTTGAGGTAACTTACCGTAACTCATGTCGATGTCCCGAGACATCGACCTTTAAACAGAAATGGGGAAAATACCGGATGATGATTGATTAAACCAATATCTGTCGGGTCGACAAACGTTTTCAACGTTCGGAGAGGAAGTGTAATGATGACTATGTGCATGATGTTTAGAAGAGAAGAATAAGACTGTATTTGTCACAGATACATTACAGCAAATTCTTATGTTCGTATATCCCAGATAGACAAAAACAGGGTCAGAGTGCAGAGTTAGCCAGGATACGGCGCCCTGGAGCAGACAGGGTTAAGGGACTTGGTCAATTTTGTTGGAGCTGGGGCTTGGACCACGAACCTTCTGTTCAGTAACAAAGAAACCTTAGAGCGTTTTACATCAGGGCCGCGGGAACATTTCCGAGAACACTTGACCCCAAAGTCTAGTTCATTTTGATCAGCGAGAACACAATCGTTCCGCGCATGGGAATGGGAACCATGTCCGAGTGTGCTTCCAAGTGCTCTCGATACAGTACTCGGGCATCAGGTATGGAAGCAATCGTACCTGAGAACGGAAGTAGATCGCTGTTTACAGTGACGTCTGTATCCTGGTACAGTAGGAAATCACGCGAGAGTGTTACTCTTGACATTTTTCCTGAAATATGAAAAATATTAGGCACCGCATGGAAGTTGATGTCTTGTCCTCTTCTTCTCTTGTTTTTAATGGTGTCTCACAGAGTGTTGGGTGTAACATGTTACAAACAAATGCGTTAGAGTACTCGGATTACTTTTTTGATGTAACGAGTAATCTAACGCGTTAGATCCGCCATTCAAGTACTCAGTTACTTAGTTACTTTTTAAAAAATGTAATCCGTTATTCAGACAATTTTTGTAACCCGTGAGCCAGACATCAGTCACTCCCAATCCATTGGTGTGTGCGTGTTTGAGAGAAAGACGTCCTACAAGCCCCGCCCCCGAAACCCACCCCCATCTGTTATTCCTGCTGTTACACCCCTATCTCACCTATGCGGTTTGACTATGCGAGGATCAATGTGCAGAAAGATGAAAACCTAATCACAGTGCCGAAACTCGCTGTGAATCTTGATGAACCGTACTTACGGCCACCGCACTAAACCGCGTAGGTGAGATAGGGGTATTAGAAGTTAACAGATTATGGGCCAAACTTCACTGAGTGATGATGGTAGAATAATTATAAAGGTCTTGACTAAAACAACATGCACGAGGAAGCACAAAGGAGTTTTTCTGCAGTGGAAAAGTACTCGAACTAGTTACTTTTATCAGAAAGTAACGCAGTAATGTAACTGATCACTTTTTGAAGACGGTAATTTTGTAATGTAATTAGTTACTTTAAAAAGTAACCTCCCCCAAGACTGGTCTCGCAAAGCAAGCAGGTGCTTACTGCCACATGCTGTGTGGGAAAGTGAAAATACGCAGGTGTAGCCGAGAACAGAGACCAAAAAACAATGTGGAGGAGTGGGGGGGGGGGGGGGGGGGGGGGGGGGTTGTGGTGCGAATCAATCACATCTAGTGTGAAAACGCCCTTAATCTGCTGACGTACTACTGCCATAAGGATCTGTTTTGACCATCTTACAACACTAAGTTTTCAATGTCTGATCTGCAATGTTCTTTGAAAAACTCTGGGAAAATATGTCTTTGCCTACTTTGACAAGATTTTGATATAATCTCCCAAATTAACCACAGGTCAAAAAGATATCTAAGAAACAATGACATCTATTTAAACTGGGAAACGTGTGAGTTCCATGTAGAAAAGCTGGTCTTTCATTGGTCCAGAAAGCGTTCAAATGGACCATGAGTAAGTAACAGTGGTAAAGAACTGGCAATAACAGTAGAAAACCCTAATGGCTGCTCTGTGGCTGAACTAATCAAAGTGGTAAAAGTAGGCCAGCCCTCTCAGTAGTGTGTACTCATGGTGTTATATGTCAGATAAGCGATAGCTCAGTGCCAGTAAATGATATCACATTGCTGAATGATGGCGATAAATCATCTCAGTCTGACTGCCAGAACATCACCATGCACCAGAAATCATACAGACAAACCTCAAACTGAAACATCACACGATCTGGCAGTCTATGTATCCTGGGTGTACAGTCTGAAAGGCTCTCTGTGGGCGTGTGTGTGTGAGCGTGTGTGTGTGCGTAGTAGTGATAGTGGTGAAGGGATTTCTCCGGCACTATTTATAACGCAGTGACTGCTCAAGAGCAAACCTCAAACGTCTACAACACACACTACACATCGTGTGTATTTTATTTTCCCCCACGGCTTGTTAAAGCTCCCACCATTGGAGGGAATACATTAACCACTACCCTGCACAAGGAATGCAACGTCACGGATTTGTCGTGTAAGAGATCAGACTGCTATGGAAAGGTAAGGAGATAAAAGCATGAGTTATAGTCATTGGGTTCTGTGCAAGGTTTTATAGTCGTTTACTGGGATGAGGTGTGAATGTAAGGGAGAAGTGGGGGGGGGGGGAAAAAAACCCAGGTTGATTGATTGGCAAAGCAAAGAGCAGCACCTACACATCTGTCACCCCGGAAACAGAGCAGAAGGTCATATGTGAATAATAACAAGTCAGTGCATTTTTGTATATCCATTTTTTTTTATATAGTTTCCCTATTCATAGGTTTATGAGTTTATGTTGAAAATACGAGGTAATAAAACATAACAACATACAGTATATCTTTTAACATTACAAATAAAACATTACAACATAAAACTTCCCCGCTAACCCTAATGCTTACCCATTCATCTTTATTTTTAGATTCGAAGCATAATGGATAGTTTATCTTCATTTTTTTCTTATTGTTATTTGTTTAACCAAAAAATGCTGAATTTCTACTAGAAAACTGTTTTTAGTCTTAAAGACGTTTTTTTTTAATGATGCTCTATATGGATAGACAAATGGATAGGCAGACAGACAGAGAGATGTATAGATAGATAGATCAATCGATCGATAGATAGATAGATAGATAGATAGATAGATAGTCAGCCAGACATATACTGCATATCCTGAAGATAAACGCATTTGACTTATTTGATTTTTATAAATGAATGTGCTATAACCTCAAAATGTTTACAAACAGTTATTTATAATCTGTATTTCAAGCTTCTCTGATATCACAGCAATAATATTCAGAATCAGAATCAGTCTCTCCATGTGGCTCCGCATGTGCAGCCATGTGCTGAAGGTTCTTAGCATAAGAACGAGTGACAGCACTCGGGGATTAGCAGCTGTCGCTCTAAGACGACTGTAACAGGTGTGTGTTATGGAGACAGTATTAAGTTTCACTGTGCCTGCACTGAGGGGGGTTTCAGAGGCCCACAGGAAGTGTTGTCACACAGCAGCGTGCTCAGGCGCCATGTGCATGAATGCTCCTCTTCAGAAAGTGCCATCTCTCAGCTGTTTGCATGAGAACTTTACGCCTTGTGCTCATCGATTTACATAACAGCGCAACGGTGCGTGTAGTGCATCATAGTAAATAAAATCTTTATATGGGGTTTTGACATGATTCTTTTTTAGCTTATTATGGTTGATTGAGCAAACAAGAGACTTTTGAGGTTGTTATCAAGGGGCTGTGATTGATTTAAACATGAGTATGAGGTTGAGTATGTCACCAGAGATCTAACCCACTTCAGAGAAGGAAATTTCGCAGAAGCAAAAACTTTTGACCTCTTTAGCTTTTTTCATAGTTGTTCACTGGTCTTCTCTTTGCAAAATAACATAAACGCATATGATTTGTGTTTAGAAAACTAGAGTTATTGGAATTACAATGTTATTTTCATACATCCATCAGCTTTGCTAGAGTTTCTTAGTCAGCAGTTCTCGATGACCTGCCGTGCACACCCCTGCAGTAAATTCTAGTTCCTCTGCAATTTTTGCTTTACTCTAGCTGTTTTTATGCTAGCTTTGTATTTACAGTGTAAGCTAAACTAACATAGCACAGTCCATATAAGAAACTTATCAACCTTTAAAAAAAAAAAAAAAACAATATAGAGAAATATAGTTGTTGCTTAGTACACATGGATTTATTGTATGTGAGTGATTTGAATGCTGTCCGTGTGTAAAAATAAATAAATAAATACATTTTGAAAAAGGAAACTGCCTGCATGGGAAAAAAAAATTAATGAACCTGTACATTTGAATAAATAATAAGCTGGATCAAAGAGGAACAGTACAGAGGAAACATCTATGTGCATGTGGGCTATTTATACTGCACATGACATTTGATCATAACTAGTCATTTTCCTATCCCTAATGACGAAATACAAAGACGATGTCATTTTGTCTTACTAAGCTGCAATTATGACTTGGTATTTGATTACAGTATTTTGGTTTTCTAGGTTATTATTATTATTATTATTATCTCTTTATGTCAACATATTACCTCATTATTTAGACTTTTTAAGCGATTGTTTTGATGTTATAAGTTGCTATGTTTGACTTAGTAGTAGTAGTAATAGTATCATGCTATTTGATTTACTAATTTGTTATGACTTTGTATATTATGTCAATTTATGCATTTTTTTTTTTGTTATTTGATATCTTGTTTTTTTTTTTTTACATTTTAAGCTGTTATTTGGCTATAGGTGTCACTCACCAGAGCCAATCAACGCGTTATTTTAACGTGTATGGACGGAGTGTTGCCAGCAAATTGTGTGTGAATGAACTTGTGAGTGTGTACAGTATATGTGTGTGGGTGCTGTGATGGATTGGCATCCTGTCCTTCGTGACCTAAGTTTCCTCGGACAGGCTCCATGGCCTCCGCATCCCGTATATGTATGGATAGAGCAGTACAGATGATGATGATGATGATGATGACGATCACCCCTGCTTTAGGCTATCAGTAATATATTTGTAAAACTTAGGACTTCATTTTTACAGAAATTCTAGAATTCCTTTGGAGGTGGTGGCTGGTGTTAAGGCTCTGAGTCAGTGACAGGAACGTTGCAGTTCGAAACCCAGGTTGTCACGGTTGGGCCCTTAATCCTGTCTGCGCCAGGGGCGCCGTAGAAATGCTCGGACTCCTTCCTGTTCACAAAGCTGGGATTACGCGTAGAACGAAGTACTGTATACGTGACGAATAAATGCTGAACTTAGCTTAAAAGTCTTTAGCTTCCTGTTGGCATGTCGGCAGACCTGGCAACCCCACGCGGCGCCATTTTGGACACGTGTGATTTGTGGACTCAAGGGGTGAAACGGTGTAAACATGGCAACCCCGCTGCTGCAGGAACAGGAAGGACGTTTGAGCGTCTCGCTCGTGCGCGTTATTTTACCCTGTGCAGGAGAAGACATGGGCCTGAGCTCTCCCGAATGGCCGCTGAGGGATTAGTCCCGGGCCTTATTCTCACTTAGGTTTCGTACATTTCGAAGAAAAATCACTCAAAACAACAACAACAACTACAGCAAAAAATAAATAAAAACAATCGTTTTTTTTAATTTTTTTTTTTAGGGGAGGCTAGCTAAAGCGGCTAGCTCGCTCGCTCGCGCCTGTGCAGCAATAACAGCGAATTGACCGCGCGCGCGCCCTCGTCGTACAGGTAAGAAGTATAATCCCGTTACAGTATTTTACATATCAGTCATTTATTGATTGATTGATTTAGTGATAAATCTTTTAAAACGCGTTTATTTACACGGCGACGCTTTACGTCGCTGCGTCGTCGAGCCCCGGGTTAGCTTAGCGACGAAGCTACACCGTAATAGCATTAGCTAGCTGTTTTCATGCTAGCTGGTGATCTAATGTTAGCTAAAGTAGCAGCGCGTTAACGTCCACTTCATTTAAATAATGTACCAAACTGAACATAAATATCACGTATGAAGGATTGTAAAATTTTTTAAACGTTTGTTTGACTTTTCTTTTTATTCCTGTGCTTTTATTTAATTTAAATTTTATGTGTACACAGAAGTACAACTCTAACTATTTTGCCTTGTTTATTTTTATTTCTAATATTGTATCTAATATATATATTTTTATTTATTGTTTTTTTTACTATGCATTTATTGTCTTTAATCGTTGCGTGGCCTAGCAGTCTTCACAGGAAGCTCGTTAAAGATCTGATCTTATCGGTATAGCTCAGCCTGGTTGCCATTGTTGGGCCCCTGAGCAAGGCCCTTAACCCTAACTGCTCCAGGGGCGCTGTACCATGGCTGACCCTGCGCTCTGACCCCAGTTACGCTGGGATATGCGAAGAAGGAATTTCACTGTGCTGTAATGTATATGTGACAAAATAAAGGCTTTACTTTACTTACTTACTTATGGTGTTGATCAGGTACCTGGTGTCAGACTGTGAGTGGTATAATAAAAATTGCAAGCTAGATGTGGGAGGCGATAAAGTTAATAGTGTTGACATTGTGCTGATACTGGTGGGAAAATGGTATCAGGTGGCAGACTTTGGTCAAAAGGTATCGGTTATTAGGAAGTAAAGCAGGTGTCCTAGACATCAGGCTAAAAGGTATCGGACACTGGCGAAAAAGCTATGTCGGATATAGGGAGCGAAAAGTTATCGGACACGGCTGAAAAGATATCAGACATTGGTGAAAATACATGTCAAATATCAAGGTAAAATGTATCGGCCATTGGCGAAAAGGTTTAAGACGATGATGAAAAGGCATGTCAGATATTGAGGTAAAAATCTACCAGTTATTATTGAAAATGTGTCGGGTACCGGAGATTGTCGTAAACCCATGCCAGATATGGAGGTAAAAACTATCAGACATGGGCCGAATTGATAAATGATGCACGTATTTTTAAAGGGTTGTCATTAGTAATTTTTAAATAATTTAAACCGATGGAATACTTTACAGCATCTTAAATAATATGGCAGTAGTTTATATAACGGTGCGTTTCATTTATTTGCTTATATTTCTTTGTATTTATAAAACTACCTTAACAATCATTGTCAAGTAAGAGTAATATAAAATGTCATAAATGTATTTTGTTCTTAAGTTTCAATTACAGAACTTATGAAAATATTTCTCGTGTTTAAGGCTAATTATTACAGTAGAGAGTAACCATTACAGTAAAGACAGTTTTAATGAAGATGAAGCCTGTGAGCTCTGATGGTGTTCAGTAAATGTGGGCGTAACAGTGTGGTGATGTGAAGTGATAAGTTCTTCTCACATTTCTAAGCAAATAAACTGTAGTCTGTGTGTTTAACTTGTTAGGTTGTATTAAAGCAGCGTTTTCCTCAGTCGCTTCTCTTGCACTGTTGGACGTTACTGTAACTCTCACACAAACCACATCTTGGGTCATTTGCTTAAAACATCTGCGAAGACTAAAATGACTGTGCTGTTTTGGGACAGTTTTGCAGACGCCGAGCGCATTTGCCTCTCTCATATTGAAACTTTGGCGCAAAGTCAAGTTCTTCCTTTTTATTTTTTTCATTAAAAACTATTGAGCTTTCTACTTATTTTTATTATTACTTATTTATTCACAACTTGTGCACAGAAAAAAACACTAACCTAAGAAAATGCTATCGTTCTTTTTAATATGGTCAGTCTGTTTGTTCTGGTTTACGGTTTTACCTTTTGTTTGTTTAATCTTTTTAATGCTGCAAATATTTAGAAGGTGGGAGCTGTTCATTAAGATCATGTATTAGTTTGGACATGATGGAACTTCAAGGGCTAATGAACCAAAAAAAAAGTTTAATAAATTTTCTAAATCAAAATTTAGAAAAATGTCTTTATATGTAAACAAAATATAAAGTCCAGTTTCATGAAATGAATTATTCCTTTCTCTCTCTCTCTGATATCTGATCCAATTTTATGCTGATTTAGTGTATAATTATCAGCCTTGATGAAAGTAATTAGATTATAGATAGATGGATAGAGAGATGTATAAATTATTGATCCTGAAGCAGATTTCAGGCATTTTTCTGAGTGTGGATATCTGATGTGGGGGGTAGGGTGGGGATAAAGATTAACTCTGGTTAAGAGATTAGACTTTGGGTCTTTTCGATCTGTTCAGGGTTTGCGAACGGGCAGTATTTGTCGATGTTCTGTCTATAAATATTTGTTTTTCCTGATTGCCAGACGAGCGAAAAACTAAAGAGTGCACGTAATATTTTCTTTTTTTTTTTTTTTTATAACCGAGGTCTTTAGAGATAGGCTTTTATCTATATATTTATTTTCTTTATGGTGTAGTTGATTGATATCAGCCTTGTAGATGGTAAGAGGAGCCAGGATTATTCTTGCACACATCATGTTTGCGTGTGTAAACTTTGCAAAAGTCTACAGTTATTCAGAATTTACTGACGCAACTCGTTTTCTACTGTAAGGAAAAGCGTTAGCCTGATTGAACATGTTAGTTTGTGAACCCAAGGCTGTCTTTATATAACCTGTATTTCAAAGTCCAGGATGAGTGTATTTAGCATAACATAGTCAGTGTGTTCATTCAAATAAAGGTAACTGTCAGAATAAACACCCAACACCCCCCTGCGCTGCCTCGAGTGTTGATTCTCGTCTCTCTTTAACCTCTCTCGCGCTCTTTTTTTTTTCTTTTCTTTCCTCTCTTTTCCCCCCCTCCTTCTCCAGTTTTGAAGAAGACACGATTCGCAAAATGTCCAAGGCGCTGAATTCTCCTTCTCGGTCCAGATCGAGGTCCCGGTCTCGTTCGAGGTCGTATTCTCGGTCTCGTTCCAGCAGCCGCTCGCGCTCGAGGTCCAGGAAACATCGTTACAGGTAACACCATGGTCCTCCTAAACTGCACCGGAGAGGACGTCTCTTTCCCAGTTGTGCTCGCTCTGCTTAGATTTTTCCTACTTAACAGTAATCCTGAATATTTTTCATTCACAAAATAGCACGTGTTTGTTTTCTTTCCTTTCTAGCTGTCCGTGCTTGAAAAATCCCTGATGATATAGAAATTGTTTCTCCAAGCTTGGCTGTGAGCTTCAGAAGTCGCCAAGGCCAAAACCATAAACGTTCCCTCTACCTCGTACCAAAGTGAAACTAACCTGCACCAAAAAAAATTAACAGAAATGCAAAAATTATTCCGTTACTAATCACAAACCAAGAGAATCCGAGGTGTAAACAAAATGGCATCGACTCCCTACTAAGCCACTAATTACAGAACTATTTACAAATATATACAAAACGTTTTTACAACCGGGCAACCAAAACCAATCAAGGGCATACACAAAAACGTAGTCCGAAATATAGCACGAGTTCATACACAATATAATTTCACAAATGGTCATCAGATAAACAGTAAGCAAAGACGCGGTCTCCAGCGCTGTGGACTGAAGGAGCTTATGTAGGCCTCTGGATATTCTGTATAACCGATCATCTGGAAGGGGGCGGGATCAACACCGGTAGAGCAGGAGAGCAACCAGTTGATTTGCAGGAAATGCCAGAAGTGGGTGAAACCTGCATGATCAAGGGAGAGACACACCCCAATCCCATCACCAGCAGGGACATGTACAAAAGCACAACATGGAAATAATCAATATCGTAACATTGATGAGTTGCACTGTTGTTTAGAGAGTTTTAACGGTTTCCTGTTAAATACCGAGGGTGGGGTTTTTGTTTCTGACTAGGTGTAAATTATTATTTTGCCCTTGGTTTCTCATCTTGCATCAGAACATTTTATTCATATGATTGCTGAGCATGAAACAAATCTTTAGGGACATTGTATGAGTTTGTGCTGATAAAAATGGAGTAGGTGTATGCTGCCCTCAAGTGGCAAGTGCTATAACTTGCCCTACTCCTAGTTAGTCCTTAGACTTTCTTCATATCAGCCCCATGACTTATTTATTACAGACGTGACTAATAACTCTGATTATTGAATAACATTCTGATTATTACTTTAAAAAAAAAAATTATAATTTTGACTTGTATCACATGTAGCAGATCTATAGAAATCTGAAGGTAGGTTTAGATTTGTTACTGAGAAAGTCAGAGGTGACATTATGAGGGAAAGTCTTACCAAAACGGCACGAAGAAACCCTGAAAGCCACCAGATTGAAGATCGTCAAGTCAATTTTATTTATATAGCGCTTTTAACAATTGACATTGTCGCAAAGCAGCTTTACACAATAAAAGAAGTAAGTTTGTGTGCAATGTGTATGAATCAAAATGATAAGATTGTCCCTGATGAGCAAGCCGAGGGCGATGGTGGCAAGGAAAAACTCCCTGAGATGGTAATAGGAAGAAACCTTGAGAGGAACCAGACTCAACAGGGAACCCATCCTCATCTGGGTGATAACGGATAGCAGGGATTGATCAGCATAATAATGTTTACTGGAAGTTCAGTATAACAGGAGTTGTGTTTAAAATTAAAAGGAGTCCAGTTTGTTCCTGGAGGCTCAGGTAGACTGTAGGAGATTCCAGTCCTGAGCTATCGAACAACTGAAGTCACAGGTCCCCAGAGCATCAATCGATGACAGGACAGTCTTCATGGAAACCATCCCCAGCCACCACACGAATCCAGGCAGACCACACGGGGCATCCATGCGACGAGATCTCCAACCAGAAGCAGGACTCCAGGACGGGTTAGACAGGTCCAGAGGGCAGAGGGGTCTGGATCACTGGCAACTCAGGAGTGACATGTATAGCTTGACAGAGAGTCAGAGAGGGAAAGGAGAGAGGGAAAAGAGAGAGCAGAAGAGGAGAGAGACCAAAAGAGAAGGAGAGATGGCAGTTAGGTATGGTCACGGTCAACATGTATAAGGTGAATGTATATTTAGTGTAAAGTGCAAGCAGGGACTCCGGCAGGACTAACTATAACAGCATAACTAAAAGGGAGAGCGAGAAGGAAACAGACATGAGGGCTCCCTGTGATGTAAAGCAACCAATCACCTCACCGTCAACAAACCTGAGTGATCAATGAGAGTGGGGAAGACAGCATCTAAACATACCAGTTCACCAGAATAGTCTACGTCCATGAGTCCCCCAGATCTGCTCCTTTACCTAAGGTTAATCTATTTACAAAAATGCTTGGCTAAATAAATAGGTTTTTAGCCTAGACTTAAACACTGAGACTGTGTCTGAGTCCCAAACATTAATAGGAAGACTATTCCATAACTTTGGCGCTTTGTAAAAAAAAAGATCTGCCCCCTGCTGTAGTTTTAATAATACGTGGTACTGACAGGCAGCCTGCATTCTTTGATTGAAGTAGGCGTGGCGCATCGTAAGACACTAGCAGTTCACTCAAATACTGTGGCGCGAGACCATTTAGTGCTTTAAATGTCAAAAGTAGCATTTCACTGCATATCGTACTGTGTATGACTGTGTATGTGACAAATAAAATTTGAATTAAAATCGATGCAAAATTTCACAGGAAGCCAATGCAGTGTAGATAAGATAGGGGTGATGTGCTCGTATCTTCTGGTTTTAGTGAGGACTCTCGCTGCTGCATTCTGTACTAACTGAAGCTTGTTTATACACCTAGTTGAACAACCAGACAGTAAGGCGTTACAATAGTCCAACCTAAAGGTGATAAAGGCATGAACTAGTTTTTCTGCATCATTTAGTGACAATATGTTTCTAATCTTGGCAATATTTCTAAGGTGAAAGAAAGCTATCCTGGTAATATTATCTACATGTGTTTCAAACGAAAGGCTGGAATCTATAATCACACCAAGGTCTGTTACTGTTGCATTTGATGGAACAGAAAGGCCATCTAAAGTTACAGTGTGATCAGAAAGCTTACTTCTAGCTACTTGTGGTCCTATGACCAGAACTTCTGTCTTATCAGGATTAAGCAGAAGAAAATTAATTAACATCCAATCTCTTATGTCCTGCACACACTGCTCAATTTTAGCAAACTGGTTTTTCTCATCTGGTTTTGCTGAGACATATAATTGTGTGTCATCAGCATAACAATGAAAACTAATACCATGTTTACGAATTATGTTGCCCAGAGGAAGCATGTAAAGGGAAAAAAGCAGTGGGCCTAAAACTGAACCCTGTGGAACACCAAACTCCACTTGAGAACATGAGGAATGGTCACCATCTAAATCTACAAACTGATAACGATCAGTCAAATAGGATCTGAGCCACAAGAGGGCAGTTCCCTTAATTCCTACTACCTTTTCTAATCTGTGAAGGAGAATACTATGATCAATGGTGTCAAAAGCTGCACTGAGGTCCAGTAACACAAGTTACTGATGTCCCCTTCTATTGTATACGTCCTTACTATTGCACGTGTCTTGTACTGTCAAACTGAACAATACTAATGGAATGTTATGGATGTTCAGGATCACGGTCTGCTCTTGGTAAGTACAGCAGTCAGGGTGTCTACATAGTACTGGAGAGGAGGGATCTAAAAGAGAGAGGTGTGATTTTACAGTGTTGTCATTAACATGTGACCAGAATGCAAGGTGGGACTACTTACAGGTACTTACTATGACGGCATGATTAAAACAGAGAGCCAGAAGCATTAGGACATGCTGGGATTTTTGTTCTTTCCTCAAGAGAAACATGTTATCAATATGGTCAATAGGCTAAATTGTTCAGAAGAATTCCAGTTACTAATTGGTAGATTGTAGTTAAGTAGTCCATTACTTACGAACGAGTTCCGTTCTGGGTTTTAAAGTTCTTAGAAAAAAATGTACCTTAAGCACAACCTTAACTTTATCTAGCTTTTAATATCGAATAACAAAAACTGACTTTCTCTGTGAATATAGCCATAGAAGCTGGCATGGTGGTAAGAAATAAAGAACAGCAGAGAGCCAGGAGCATTTCGGCACCCTGGGATGACTTGTCCTACCATCAGGATGCCCACGAAACCCCTCAGATCTGCCCCTTAACCCAAGAGAAATGTTACCGATATGTTAAATTGGCTAAATAGTTCAGAAAGGTTCAGATGACTCATTGGATCTCATAACTGGGAGATTTGTAGTATATAACTAACCGTGAAGTAGTCTTTATTAATCAAGGTGCTAACAAACAGCCTGCACCTTTTAATCACAGGAAGAGTTTTATAGCAGACAAAACAGAGGTCACTTGGCTAATGGAGAGGCTAAACATCCGATTATGGCTAACTTAACTTATTAATAACTCATCTTGCTTCATCACTGTCTTGTCCTCTCTTTCTCTCTCTCTCTTTGGCTCTAAAACCTTTTACCGATCTGTCCTTTCTTTCTGTCCCCTAGCTCCAGATCTCGCTCCCGTTCCCATAGTCGTGACCGAGACAGAAACTACCCATCAAGAGATTTTCAGGGGAACCGGGGTTACAATCGGGGATTCCGTGGCTACCGGAGGCCCTTCTATTACAATCGTGGCCGAGGTCGTGGTTACTACCCACGCGGCTACCACAGAGGAGGCGGTGGCGGCGGCGGTGGCGGAGGGGGCGGTTATGGGTATCGCTCCAACAACTGGCATGGCGGGGGCCACCGTGACCAACAGCAATCCCATGAGCACCACAGCCCCAAAAGGGGCCGCTCTCACTCCCGCACGCCCCGCAAGCGATCCAGGAGCCGCAGCCGCTCCCACTATTCCGGCAAGTCCTCTTCTCGATCGCGTCACTCTAGCTCGTCCTCTCGGTCGCCGTCCCCACGACGACGCAACTCCGGCAAAGCTCCCTCGAAGGATTCAAAGAGCAAGAGCTCACCAAACGAAGAAAAACGCAACAGCAAGGAAACCGAGCCCAAACCTTCTGCAGCGATCTCCGAGGAGCCGCCGAGCAAATGGGAGGACCTGAGCGACTACACCACTAGTCCTAAAACCTCCAATCCGGAGCCAACAGCGTCACAGGGGACTCAGCCTGAGATCAAAGTGTCCCTTTCTGGAGCTTCAGGTAACGGTGCCTCTGTTTGGAGAAGCGTCAGTGGTTCTGAATCCAAGAGTCCTCCAAAGCCAGCAACATCAGCATCTGGTTTTGGATTCTTCTCGAAGGAAGACATGAAGGCGGGAGAGAAAGCGGCCATTTCCACAGCGTTCAAAAAGTACGTCATGTACACTGTGTTGTTTTTATTTATTTAATTATTTTTTAGATTTGCAGTCGTTGCAAAATTAGTTATTTATTTTTATTTAAAACCAACATCCCTCTCTTTTTGTTTCCTTCGCTCAGTATTTGATTTATAATCACTCTTTCAAATGTGTTTAGTCTGTGCACAGCAAACAAAGCTCCTTGGAAGAAAAAAGGTTAAAATGGAAGTCAACTCATTTCAAACGCAAATAAAATACCAAATCATGCTGGCTGTTGCCCTGTGCAATGAGGTTGTTTGCAATCCCATAATTTAGGAGATAAAGCTTAGCTGATGTAAGTATATTTCCTAAAAAGAGTCCTGGTCAGTCATGTCTGCTGTGGTGCAGTTTTTAGTGCTCAATGTGTGCTTGTGATGAGTTTTTATTGACATTTCTTTTGGTTAATATACTTAAGAGTAGCCTCATGGTAGAGCTGGGCGATAATCAAATTATAAGTCCACCAGTTTTAATTTCATTTATATGTATTTAACGTTTAAATCCTCAACTAGATGAAAGGAATTTTTGGATTTTGAAAAAAGTAATTAAGTGATTTTTGTAACTAATATATTTCCAGAACTGAGTTCTGAGAGCAGTAGGCAAGGAGGAATTGGACCAAGGAATTAGAAGAAAAATGCTTGGACTAGGAAGTAAGAAGATTAAATGTCAAAGAAAATAATAAGATTAAAGCCAGGAAAATCAAGGAGTTGTACCTTGTGTGGATACTCGCACAAGAACATATGAAGACTAAGGAACTCGTGCTAGGAACCTGAAGAACCAAAGCAAGGAATTAAGCGCAGAGGTGTAAAAAAAAAAAAAAAAATCTATCCAATTATGTATCGAGATCATTTTGTGTGCCAATTCATGTATTTTTTAAAATTATTATTTATACATGCATTTGACTTTGTGGTGGCAAAAAACGTTGCCATTACTCCTACAGGTGTCACTCTAACCTGTTCTGGCAATGTTTTAACAGAATCCGAAAAGAAATTCATATTGAATGAGGAAATTAATTTACAAAATTCGAGATACAAATCATATCAGCACCTAGATAATAAACGCGTTAATATATTATCGTATCGGGTGACTTTAATGGTGATACGTCAGTGTACTGAGCAGTGCATTTAACAATACTCAATAAAGCCGTAATCTACTGCTTATGTTAAGTGACGTGTGATAACTTAACCAAGTACCAACAACTTATTAGTATTTATACCATATATTTTTCCCTAAGCGAAAACTTTAGCATTCTACTTAGTTACCGACATCGGACCTAACGTGTATTTCAACTGTATCAATGATTTTATATCCTCAACAGATTATTATATTCATCAGGACGACTTCATTATTACATGAGAATTCATATTTGAGAGAAGTGATGAGTGTGATGTCATAGCTAGCTTAGAAAACCCCTGAGCCTTTGACGTACACCCTTGTTAGACTAATGCACCAGTTACCGTTTAATATTGCGCTTTTATATGTTGAATAATAAATTAATTAATTGATTGCTCCCCTGGTATTTTTGTTAAGATATAGGTTGTAATATGTTTCCCTTATCGCTCAGCTCTACTTCTAGTTTCAGTTCTTTAAAGACTCAGAATTTTAACGCTCCTTTTTAACCGAGAAATGTGTGAAAGAATCATTCTTGACCGTTTGCTCCAGGTTTCTGGCAGAGAAGAAAAAGCCCTCATCCGACTGGGATGACAATCAGGGCGAAGAGGCGAACACCAGCGATGCCGAAAAGGAGAAGAGCAACCGCAAACAAAAAGGCGCTTTCGAACTGGACCCGGTTTACGCCGAGGCAAAGGGCGATAAAGGACTTCCGTTTCTGGACGAGGTGGAAGAGGAGTACTCGAAGAGCCTGAGAGAGAAAAAAAATGAGGAGGAACCCAAGTACAAGGCCAAACCCGCTCTGTCTGGCAGGGAACTGTTTGAAGAGCGCTTCGGGAAGTGGGACGATGACTACACGCCCAACAAAGATGCGCCGCAAAGGGATGAAGAAATGGAAGAGGAAGAACACGTGATGGAGGAGCTTTACCGAAGCCGTAAACAGGCGGCACGCAAAGAAGAGAAGGCCGCGAAGAAGAAGGAGAAGAAGAAGAACCGCGTGAGTCCGACATCTCCTTCGCCGTCCAGAAGCACGGAGCGTAACAAGCCCCTGTTCCCTGCAGCCAGGGAGTCGTCACCTCCCGCCAGAACTTCGAAGAAGAAAGAGCCCGAATTTAATTTTAGCCTGAAAACGTTTAACGATGAGGCGGAGAGGTAATTAATGACACAAATTTACCGTTTCCGGAATCGTTCATCTAACTAGCGTTGATGTATTTTTCTTTTTCTTTTCTTTCTGTATGTGTGGTTCTTTTTGTTTTTCTCATTTTTAGCTCTGGTGCTTTAGTCAAAGAAAGACGTTTGTCTCAGGATCTAATGTACCCTGTTAAGAAAGAGCACGAGGAGTTCCGCTCCATTTTCCAGCACATCCAGGCGGCTCAGCTTCGCCGTAGCCCATCTGAGCTGTTCGCTCAACACATAGTCACCATCGTCCATCACATCAAAGGTAACTTTTACAAACATTTATTGTTTTTTATCTTATGGAAGAAATTTATGTTAGTTTTTTGTTGAGTTATAATTCTGATCTTGATGGCCTGGAGTTCCTCAGGGTTCCGTATTGGGCCCGTTTTCATGTGCGTATAAATGGATTTGTTTGGGTTTTTTTTTTTTTTTTTTTTTTACATTGTGTGGTGATGCATTTTTTCCCCATGTTTTTTTTCTCTATTTTTAGCTCAGCATTTTCGCTCGTCCGGGATGTCTCTGAATGAGCGATTCGGCATGTACCAAAGAAAAGCCGCACAGATGGAAATGAGGCAGAAAAAGAGTCCTGAAATCCACAGGTATTAAAAACCTCAACAGAAGTATGCTCAGAAGTCCGATCATCCGTTTACCGTAACCCTTTCGTAATTCTAATTCAGTACGATTAATATTAACAAATGAATACGCGAGTTCCTTCGTGTCCTGACTTTTTTTCTTTTCTTTGTTTTTTGTTCTTGTCCACTTCTGTCTCTGCAGGAGAATTGATGTGTCTCCCAGTGCTTTTAAGAAGCACTTTCGTCTGTTTGAGGATGTGGAAGAGAGCGAATACAAGGTGACCGAGCGTTTTCAAAAACAAAAATCTGAACATTCCAGCGCAGTGTGTGTGCCAGCTGTGAAAGAGCAATGTGCTTACTCCCCCCTTCACCCTCCCTCTTTTAAAGGGGGTGCGATAATTCTAAAAGCCCAAGAAACCCCCTACGAGTTCCTCTCATAAACCTTACACCCTCCTATGTGTCCTCCCTTTCCCCCCCCCTTCTGCAAAGCAACTTTTCTGATATGATTATTCGTTTGGGCAAAAAAACAAAAAAAAAAAGGCTAATCAAAAAGGAAGTGACTATTGAGATGGTGTTGTCCAAGCCTTTCAGTGGACATCTAAACCCGAGGACATAGTAAGTATTTTCTCCATGGACGTGCATTAGAACACGTGAGGGCTCTGTACTAATCACCATGGGGAAAGCATGGAGCATGCTGCTTTCCCATGAGATCTGTGCGCTCTTCTGTTCTTGCCGTCGTGTTAAAAATTAAACATTGGCCTCTTCTTATAAATTTTTTATTTTTTGCCGTAATGTTCTTTATTAATATTTGATGATTAGAAATTCTGTTTACTGTGCTGGAAGTTTAAATGCTTGGCGATGCCCACTCGTGCTTGTAGAGATCTGTAATCCTTCAGAGTCTGCCAGAGCCACCTCTTTAGTCTTATAGCTCTTTGATAAACTTTATCCTATAAATTTGCCTTCAATCTGGACAATTCAAGTTTAATTTCTCTTAAAAAAAGAAAAAAAAAGATAGCAGTGCAAAACATCCCTGAACAGGCACTCTTGACCGATCGGTAACGTTTAAGAAAAGACGAGAATAGTGTATGTTGATGGATATTAGATCCTTTCAAGCCTTTGGAGGATTAAAGATTTCTGCCAGCACCACTGTTGAGGATTTATAGACACTGAGCAGTGCAGTATTTCTCGGTGTTAACAGTAGGTGGCGCACCTCGATCGGAGTTTGATCAAAATTCGATATATATTTAGTGTCTGTTATGTTGGGCTTAATATTGAACTTTACTTTGCAGTTGACAAAAAAAAATCTGCTGCTGCTCGGATGTTTGTTATTATGATTATTATTTATATATGACTGTAATGTATGTTTTCTTTTATCTTATGAACAGGACTGTGATTTAGTACGTACTATGTAATTTATTGTGCCGATGGAAAGAACGGCGTATATTAATTTTAAAGTGCGCCGCTTGTGTCTCTGCAGGATTTCGCAAAAAAATATGAAGGAGAGTCGATGGACCTGCGTTTGGATATTGAGCGACGTAAAAAATACCCCAAACGCGAAGGGGGCAAAGGCTCGGCGGGGTCTCGCACCCCAAGCCGAGAGCTCTCTCCTGACAAATCCTCCAAACACAAGAAGTCCAAGTAAGTCCTTCAGACAGATGACGGTGTCCGCGTGTCACATTTTAAACACGTTATAATGATTATACGTGCACACGTTGTCATGGTGTTAAACCATTATAACTATATTATGTTGTACCGGTTATAATTTCCTGTTTTATATTTATACTACTGTATTTTCCCGACTATCGGTCGCACCTGAAGGTTAGCCGCTATTAGCAGGAAAAAAGAAAAAAAAAAAGACAAAGGATTCAAAGTCAGCATTTGGCATCATCGTATATATATAAAAAGCGGCATGAGCTGCATAACAGGCTAATACCACTGTGTGAAGTGTAAATGTATAATATATGAGATACATATGCCAAGAGCGCCATCTAATGGCAATATGACATCAAATTCATGCACGTATACTGGAAGTCGATGAGCATTATAAGTTTCCAGGTGACTTAACAAAATAAATAAATAAAAATTGCGTCTTACAATTAGCATATTTTCCAGACGCAATTTTATGTTGTTTTTTTTTTATTGTATAATTATTAACAAAATAATATATATTTTTTTTAAATCTGGAGCATTTACAAAACGTCTTTAGCAGGCTGTTAACATGATCTCATCTGTCCCACTTTGAAATTTTTTTTTTTAAATATAAATTCTCTAAAGACAAGGTTTGCCACGTTATAGGATAAGTGCAAAGCATGCAGACACACGTGGTTATGAACTGTGTGTATTTTTCTTTTCTTTCTTTTTCTTTTTAATCAAAGGAAAAGCAAGAAGAAGCGGGAGCGCTCTCCTTCCTCCTCGTCCTCCTCTTCCTCTCACTCGCCCCACGCGTACAGATCCAGAGAGTACCACGGCGAGGAGATGGAGCACATGGAGAAAGGGGGCTTCGATAAGTCCCGCCTGGGGCCGCGAGAGTACCCCCGCGACTACGAGGGCGGTCAGATGGAGAGGGGAGGATACGAGCGAGGAAGAGGAGGTTACGAGCGCGGAGGAGGAGGAGGATTCGACCGGATGGGATACGATCGAGGACGCGGGGGATACGACCGGGGATTTGTAAGTTCCGAGATGTGACGGGTGCGAGTGTTTATCACGATGTTATCACGTAGCATGTTGTCACGGTGCACTTTTGCTTTTGCGCAGCCTAGAATGAGAGGCAGGGGATGGAACAGAGGAAATTACCCCAACAACAGTAACAACGGAAACCCCGCTAATAACATGGGCGGGCCTCCACACCCCCAGGATGAGGAGTGGGACCCTGAGTACACCCCAAAAAGCAGGAAGTACTACCAGGTACTCAGTCTTCAAACACACACAAACACACACACACACATATTTTCTTTAATCTTTCAGCTCATCTTCATTTGAACTGTTTTTCATCCAACGGTCTGTGCAGCACGACGACCGTGACCGCGAGGGAGAGATGAAGTGGCCGGATGGGCGCGGTCGTGGGCGGGGCATGTACCCGCGCAACAGAGGCTCCTTCACCTTGCGCAGGGGCGCCACTACCGGCGGGAGCAGCGCCAGCCCCAAGTGGACCCACGACATGTTCCAGGGAGCTACGGAGGAGGGCGAGCTGCCCGACGACGGACCCGAGCACGGCGCCAAGGACGACGAGAAGGCGCCCGAAAGCTCCGCCTCTAAAGCTTAGACCACACCCACTTGTTGTTGTGTGCTTTTTTTTTTGTTGTTGTTAATTGATCACTGCAGTCCCCCAAACACAGGTGTGTGTTATTTAGACAGAGTGTATCGCACTGCTCTGCCGAGCCACTATTCAGTCTCTCTGCTAGAACTAAATGCTTTCGGGGTATTTTATTTTAATTTTTTTTTGTCATTTTAGCTTCTGTTTACTTTGTAAGCCTAACTGGAATTAATCCTGCTGTCTGCGTGTATGTCAGGTTTTTCTCTTTTGGTTTTGTTTTTGTTTTGTTAACAAAACAATGGAGATGCGCACTTGTGCCTTAGAGACGGGAACTGCAGTGAAGTAAGTGTGTGTGTGGGTGTGTGTGTTCCCTCTTCTTTCTGTTTCATAGCCCCTGTCTTTGTCGTGAGTGTGTTGTACAGATCTCAGACTTTCTTTTAACCCTGTCTCATCCATCCTGTTGACTTTAATCGCCGAGCTGTTTCCCAACGGAACGGTTCCACTGTGTATTTTTAATGACGATCTGTGATTAAAAAGAGGCGTCAAGACAGGAAAAAGTTTAGTGGGGTTTTTTTTTTTTTTTTTTTGGACCCTGAATTTATATTTTTTTTTCTTTTTTTATTGTGTTCATTCTTGCTTTATAGGGACAAATCAGATGACTGTAATGGCTTATAGATGATTTTTTTTTTTTTAAATGTATGTAAAAAAAAAAAAAAGGGTTAGGTGTCCCGAGAGGTTTTAGTCAGATTAAACAAGGAAAAAGAGTAATTTTTCTGTGAAGAGTATTGTGGAAATGTTCTTTGTATGCAAAAACACAGCGATTTGATCGATTTTAGCCAGACTCTTGACACGCTATAGCTTCTACACTGTTTGTATAATTATAGATGAGCCATAATAATAATAATAATAATCTTAGTAAATCAGTGATTGAATGACTTTTCAGCTCTGCTCTGTATTTCCCCCCTCTTTTCATTTGCAGTGACACATTTATAAAGCTGTTTTTGTTACGTTTATACTGTTCAGGCAATGCTCTCGTTTCTGTCTTTCCTTGTTTCCGTTTCAATTAAAAAAAAAAAAAAAAACCCTCTTCCTCGGTTTGTTTTAAAGAGCCGTCTTTGTGTTTGCGGCCGACTCGAGCCTGCTGCTCCGTCTGCAGCTGGAAGCCATTACACGCAGAATGTCATGGGAACGGGTCAGCTCTAATCTCTGAACTTAAGACACACTTCGATAGCATCTGCGCTAATGTGCCGAGTTGCGACAGCTGGACCGAAAGTGCTGGGCCTCTTAAGCAAGAAAGAAAAAGGGGGGTTTGGGGTGAACAACTTTTCAGAAAATGTAGATGGACTGAGTGTACTGTTGGTGTCAGTAGACGGAAAAATTACAAGTAGTTTCAACTTTTGTTCTTTCAAGATTAATGTGTGAAGTTGTCTAAAGAAAGTAAATGGTGTTTTCTATAAACAAACAAAAAAAAATGCGTAGACTTGATTTTTGTTTTATTCTCACTAGCTGCACGAACTAATAAACATAAGAATTTTACATAAACAGTGTATTTGAATTATAATTGTTACCTGAATTTAATAATGCATTAATATTAAAAAGGGACAAAGTAAAAGGTGTAAACTTTTAACATTTATTAATTTATTTTACAAATGTTAAGAGTTTAGTTCTGAGTTTCTATAAGGTCCACTAGCGCTTACGTTTTTGATCACTGGCGAATTTCTTTTGTTTTTGTTGAGTGATTCATTTCCACAATCTACAACAATACTAGGGATTTCAAAACTATGAAATAAAACCTGGAATAATGTAACAACACTTTGTAATTTTTAAGAGGTCAACCATTCTGGGATCAGTTCTTGTGAGAACAGTATTGTGTCGAGTGCGTTTGTAAAAACCCATCAAGCTCCATGATGAAGCTGTCGCTCATGAAGACCTTCCCAGGAAAGCAAGACCAAAACTTAGCTCTGTTGCAGAGGAGTCAATTAACAGAATCACCAATTAACATCCTTGCATTAATATTCTGAGTGTTGTAAAAGTGTCCAGTTTAAAAATGAGATCAGACTGTAGCTGTAGACAAGCAGATTCATGCAGTTTTCAGTATATACAGTTAAATCTGTATCTCTGTTGTTTTTGTTAAACCTGACCGTTTATACGAGATTTCAGTTGAAGTCAGCGATGAATCAGGGAGCGTTCGCAGTCGGGTTACGCTCTGGTATTTCCCCACTTTCTCCTCGTGTCTATATGGGTTTCCTCGAAGTTCTCAAGTTTCCTCCTACTTCACAAAAACGGTTTATACATTTTCCAGACAATTTTATTGTCCGGAAGCGTCTGTTCTTGACCTTGTAACTGATCCTAATAAGGACGAAACGCAGATGTGACTGATTAACGAATAAATGGACAATTTAAATGCTAACTAAACAAAAGTATGTAAGAGGGAGAAGTCGGCATCCTAGTGCTTAAAAAGGAATCAGCTTTCTGGCCAATCGGAACACAGGTTTCAAACGGCACCATATTTGCATCGCTCGGTGTAATTTCATGTTCCAGTAATAATGGAAATGATCTATCATCAGGTGGAAAACAAATGCATCATGGGAATGATCATAACACCTCGTCCCAGAATTTGTTTTTAATTAGAGAGGGATGGCATGTAAACCTTTAAACACTCATTTCTCTCTTGCTGGAATAAATGTTTTTATAAATATCTTTGTGTGTTTGTTTGCCTCACATGGGGGTCATATTAGTTCCCCTGATAAGTTTCTGGAAAGGAAATTGTGCCTCCATTCTTGATCAGTCAGTCCACTGTGTCTGGCTGAGGAAGGATCTCTGATTGACTCTCCATTTCAGATGTAGTAAAGCATCCAACCAATCACAAATGAGACGGATTTCTTGTAGCCAATGAACACGTAGAAGGCGGGATTTATTTAAAACTGTCTAAAAAAACACAATAAAATCCCTTCTTCTACTATATTTCAAACATCTCACATCCTGGCAAAAAAAGAGAGAAAAGTTTGTTTCTGATGAAATCCACGTCATATCCTCAGTGACTTCAATCGGATTATTTTTATAGAAATTCTGTCCATGCAAAAGAAAAAAAAAAAAAGACTACTGATAGAAAAACGCAGAAGGTTGTTTTCATCTGTGGTGAAACTTTACAGCGAATGCTTTCTGACATCTGAAATCATTTACTCTCCCTGAGGGAGTAGACTTGTTTCTGCTACATGGTGGGAGAGCAGCGACAGGAAGTGCATGGGCTGAGAAACCAGGGGTGAAGGTCCTGCTTTCGCGTGGGACTGAACAGCACATGATGCTGACCAGGCCGAAACCCCTATAAATTTTTTTTTTTTTAAACCCACTTGTTTTATTTTTAAACTCCGCCGAGACGTTATAAAATCACTAACCGTATACAAACACATTACAAATGATGTCGTATAAAAAGTTTATTGTTCTTAAACGTGTAGAAAATACATATCTGAGACTTTTAGCATTGTGTTAGTCCCAGTGAAGTGCAAAAAAAAAATCGCCGTATACGGTATGTCCTAACAAATGATCTGCATCTTTATTTCCTACGTCACGTCGTAGCTAGTGATAGTGCACCCGCCCGAGCGTCCCGGTCCCCGTGACCAGGATATCCGGCTGTCCGTTCCTCCAGATTTCTCTGACGATGCGTTCTCGCTCTTCTAAGCGGCGAGCTCGCTCCAGCTCGTCCGCCGAGGAGAAGACGCTGACGCTCCCGATGGTCCCGTTGGACTGGCTCTGCTCGTTCACGGTTGCTACGGTGACATCGGGCACCTCTTCCTCCACTTCTTCTTCGCTCTTGTTCAGTCGTTCCTCCTCGTCTTGCTGGCTGGACTCTTTGAGACTTTTTTTGTCAGGGGAAGGAGGTTTCTTCACTGCGGGTCGTCTAGGTCTGCAGGCGAAGCCCAGGATGAGAAGCGTCAGGGCCAGGAGGAGACCGAAACAGACTCCCAGCATGAAGTAGAGCGCGAAGCTCTCCGTGTTGTCTGCATGGGAGAAAACAGGACAATTTCATGCATGAATGACAAAACTCTGTCCTTAGATGAGCGGCGATGGCCAACTCATGAAGGAATTGTTTTTTTGGAAAGATATCTGAGGCAAAAGTCAATCTGAAGCAATACTATGCGTGTAGATAGTCTGCTGTGATATAAAAGGAGGGATGAAAAAAAAAACACTTTATATTGGCAATGCTGATTTTGGAAAATATCCAACATTGAAAATGAAATTCGATTCTAATGCAAACTTGATAATAAAACTTCAGAAGTAAAACCTTAAAAAAAAAAAAAAAAAAAAAAGTCGCCATTTCAGAAGTGTCAAATTATTGGGCAAAGAAAACAACTAAGGAGTTTTGAGATGACTAGAACTGGGTTAAGAACCCTTCAACACATTATCGAAACCTGAAAGGATAGTGCTGAACCAACAACTTTGTGTAATGCGGTGTGTGTGATCACTTACACACTTGATGAAGTTGCATGGTAAAAACCAGGGCTCTGTTTCACAGTGAAAGTAAGAGAACTGAGAACTCACAGGATGTGGACTAAACAGCTGTGAGTCCATAGAAAAAAAAACGCCTTAGTTAGTGAGACTCATCAGGAAAAATAAATGCATCGGTTTGCTAGAGAACATAAAGATTTGTCTTTGGAGCGATGGAAAACCCAGAGTGATGGGCGTGTCAGGGTAAGAAGGGAAGCGTATATGAAGCGATGCTCCCATCATGCATAGTGTCCACTGTACAAGCCTCTGGAGACAGTGTTATGATCTGGGGTCGCTTCAGTCGCTCAGTAATGTACTGTAGACTCAGCAACGTTATGTGGAAATAAAATGAAAACAGCTGACCACCTGAATGTACTGAATCACCAGAGTATCACATCTATGGAGTTTCTCTTCCCTGATGAGCGACCATACTCCAGGACTCTGATTGTAAAAGAGTGTTTCTGGGAGCATGAGGAATCATTTTCACACGCGAACCTGGACACCCCAGTGTGTGTGTGTGTGTGTGTGTGTGTGTGTGTGTGTGATATAATGATAGCTAAAGTTGACAAATTAAGTCTTGAGAGTGTGTGAATATTTTGGCCAGGCAGTGTTGTAATAACTGTATCCTATTTTGCTATAAATTTTATACATTTATTTAAAATAATAATAATAATAATAATAATAATAATAATAATAATAATAAATTATGTATTTCTTGATTGAGTACCCGAAGAGCCGAAATTTTTTTTTCTTTCTTTCTCAAATTAAATTGAACTCTTTCTCTTAAATTCAAATCTTTGACTAATTCACCACTTCTCAAATTCAAATACTTAAATTTAAAACCCTTCTGACCCTTCAATTCAGTTTGTCTCCCTCAAATTCACATTCTCTCTCTCTCTCTCTCTCTCAAATTCAAATTCAAGAGTCTCTCTTGATCTCTTACAATAAAAGAATCTTTTTCGCTCTCAATTCATTTTTCTCTCAATTTCAAATTCTTTCTATAGTTAGACATTTTTTGCCTAACTAGGATTTTCTTCAAAAATGTTTATTTCTCCCTCAGAGTTTCTCTTGAATTTAAATCTTCCCTCTTTCTCTCTCTCTACCTTTGCACATTGGCTCATGTTATTGCACAAAACCCTGTGGCCTTTTTCACGTTCAGATTTGTTCGCATTCTCGAACAAATTCTTAAAAAAAAAAATTTAATTCTTAAAGTTCTCTCTCACATTTAAATTCTCTCTTCTGTCTATTATTTTCCTGCGTTCTCAAATTGCGTGTGTGTTTTAATACAGACCTTTAATATGAGCATAGGTGGCCATGCTGTTGCTCAGCAGCTCCATGTCCTTCCTCACAGGATTCATTCTGTCTTCTTTTCTCCCTCTGTTTCAGACACACATGCCCCTCATCACACTTCCTGTTACTCGGCTCACATCACACACTTTGGCTCCTGAAACACACACACACACACACACACACACACACACACACACACACACACACACACACACACACACAGAAAATGTGTATTAAACACACTGTCAAGTCACAATCGCATTTTACTCATCTGATCCTGTCTCACAGTTTGCAATGTGTGTGTGTTTGTGTGTGTGTGTGTAAAATTCATAGTAATTGCCGGTAATTTCCACCTCATTTCAGCAAGTCAGCTTTCAGTGCTAAAATCTAATTCTTTTGTATTTTTTTCCTTTTGTACATTTATTAAAAAAAAAAAAAAAAAAACTGTGGTTGTCCGTGTTCACATGACTATGACTAGAACTGTTTCAAAGAATCTTTCACACACTTCTAAATAACATAATCTTTTTAATTACTTACCACTGGCGTTTTTAGAAAGAACAATGAGAGCAATGAGAAGAACCAGGAGCTAGGGAGATAAACACCGGGATGCTAACACCGAAGAAGCTAAATACTGAAGATAAAATGTATAAATCTATACACATGTAAGCTTAACATTCAGAAGCTCACTAATCAAAAGCTGAACAGTTAGAACTTAAAACACCGGAAGACAAAATACTGTGAAGCTAAACACTCAGAAGCTAAACATACAGAATATAAACGCTAATACACTAAGAACTCAGAAGCTAAACACTGAAGCACAAAACACACAAAAGCACTAAACACACAAGCACCAGACATACAGAAGCTAAACATTAATACACTAAACACTCAAAGGCTAGACACTTAGAAGCTAGGGTTAGGTTAAACACACAGAAGCACCAAACATACAGAATATAAACGCTAATACACTAAGGACTCAGAAGCTAAACATTTAGAAGATAAACACACAAGCACCAAACATACAGAAGCTAAACACTAATACACTAAACACTCAAAGGCTAGACACTTAGAAGCTAAACACAGAAGCATCAAACATAAAAGAAGTTAAACACTAATACACTAAACACTCAGAAGCTGAACATACCGAACATAAATGCTAATACACTAAGAACTCAGAAGCTAAACACTCAGAAGCTAAACATACCGAACATAAATGCTAATACACTAAGAACTCAGAAGCTAAACACTCAGAAGCTAAACATACCGAACATAAATGCTAATACACTAAGAACTCAGGAGCTAAACACTCAGAAGCTAAACATACCAAACATAAAAGCTAATACACTAAGAACTCAGAAGCTAAACACTCAGAAGCTAAACACTCAGAAGCTAAACATACCGAACATAAATGCTAATACACTAAGAACTCAGAAGCTAAACACTTAGAAGATAAACACACAAGCACAAAACATACAGAAGCTAAACACTAATACACTAAACACTCAGAAGCTAAACACTCAGAAGCTAAACATACCGAACATAAATGCTAATACACTAAACACTCAGAAGCTAAACATACCGAACATAAATGCTAATACACTAAGAACTCAGAAGCTAAACACTCAGAAGCTAAACATACCGAACATAAATGCTAATACACTAAGAACTCAGGAGCTAAACACTTAGAAGATAAACATACCGAACATAAATGCTAATACACTAAGAACTCAGAAGCTAAACACTTAGAAGATAAACACACAAGCACAAAACATACAGAAGCTAAACACTAATACACTAAACACTCAGAAGCTAAACACTCAGAAGCTAAACATACCGAACATAAATGCTAATACACTAAGAACTCAGAAGCTAAACACTCAGAAGCTAAACATACCGAACATAAATGCTAATACACTAAGAACTCAGGAGCTAAACACTTAGAAGATAAACACACAAGCACAAAGCATACAGAAGCTAAACACTAATACACTAAACACTCAGAAGCTAAACACTCAGAAGCTAAACATACCGAACATAAATGCTAATACACTAAGAACTCAGGAGCTAAACACTTAGAAGATAAACACACAAGCACAAAGCATACAGAAGCTAAACACTAATACACTAAACACTCAGAAGTTAAACACAGAAGCGCTAAACCCACAGAAGCTAAACACTCAGTACATTTATATGCACAGTTATACTGAGCTACGTTTAGAGCTCGACTGAGACATTTAATTGAACTGCTGTCCTTGTACTTTTATACAAACACGGCAAAGAAACTAATTTATTGACAGAAGTATACATTAGTATGGGTTAGTACCCTCGTTGACCTGTTACATCACAGACCAAGACAAGTCAAGTTAGTTAGGGACAAACTGGTAGCGTGTCAAGTGATGAAAAAATTGACAAGTTTACAGCACTGAACATTTCATACATCTGAGATAGCACTACTTTGGTGGCCCAACATCGGCAAAATGTTGGTAACCAACGTTGGGTCAAACTATCTTTGGCCTCACGAATGGGGTCAATAGACAAAATGACATTGGGTCAACCAGTGGTCCCACCGTTGGGCCTTCAGCGGTGTGCTATCTGGGATGCTGTACATTTTGCACAAATATGATGCATGCTATCCTTTTTACACAAAGTGTTTTCTGATGGTAGAAGACACCACCATGTTAGCGGCTTCTCCTTAGGAACGGTGGCACATGCTCAGAGCTCCTAGGCTGATTCTTATCTCATTGGGGTCTACATGCAGGAGTAGCTCGATTCCCAAGAACATTATATGGTTTGCGCTAGTCCGACTTTGAGAACATGATTTAGTATGATTCCAGTCATACTAGCATGTTTTACATTTATTTCAAAAGTCCGGTTTCAGTCAGACTAACACAGTGTTATGACTGAGAGGACACACACTTAGAACTGAAGTGCTCTGAAAGCCAAACAGGAACCAACATCTGTAAGGGTGCATTTACATTAAAAGAAGCTAAACAGTGAGATGAGAAACTCACAGGAACCAAACATTCAAAAGCTAACCTCGAGTCAATTGCCTCGGAGAAGAAAAAAAAAAATATAATAAAAAAGTGTGTGTGTTTGTGAGGTAACCCTGCAGCCCAAGAACATGTGTATGCTCTGACTTGAACGTTTTCATTTTTCCCACAAGAGCAAAATTTCTGCATTCTCCACACAGTGTCTGAGAAAAGGATCGAATCTCTGAGGGAAAGACAGGAAGTGTGTGTGTGTGTGTGTGTGTGTATGTGTGTGTGTGTGTGTGTGTGTGTGTGTGTGTGTGTGTGTGTGTGTTTGTTTTGGGAAGGAAAAGAATTAAGCCAGGCAACAGGAAACGATTTTAAAACCCAGACTCATTGAAAGCCACTTCTCAGGCTCCGGAGTTTAATTAGTGTCACTGCGGGCTGACTGTTAGCGGCCGCGTCCCAAATACCCGTGTCTGATAAGACTCAATCTTATCATTTTGATTCATACACGTTCACTTTTCATACAAACTTACTTCTTTTGATTGTGTAAAGCTGCTTTGCGACAATGTCAATTGTTAAAAGCGCTATACAAATAAAATTTTATTGAAAAAAATCGAAGACTTTTAGTAAAGCATATTTCGGATTGGCACAATGCACATGGACACTGCAGGGCATGCAAAGGCGTCCGAGGGAATGGAGGACTTCATGAAGTGTTATTTACATAAAACAGATAAACCTCACAATTGATGTGCAATGAAGCGTTAGAACATTCGAAAATAAGTCTACAAATGATAATAATGTCAATAAAATGGACATTCTAAGATTGTTAGTGGATCTATGGTCCGGCCTTCTCTGAAAATACAGGGACACAGCCGGAGTGCATTTGGGACATGGCTAGAGCATATTTGGGACACTGCCGCAGTGCACTTGGAACACAGCCGCCATACGGACACAGCTAGAGTGTGTTATAGACACAGCGAAAGTGCATTTGGGACACAGCCGGAGTGTGTTGGGGGACACAGATCCATTAGGGACACAGCTGAAGTGCAGTAGTGCTTTGGACACAGTTAAAGTGTGTTCGGGAGTTTGTGGAAAGGACACAGCAATAGTGCCTTTGGGACACAGCCGGAGCGTGTTTGTCACATGGCTGCAGTATGGACACTGCCAGAGTGTGGTAGGGACACAGCAGGAGTGCGAACCACATGACCCTGCCATCCCAGGCCAGAGTCCAGGCGGGCGTGCTGTTCCCTTTCTGACCACTTCCTGTTTAAAGATTCATAATTACTGCAGGTTTAATCTACTGAAATGAGACACAGCCGCCCTCCTACCCTCCTCCTACACACCACCCTGATCCCTATCAGTCAAGCTGAACACCCTGCAAGCTCCAGCTTCAGCATACTGAGGTTGGGGGAGGGACATTTTGTCCCTCTGTCTGTCCGTCTGTCTGTGTGTCACCATCTCTCTTTCAAAATCCCTCCTTTTCTCTCTCTCTCTCTGCCCCACACCATCTTTCTCTCTGTCTGTCTATCACTCTGTCTCCATCTCTTTCACTCTGTCTCCATCTCTCTCGGTCTGTCTCCAGGCTGTCTCACTCTGTCTCTCTTCTTGTGAGTCTCACTCTCCACTTCTCACTGTCTGTAGTACTATCCATCTCACTCATCCTCTCCAATGCACATCCAGCTCTCTCTCTCTCTCTCTCTCTCTCTCTCTCTCTCTCTCTCTCATTCTATCTATCTTTCCATTTTCCCCTTTGTCTTATTCTCTCTAATGGATTTGCTAACCTTTCTTACCCTCTTTATGTCTCACTATCTGTTACTCTGTCTCACTCTATCTATCATTCTCAGTTTGTCCATTTTATTACCATATTGTTAATGTGTCCTTCTGTCTCTCTCTCTCTCTCTCTCTCGTTGTTAAGGATTAAATTATTATTATCGTAACGTTTTGTGCATTGAAGTGAAGCTCTGTTATGAACCGATGCCCTGTACACACACACACACACACACACACACAGGAATGTAATAACAGCCTGTGCTTAGTGTGAGTCAATTCATGTGCTGTTTGTTTAGGAAGCCACGGCATCTTAAAATATCTCAATCAGATACCACACTGGCACACACACACACACACACACACACACACACACACACACACACACACACACACACACACACACACACTCACATGAATCATTATTGCACAGACACAACACTGCACAGACACAAACCATTTCCCAGCAGCCACTCTGGTTCCTTTAACCATTAACCTGCAACAACCTGCGTCACCGCATGTGTATATGAGTATGTGTGTGTGTGTGTGTGTGTGTGTGTGTGTGTGTGTGTGTGATTGTTCTAAATTCTGATTGATCAGAAGGTGTTGATTAATTCCCTATAGTAACAGCTCTGACAATAGTGGAGCTGCACATCACAGGTATTATATTATAATATCATTTTAGGTATTGTACTTTATTATGTTAATACGCTCGTGATCGTTGCTGTGGTAACAGGTACCACCAATTTCAGTTCACTAAAGAGTCCGGACAGAAAAAAAAGGGGGAACTTCAGACATAAATCATGTAGATAAACCTCGTTATAAACGAACACGCCGGTGAAACTCCAGTGCAGGTTTTTGTCTGTGTGTGTGTGTGTGTGTGTGTGTGTGTGTGTGTGTAAGAGCATTTCTACTTTTATAAACTGTTCAACCATTTCCGATTAAAAGTCTGAAAGCTCCCTGCTAAAAAAAATCAGACAAAAGATTTCCCGCTAAAAATCCGAAAGCGTCCCGCTAAAACACTTTAAGGGAATGTTCCCGCAATTTGAATTCCAACTGCCAGTTGATGATGTCATACAGAGACAACCAATCAGCTGCGAGGACAGCGATCACGAGCACTCACAGAACCGAGGTTACTGATTTATTGACCAAGTTAGTCCACACAGACAACAATAACAACAATGAGCAAATGAGGATAAAAATGACACAAACATGTGCGGAAAGTCAACATTTTCCTCAGATCTGTTGTCAAACGGTTTAAAAAACGCTCCATACAGCTACAGCTGCGCTCTATTTAAACTTAGCTTCAAGCGCTAATTGAAATGCCATGCGTTTCTGTGATCCTGAGGAATTAGCAGTGGTCAGGTGTGTGTGTGTGTGTGTATGTGTGTGTGTGTGTGTGTGTGTGTGTGTGTGTGTGTGTGTGTGTGTGTGTGTGTGTGTGGAATCTGCTCGTACACACCATGAACACACGCGCCATCTGAACGTGATTGAGTAAAAATGCGTGAATAACCCTGAGTGACTCTGAGAAAAACACCGTGACTCATGTGTTCCCTACAACACCAGGGGTTTGACTTCAATGTGTCCATGTGTGTATGCATGAGCAAACATCTGGACACAGTAAGGCAGGACTTACGGGACAGGGGCAGTTACTGGTCAGCGGGTTTGTTCTCAGTGCAGATAAACTTTTAAAGGTTCAGACGTTTCCAGGTGCAGACGTGAGGATTTTCATTTCTCTACAATACACACTGCAGCGGAACCACACGAGTGACGCCGACCTCACCGACCAAACACACACTCGCAGCGCTCGCTCCCATACAAAGCATACATACACATAGCAAACACATACACACACACACACACACTCTCTCTCTCTTTCCCTCTTTCTGATATTTTGTTATTTTATGTTTCCTTTTGTCTCATTCTGTTCTCATTCTCTGTTGTGTTTTTCTCTTTTATTCTGTATTCTTCTCTTTAGTTTGCTTTCTTTCTTTCTTTCTTTCTTTCTTTCTTTCTTCTTAATATTTTGTCCTTTTTCTCTCTCTTTGCTTGTTCACATCTTTTTCTTTCTTTTTTTCTTCTGTTCTCATTCTCTGTTCATGTCTTTCTCTTTATTTCTTTCTTTCTTTCTCTCATGTTCTATTCTTTCTTTCTTTACTTACTTTCTTTCTTCTCTTTGTCTGTCTTTATTTTTATTCTTTCTTTCTTTCTTTCTTTTTCTTTCTTTTTTCATATTTTGTTGCCTTCTTTTCTCTTTTTTCATTATTCATATTCTCTTCTTTATTTTTCTCTTCTTTTTCTGAGGAGAAACAATTTTTATGTTCCTTATACTTTTCTTCTTCTGTTCTTCTTTTAATTCTTATTTTTCTTTCAGTTTTTTTTTTGTATTCTATTCTTGTTTGATTCTTCCATTAATTCTTAAGTTCTGTATTTTTTGTTTATTATCCTCTGTTTTCAATTAGCTCATTTCTATGATATTTTCTCAGGTTTTTGTTTCATTTTCCTCTTAGTCTTTTCTTTTGTACAATTGTTTCTTTCTGTCCTGTTGTTTGTTTGATTTATCCTTTCATTTCTTGTTTTGCATTCACTGTATTTATTCTCCTTTCCGTCCTTTCTTCTTTCTTATCCTCTGTTCTCCTATACTTTCTTTCCACCTTTGAAGCATTTCTTACTTTTGCTCTCAGTCTCTTACTCCATCTCTTACTTTAAACCAAAAAAAATCAATAAATAAACAGAGCCTTAAGTATTTTCTTTAGGAGTGTATATAGAAGTATATATGTGAGAGTGTTCTCTGACTGTGTTCTGGTCTCCTTTTTATTCACCAGTGTGATGTGAGAAACACTCCAGAACAGCAATATACATCTGCAGTGAGTTACACAAAACACAAACAGATCAAACACGCACACACACACACACACACACACACACACACACACACACACACACACACACACACACACACACACACACACACTCACCTCTTTTAATGAACCATCAGATTCTAAATAAAGATATCCGCTGTGTGAAGCTTCCAAAAGTCCAACAGTCCACCAGTGCAGCCAGACTGTGTGTGAACATGAGTTGAGTTGTACGTGTGTGTGTGTGTGTGTGTGTGACAGAGAGAGAGCGAGAGGAGGAACAGAGGGTCCACTGGGCAGGAGGAGTGTGAATGTGGGAGGTGCTTTTTATCACACACACACACACACACACACACACACACACACACACACACACACACACACACACACACACACACACACACACACCTCTCTCCACAGAAAAGGCAAAAGCTGGTCTCCATTAGAATTCTTGCGCACACCCCCTCTCTTTCACAAAACCAAAGTCAAATCAAAACTAATACTTAAAAACAGTGCCGATTGATTCTGTGTCCTGATTGGTCAGAAGTTGTTGATTAATTTTCTATAACAGCGGCTCTGACTGTGGCTGCAGGTTAACGTTAATGTGCTTATTTTAATATATAATTTCTATAGCAACAGCTCATACAACAAGGAACTTATAAGTTTTACATAAAATGTATGGAAGGAGTCTCCAGTCTCAGGACGTTTTACAGTCTAAAGTAAAGCAAAAGATTTCTGATAGCCTCAGGACAAAAAAAAAAAAAAAAAAACACAACTTACAGCCTTTATAGTGTTATAGTTTCTCTGGGAAATGGCAACCTGTGCTATTTTGTCTTATTACCTTGAAAAGAGAGCGAGAGATAAAAAGAGAGAAAAGAAAGGTCTGTTTACTGCTGCAGTAACATACTGTAAGTGAGAAGAGGAACTAACTCGCTTCATGGACGTGGTACACACACTTGTGCATAAGCACGGTGAATTTCAACCGTGGAGATTTGTGTGACTGTGATACTGCGGGGATTCAAATCTAGAACCATCAAAGCTTGTTCATGTGTTCCAAAAACTCTTAATTATTAGAATCAGAATTATCGCAATTAGAAACGAAATCTGAAACGGAATTGAAATCAGGATCAAAATCGGAATCAAAATTGGAATTATAATCAGAATCGGAATCAGAAACAGAATTAAAATCAGGATCACAATCTGGATCTGAATCAAAATGTGAATCGGAATCGGAACTTTAATAGGAATTGGAGTCAGAAACAGAATTAAGGGATCAAAATCGGAATCGGAATCAAAATCAGTATCAAAATCGGAATCACTGTTTGCTTTCTCTCTATGTATTTTGCTTTTTTGATTCATACACTAATATTTTTCTTTAATTTTTACTTCTTTCTTGTTCCTTCTCTTTTCTTTTCTCTCTCTCATTCTACTGTTCTTCTTTGTCTGGTCAGTTGACATTTGATCTTATCCTCCTTCCATCTCTCTCTCTCTCTCTCTCTTCATATTCATGCTCTTTCTCACTCTGCTCACTTTCGTTCTCATCCTCATCTCTGCCTTCTCACATATTTCTCTCCTCCACATACTTCTCTCTCACTCCCTCTCTGCCCATATGTCTCTCTCTCTCTCTCTCTCTCTCTCTCTCTCTCTCTCTCTCTCTCTCTCACACACACACACACACACACACAGACACACTGGTCGTTGGTGTGAGTGTAAAGCACAGGGAGGAGTGTTAAAGCTCGACTGTAATTTACACCCACACACACTTAACAAACACACCCTGTGCTTAAGACCCTGGTCTTTCAGCTCTCTCGGAGACTGTGTGTCTTATTTTGGGTCAGCAGATGTTACCTTGAGTTTTAACAGTGCATGTGTGTGTACATTACTATATAAACTCATATACACAAGCATACACATGGAGATGTGTGTGTGGTGATTTTAACCAGCCACAGTGGAGGCTTTCAGACAGCAGTAACACATCTTCATTCATCATGCTGTGTGCTCAGTAGCCGCCCTTATCTACGACTTAACAACTTAAGTGCTTTGTAGTGTCTGATGAAAAAAAAAAAACTCTCACAGTGGTACAAAGAGGTCAGGGTCAGGGTCTGGAGTCTGAGAATACCATCAAGCTAAGACCTTGTTGGAAACAAGTTACCACAACAAGTTTGAGCACGGAGTCTTCGTTGGGTGTTTTTACTCGCTCTCTGGATTGAATGCTTGGTTAAATACTTAGCAAAGAGCTGTGTCTTTAGAAGACAGTCAATGACTCAGCTGTTCAGACATCCAGGGCAAGTTTATTCCACCACCTATTTTCCAGGACAGAGCCTTGATCTATGTCATTCTGAGGGATGGCGTGTCAAACCGAGGAATGCTAGTGGCTTGAAGGCAAGTTTGTACGTTTCATAAGCGCATTCAGGTCTGGCTTTGCTTTTCTAGGCAAGTAACAGAGTTTTAAATCAGATGCGAACTGAACACAACAATGTTCACAACACAAGTTCCATTCCATACTGGATCAGTTGCAAGGCTTGGAGGCCATGCAGTACATACAACATACCAAGAAGAAGAGACTGAACAAACTCCTATGTTGGCGTCATAGAGTGGAATGACAAGATATCTTAAAGGAGGAACCTGGATGAGCGTGTCAGGTTAGCAATATGACAAGAGATGGAGAGTTGATTGTCTAGAACTACACCAAGGTTGCTTGCTCCAGGGATATCACAAGATGTTCACGTGGAGATCCGTCTCCAGGAATATACTACAGCAGCTGGGTGGTACTGGATTTGACTTTAGGTCCATGATGAGATGTCAGCTAGGTGTGCTCAGATCCAAGTGGAAACATGATTGTCTGAGTTGAGTATATAAATGGAAATCATTTCAATGTATTTATGCAGAATTGGGCTGAGCACTGAGCCTTGTGGGACACCAGTGCAGAGAAGATGATCACATGATCTTCAAGATGTCAAGACGAATCAGTGTGATGTGATGTTTGTGGAGAGCGCTACTTTCAGTTACCGTATAGCTACTGTAGGTCTTGATTGATACTCTTATTTTTTTAACCTGTTTATTAATTTTTAAGGAAAAGTCCACTCCGAGAAGCATGTTACGTTATTAGTCGCACTCAGTCCTTTCTTCAGTCTGCTTAGCAACAGGGTGAGGACACCAGTCTAGGCTTCTTAATGGGGGAACCCCAGACATTCCCTAGACAACTGTAAAACATGATCTCTTTAACAGATCCCTAGTCTGTCCAGTTGCACATGCCTGGAATAGCTGTAGAGGGAGATTATACTAGGAGCATCGTTATAAGGTGCCTGCATAACCTTCACTGGATCTTCTTGATTTGAAGCTGAAGTGGATCTAGTCCAAGGCTGATCATCCTGTTATGAAGAGCAAGCTCCTGAAGAGGAACCTAATTTCTCCTGCTTGTACTTGCAAACCTTAAACCTGGATTATAATAGCTTTTCATTTTAATGCATGGGTGCGCAAGATGGCTGCTGGAACATAGCTTGTGCATTTCCATAAGAAATTGACTCTACATCTCCTTGAGGTGCAACACCTTCAACAAACTAGTGGACTAAATAGAAACAAATAGTGTTTAACATCGCGACATCATGAAATTATTCAATATTTTGTAGTTTGATTTGGGAAAATGATGACAGGACTGTTGTGAATGACGTATGTAAAGTAAAGTCACATGCAACGCCAGGCACCAAGTATAACCTAGACGCTATACCTTTCTCATACTGTACCTACATAGGTGAGGATTAGGATGTTGGAGAGCGTCACTTTCTTGCCTGAATTTACATATTCACATGTTGAGTGGGTAAAGAGATGTAGTTTCCTGCTTCATGTGGGTTATGGCAGATCATTTAATGTGTGTCATGAAATGATATCCATGTAAACTTTAAGACAGGATTTTCATACTCAGTAAGACTTCATTTGTGGAAGGAAATTATGTGTCATATAAACGATAATATTTTACACTATACATACTGTTATATGTATGCATAAAGATGATGACTGTACACACAAAACAGGATCGTGCTGACTTACACTGGACTGTGAGAGACGGAGAAGGAGTGAAAGCCCAGAGCCAAACTGTGAGGGTGGAGCAGGAAATAGTTGCGGAGGTCCGCGGTGGGCATGAAGCCTGCCTGTGCCCTTAAAAGAGCTCTTTGTGTTTAGGTCAGTTTATAGAATCATAGTCTACACAGACCAAATGTGGGACGGGTGCCATTAAACCTGCTCTGGCATTAGCAGTTACCGTTCAAAAAGTCACTAAGATCACAAGATGATGTCCAAGAAGTGTTCCTATTTTATTATTCCAGGCCTTTCTCAAACTTAAACTTAAGGTAAAAGCTTACATTAGTGATAATGTCCAAATATACCATGAACCTTTAACTTACATGATATCAAATGATAATAAGAAAGAGTTCCAATAAGAAGTCATAATTTTGCCTGTTGTTTTTAAAATAAAAATCATTCATGTTTATAATTATATTCATACCGCTGATTAACAGTAGCTTCCTGTTTTTCGTATTGTTCCCGCGAAAGTTCCTCGTTTGTTTGTAACAGCGTTTAAATGATATTTTATTTTTATAATTATATTTTTCCCGTTTATACTAAATAACAATACTAACTAGTTTTACGCTTTAATACTACTGGACTTTTTCCGTTTTTTTAATGCGCTTTTTGGGAGAACGCGCCTATCACCTGACAAACAACAAGCAAATCCATCACCAAATAATCAAATAAATATCCCGGGAGCCAGAGCACCGGACATAGCAGGTAATCTTAGGGCTCTAGTACAGCATAGGTTCTCCAAGGTAGTGGTACATGCTGGAGCTAACGATATACGCCTTCGTCAGTCAGAGGTTAGCAAGCATAACTTTACAGAGGTGTTTAAAATAGCGAAGGCGATGTCCGAAGAAGTAGTTTGCTCTGGTCCCATCCCAATGAGACGTGGCGACATAGCTTACAGCAGGTTATGGTCGCTTAACCGCTGGATGTCCAGGTGGTGCTCCTAAAACAACGTGGGCTACATAGACAACTGGAAGACCTTTGAGGGCAAAACTGGCCTGTTAGGGCGGGACGGTGTCCATCCCACTCGGGAAGGTGCTGCTCTCCTTTCTTACAGTATAGCACATAGTCTCAGAAGAGGCCTAGTTAATCGGTGACAATCCAGAGCCCAGGCCAGGCAGCAGACAGACAGGCTAAACCAACCGTCTGCTAGCTGCAGAGAGTCGTCACTCAGGGTTCATCATATTGAGACTGTGTCTGTTCCCCGAGCTAAACATAAGTTTAGAAAGACTCAGAAAGTCTGTTTTAGTAATTTAATTAACATAGATACCACAAACTCGGATCACACTGAATGCGCAGCCGGCACCACTGATCTGAAGCTAGGACTGTTAAATATTAGATCTCTCGCATCTAAAGCAGTTATTGTTAATGAAACTATCACAGATCAGGAGTTTGATATATTATGTTTAACAGAAACCTGGATTAAACAGGACGGGTATGTAGCTCTAAATGAAGCTAGTCCTCCTGGATACAGCTAAATACACCAACCTCGGCTAACTGGTAGAGGAGGAGGAGTCGCAGTTATTTATAACGATAATCTGTCTCTCGTACAAAAACACAGTTTTAAATTTAAGGCATTTGAAGTTCTCTATAGTAACATAAAGTCAGCTCAGGGCCGTACTCGGTGTTTCTCTGCGAATTTGCAGATTTCCTCTCAAACCTTGTTGTTTCTGTAGACAAAGCGTTAATTGCTGGAGATTTTAATATTCATTTTGAGAATCCAGAAGACCCTCTGAGAACAGCATTCTTGTCCATACTGGACTCAGTAGGAGTAAATCAGTGTGTAGTAGGACCCACTCATAAAGCAGGTCACACTTTAGATTTAATATTATCCTTCGGATTAAGTATAGGAAATATAACCACAATTCCACAGTCTGAAGTTATCTCAGATCACTACCTTGTCTCGATTAAAGCGTGTCATAGTAATAATGTATGCACAGCACCGCACTTCCACCTTAAATGTACATTTACATCAAATACCGCACAGAGCTTTATCAATAATCCTGAACTATAAAAAAGCTCTCAGTGATGCTAGATCAATGTATCTCTCCACTCTTAATAATCACTTAACATAATCCAAGATTTTTACTAAATACCGTAGCTAAATTAACTAAAAACAAGACCACTGCAGAAATCTCCACAACAACATCACGCAGTAGTGAGGATTTCATTAACTTTTTCATAAATATTAGGCTTTGAAACCAGACAATTTAAGTAATACAGATGCCCGTCACATCAGAACTTAGAATTTCTCAAACAGATAGTACCAGCAATAACAGAACCCCTGTTGAAAGTAATTAACTGTTCACTCAATAGTGGGTATGTCCCCAAATCCTTTAAATTAGCCGTTATTAAACCGCTAATCAAGAAACCTACCTTGACAATTACAGGCCGATATCAAACCTTCCCTTTATCTCCAAGATTCTGGAAAAGGTAGTATCACAGCAGCTATGTTCACATCTACACAGAAATAGCAGTCAGGATTTAGGCCTCATCACAGCACAGAGACAGCACTTGTTAAAGTAGTGAATGACCTCCTATTTAACCTCTGATCAGGGTTGTGTCACTATACTTGAGTTACTGGACCTCAGTGCAGCTTTTGACACCATTGATCATAGTTGACTGATCGTTACCAGTTTGTAGATTTAGATGGTGACCATTCCTCATGTTCTCAAGTGGAGTTTGGTGTTCCACAGGGTTCAGTTTTAGGCCCACTGCTTTTTTCCCTTTACATGCTTCCTCTGGGCAACATTATTCGTAAACATGGTATTAGTTTTCATTGTTATGCTGATGACACACAATTATATGTCTCAGCAAAACCAGATGAGAAAAACCAGTTTGCTAAAATTGAGCAGTGTGTGCAGGACATAAGAGATTGGATGTTAATTAATTTTCTTCTGCTTAATCCTGATAAGACAGAAGTTCTGGTCATAGGACCACAAGTAGCTAGAAGTAAGCTTTCTGATCACACTGTAACTTTAGATGGCCTTTCTGTTCCATCAAATGCAACAGTAACAGACCTTGGTGTGATTATAGATTCCAGCCTTTCGTTTGAAACACATGTAGATAATATCACCAGGATAGCTTTCTTTCACCTTAGAAATATTGCCAAGATTAGAAACATATTGTCACTAAATGATGCAGAAAAACTAGTTCATGCCTTTATCACCTCTAGGTTGGACTATTGTAACGCCTTACTGTCTGGTTGTTCAACTAGGTGTATAAACAAGCTTCAGTTAGTACAGAATGCAGCAGCGAGAGACCTCACTAAAACCAGAAGATACGAGCATATCACCCCTATCTTATCTACACTGCATTGGCTCCCTGTGAAATTTCGCATCGATTTTAAGATACTACTTCTGACATTTAAAGCACTAAATGGTCTCGCGCCACAGTATTTGAGTGAACTGTTAGTGCCTTACAATCCGCCACGCCTACTTCGATCAAATGATGCAGGCTACCTTTCAGTATCACGTATTATTAAAACTCCAAGCAGGGGGCAGAGCTTTTTCTTACAAAGCCCCAAAGTTATGGAATAGTCTTCCTATTATGGTTCGGGACTCAGACACAGTCTCAGTGTTTAAGTCTAGGCTAAAAACCCATTTATTTAGCCAAGCATTTTTGTAAATAGATTAACCTTAGGTAAAGGAGCAGATCTGGGGGACTCATGGACGTAGAGTATTCTGGTGAACTGGTATGTTTAGATGCTGTCCTCCCCACTCTCATTGATCACTCAGGTTTGTTGACGGTGAGGTGATTGGTTGCTTTACATCTCAGGGAGCCCTCATGTTTGTGTTTCCTTCTGGCTCTCCCTTTTAGTTATGCTGTTATAGTTAGTCCTGCCGGAGTCTCTGCTTGCACTTTGCACTGAATACATTCACCTTATACATGTTGACTGTGACCAGACCTAACTGCCATCTCTCCTTCTCTTCTGCTCTCTCTGTCTCTCTATTGAGCTATACATGTCACTCCTGAGTTGCCAGTGATCCAGACCACTTCTGCCCTCTGGACCTGTCTAACTCGTCCTGGAGTCCTGCTTCTGGTTGGAGATCTCGTCGCATGTATGCCCCGTGTGGTCTGCCTGGATTCGTGTGGTGGCTGGGGATGGTTTTCACGAAGACTGTCCTGTCCTCAACTGATGCAGACAGCTGTTCTCTGGGGACCTGTGACTTCAGTCATTCGATAGTTCTGGACTGGAATTTCCTACAGTCTACCTGAGCCTCCAGGAACAAACTAGACTCCTTTTAATTAATTATTTGTAACACATCTCCTGTTATATTGAACTTCCAGTCTTAAACATTATTATGCTGATCAATCCCTGCTATCTGTTATCACCCAGATGAGGATGGGTTCCCTGTTGAGTCTGGTTCCTCTCAAGGTTTCTTCCTATTACCATCTCAGGGAGTTTTTCCTTGCCACCGTCGCCCTCGGCTCGCTCATCAGGGACAATCTTATCATTTTGATTCATACACATTCACATTTCATACAAACTTACTTCTTTTGATTGTGTAAAGCTATTTTGCGACAATGTCAATTGTTAAAAGCGCTATACAAATAAAATTGAATTGAATTAATTGGCTGATGGGCGGGTGGGGCCAGGTGTATAGGTCATTAGAGCTGAGGGGCGGGGACTGGAATATGATTCCCAAGAGGTAATGGGAGGGGCCAGGTGTATACAGCTGGAAAGCTGAGGGGCGGGGCCAGGTTTAGCAATAAACAAGAGACTAGGGGCAAAAATGGCATCCATGGGAGAGTTTCGAAGCGAAAGCCACTGCTGAGCAAAAAGGACACAAAGACTCGTCTCACATTTGCCCCAAAATATCTTGATTATCCCCAAGACTTTTAGGCAAATATTCTGTGGACTGATATGAGAAAATGTGGAAGGTGTGCATCCCGTTACATCTGGAGTTAAAACTAACACTACAGCTTTATGAATGAAATCATCATTTAAAACTGCATTTTGTATTTTGTACAGTCACAGGTGGCACGATGATGTAGTGGTTAGCACTGTCGCCTCGCACCACCAGGGTCCGGGGTCGATTCCTGGCCAGGCTTGATTCCGGTCTCTGTGTGCATGGAGTTTGCATGTTCTCCCCGTGCTTGTTGGGTTTCATCCGGGTACTCCGGTTTCCTCCCACAGTCCAAAGACATGACATGCAGGTTAGGTTAATTGGTGTTTCTGTATGTGTGTGTGCCCTGCGATGGATTGGCACCCTGTCCAGGGTGTACTTCGCCTTGTGACCCAAGTCTCCTGAGATAGGCGGCAGGCCCCCTGAGTACAGGAGTAAGTGGTATAGACCATGAGTGAGTGAGTGATCTCAATCATTTCAGTGTGACAAATATGCAACAAAAAAAAAAACAGTTTACAGAAAAATACTTTTTCACAGCACTGTAAAACTGACCATGGAATAATCATTAACATTTCTAATACATTACATAATACTGGCTGCAGGTTCTGTACCATGTTTAATATTGATGTATTATAATATAATTTATTGAGTCCCTCCAGCGTGGTGTAAGATTTCATTTTTTCACTTGTTCCTGTTGCTCAAAATAGTGTTGTTTTCCTTACTGGGCCGTGAGTGTGAACAGGAACTCACACACTGTTATTATGTGGTGATTAACCCTCAGGTCTGTGCATGCAGCAGCTCCAGCAACAAAAATACTCATTTAACGAGCAGCACTTTTAAGTACAAACCTCAGACTGAGACAACGCCGCAGAGGACGAGAGGAGGCTAAAAACAAATAACCTCTTCTTCTACATCACCGAGTGTAAACCCTGTGAGCTTATAGACTAAACTCTGTGTTTCAGCGGCTAATGAGCAACACGTGGGCATTTGGTCCATACACATCACTCCATACATCATCCACTATGGTTTCAGCGCCACAGAGAAACGTCTAACAGGCTAACAGAAGACGTTGTGAGAATGTTCAGTAACCTAGTCAACTGGTCAATAAATCAAACTGCAACTGGAAAAAAGCATCTGCTGTAACAAAGTTTAGTTCTTAAGGTCTGATGTTACAACAGTCTTTGTGTAAAGAATTCTTCTTACGAAACAGCTCCTTGGGGTTTCTTTGCAGGGTAAACAGTTCTAAATAAAAAAAAAATAATAATATAAAAATGTCACTGAAATTGTATGACCTAATTAACAATATTCAAGACGTAAATGCTAATTTTAACTTGTTTAAGTCCAAGAGGTTATCGTACATTTCAATAAACTCGTCAGCCGTTCCTAAGAGCAGGCTTTAAAGATAAAAATAAATGCTTCCTGAAAGAAAAGTTCTAAAAAGAAACATTTGCTGCTATAAAGTTAACTTTTTGTCGCTATTAGAACGCTGCTCACGCCATGTTCCTGAAAAGCCAGACGTTCCTAGAAGTGTAAAGTTCCGAAAAATGTTTGTTTTTGTTTTTTTTGGAGAAAAAGTTTCCTAAAAATTCCTGAAAGTGAAGCCAGAACACAGTGCTGAATTCTACATAAGGTTTGTCATTCAAGAGAAGCTTTACAAGGTGAAGATTAGATATGTTTTTTTAATATACTTTTATTTATTAAATCCTACATTTAATGAATAAAAACAAATCGTACATTCTATCAAGATGAAGAGTGTTACTGAAGAAAGAATGAACGAACTGTACATTTCAACGTGTAGTTGTGTGAAGTTGAATGCTGGACGATTTGATCGATTCAGCTGTACAATTAATCTTCTGTTGGCTGTTTTTTGATTAATCGAATCAATTGACACTTTTTAAACTATTTAGATCATCTAAATAATCTAAAAATCGACAAAATCTTTTGAAACCTTCAGCATTAAATACAAACTGATTCCATCTTTCACAAATACCTGTATTTCTTTAGCAAAAGGTCACTTCTTATTTAAGTGCAGTTCATGCAATACTGCCACCTTCTGGACTGGAGAGTGGTGCAGAAAACCGGCAGGAGAAAAATCATCAATTAGTTTGAAACATGGCATTGAAACGATGAATAAAAAAATGTTACACCGCTTTTTGTTGTTTTGAATAATAGCAACCTGTAAGAAATATAACTGCTTGAGACAACTGTGGCAATTAACATTAAATAAAATATATAAACTGTGGTTATTAAATAAAATCAAATTAAATATATAAAAATTGCAATATCGGAAACTCGAACCGAATTGAACCGACAGCAGACTTATGAGTACAGCTCTAGAGAAATCACTTGACCAGGTTACGCTGTATAATGACAGATACAATGCTCCTGAATTGTCTTAAAATATCTGTTGTAATAATACTGGTTTCTGCAACATTATTAGAATATTGCTCACACCACGTTCTCAATAAACATTACACAAAAGATCAATATTCCTGGAAACCAAAACAAGTTCCTCAAACGTTCTGTATACGGTTAAAGGTTCATGAAATGGTTTGATATGAATAAGTAAATAAAAAAAAAAAACAGAGAACCCACTGATGTGTTGTTCTATTAAAGAGTTTGTATTAATGTATTGGAGTTTATTCAAGTTTGTAAACAAAAACAACAACAGGTCTGTAAGGTTCCTTCTTACAGAAGGCACAAATATCATACTCGAGACGAGGTGTGCTTAATACATAATGATGAGGTAACACAAACAGCTGTTCTCATTATTCAGAGCTTCTTCAGTCACTTGTCACACAGGAACAGACGAGACGTCCACAATACATCATTCACCTGATAAACGGCACCACCGTAAAAGTAAAACAAAAAATCCAATCCAATCAAGTCTCCCGACCACAAACTCTTTCTGGTTTATTTCTTCTTCTTGCTGTACTCCTTCTTCCCTTTCTCTTTGAAATGCCGCACCCGGTGGATTTTCTCCAGCTGGCTCTGGATGGTCTCTACGATGTCCACCTGGTCAGGAATGTGGACGTAGCGGACGTTACGGCCGGTCACGAACAAGTCGGCCATCTCCGAGACTTTCCCGCGCCTGTCCCGGTACAGGACGTCCTCCAGGCGCACGTTCATGAAGGCGTCCACGTTGAGGACGCGCCCCCGCGCCGTGCTCTCGTCCCGCAGCTCCACCGTGGTCACGCGACCATGCAGACCCTGTAGCAGCACCACCAGGCTGTTCTCTGAGATGGTGCGCTCTGCGATCGACTGAGTCGCCATCGATTATCCAATACACCACCAGACACTATCACACACACACACATGCAAATAAACAGCACTAATGAAACATGCATAGAGCAAAAATCTGTACTGGAATAAAATCTAGGCTTGTGTTTAAGTAATTCACCTTTATGAAATATTTATGAATAATCATTCACTGATATATGATTTCATGCTACGAAGGAAAGAATGTGCCTTTCATCCCGGGGAACGCTGGGTGTGAAGGGGGAACAGAGTAAGAAGCTTATGTTTGCCATGTTATGCAGTTCAGTGAAATGCTTTTCTTCACACGTCCCAGGTGGGTAGTCAGCAGGAGGCAGAGCACTGAGGGTTAAAGGGCTTGAACCCCTGACCTCCTGATCACTAACCCAGTGGGTTCATTCGCTGCATTATGCGCCAGCAGTCCATACACACACTCATTCACATTCCAGGAGAAACACAACTACTTTGGCTTTTTTTTTTTGGGGGGGGGGGGGGGGGGGGGGGGAAGATGTGGAGGAAACAGAGGGAGGAAAAGGTTAATGCTGGTTGTGACAGAAACATGTCACATCACTGTTATAGTCACCTACTCAATATTAGGCAGGTGGACATAATGTTCTGGCTGAGACATACTATTACTTTAAACTGAAATGATTCTTTAACAATGATCTATCCTGGAATACTATTTTTGTTAAACACGATTTAAAACAAGCCACCATTTTAACCCAATTCCAACTGCACGTCTATTTCAAACAGCGTGGTCTTATGAACGACCGCGGTCTTGTCCCGATATCCTCTCTACTCCCTGTACTAGCGCCCTACACACGAGACTATTGTAACTGTTTAATGCTCCCTACCTAGTGCACTACATAGCGCTTTAGGACACGCTCTTGCTTTACGCGCGTTTTCCCCACCAATAATTACACAAACGTTAAACTAATATAAACAGAAAGTATTTATATATGTATAGTTCTTATATTCTATGTTAAAACACATAACAGTGATTAGAAATGCATTTAATATCTGTTATGCGTTACCTTATTTGGCGTTTTAACCGCTGTAACAGTTTTCACGACAACCCCATTGCTCCGCCTCTTGCTTCCGCATTGCGGTGACGTCAATTATTTCGAAAGCGCGTTTGTCTCGCGTTTGTCTCCCTCTAGAGGCCAGAGACCGAACCGCACTTTTGAACTCTTCAAATTTGTTCTCCTACAGACTTAAATGGGTGGAATTTAATTCGTTATATAACAAATTCGTCTATAACTAAGTTATAGTGATAAGCTTCACTGTTTCATCTTTTTTGTTTTGTTTTATTGTACTGTCTGGAGGCGGCATGGTGGTGTAGTGGTTAGCACTGTCGCCTTGTACCTCCAGGGTCCGGGTTCGATCCCCGGCCAGGCTCGATTCCCGTCTCTGTGTGCATGGAGTTTGCATGTTCTCCCCGTGCTTGGTGGGTTTCCTCCTACAGTCCAAAGACATGTAGGCTAGGCTAATTGGCGTTCCCAAATTGTCCGTAGTGTGTGAATGAGTGTGTGTGTGTGTGTCTGTGCCGTGTCTGTGCTGTATCCTGGCTGAACCCTGCTCTCTGACTCCAGCCTCCTAACTGGGATCTGTGAAAATTACAATTTCCCTTAGGGGATTAATAAAGTACTAATTAGTTTTCATTTCATTATTTATTACAGAATCAGAATCACACACAAGGAATTTGATTCCGACTGTTTGTGCCTCTCAAAGTACAGAAAATACTGCACATTTGTTATAGACAAGACACTATACATAACATTCAATAACTGTACAGATTAAATAAAGACTTCTTTATGTGTGTAACAGATGTACAGTACATAAAGTGAGTAACAAGTGCAAGTAACCCTAGTGTGCATCAGAAACACTATACTGTAATAATTATATATTATATTCTGTTATCTCCTCCATACCTGGATATCGGCACAGTTAATTCTATGAAAGGCCTTTAATCAAAGTAATAGAAGAACACATTGTGTTTAAAGTAAAAAAAGAAAGAAAGAAGTAAATAAAATAAAATAAGAAGAGACGTTTCTGTGTGTGGGAACTGTACACACAATCATTCACCAACACCACCTGCGCATTACAGGAACTCGGCTGGGAGTTACTTCCACATCCCGCATACAGTCCTGACTTCACTCCAAGACATTTCAACTTTAAAGGAGGTCCTAAGAGGTCAGGGTTTCAGATTATATAGAGAAATAAAGGAAGTTTTACTCTCACAACTTTGTTCTGTTATTTTGCACAATCAGAAGTCCTGGTTTGACTTGAACGCCTCTACTAATGTCCTTAGCAGTTTATTAAGTGTAACGTAACAAAAGAAAATAAAACCCTTATGATAAAGTTATGAATGAAAAAATCAAATCGATTTCTTACAGAAGCATTATACAGAACACACACACGCACACACACACACACACACACACACACACACACACACACACACACACACACACACACACACACACACACACACAAGAAAGATGCAAATAGTTTAATGATAAAATGTATATGCACCAAAATGTATTGCCATTATGATGACTACTATCTATTTCCTTTTTTTTTTTTTTTTTTAGACTGGAACATACATCAGCCGTGTTTAAGCCTGTGACAAGTTCATAGACATTCAGGATTTTTGTTGAAGTGTGGACTGTCCCAGAGACAAACAGCTAGGCATATTGAAATGCCCCTTTACTACTGGTAACAGAATTCTAGTTTAATAAAATAAAATAAGTTAAAAAGGGGTAAAACATTAACAGATGGAACAATCTGTAAGAGCGATTGAGCTTTGGGCTTTAGAGCTCGTCCAGCATGGCCAGTAGATCTTCTCCTTTCTCGCTGGGTCTCTCGGTTTCATTCTGATCGGTGAACTGGGCAGCGATCTGGTTCAGCTCGCTGTCGGCCTGAGGGCACACACACACACACGCACACACGCACACACGCACACACACACACACACACACACACACACACACACACACACACACACACACACACACGCACACATTCTGAGTCACATACAGCCAGGAGTGTGTGTTTTTTGTTTTCTTCAAATGAATGAAAGTGAAGAAAGAGAGAAAAAAGAAGCAAGAAGTAAAGTGAATATTAAACAGGACAGGAAAAGAGAAGATCTGGGTAAAGAGAAGAGAAGAGAATAGAAGACAAGCACAGAGTAGAAAAGAGGAAATGAGAGAGGAAAAGAAGAGTTGAAGCGTGTTTGGAGCTGAAGCGTGTCTCCCATCCAGGATATAAAACTAGAAACAGACACACTGTAAACATGCAAACCTGTGATGCCTGGTGTGGCTCACCTTCACAGCATGGATGTTCAGCACACAGAACGTCTCATCCTTCGCTGGCAAACTTCTCCTGTAGAAACATGCAAAAACAGCCAGGACTCCTCTAGCACAGTAATAATAATAATAATAATAATAATAATAATACACACTCCTCATCTTCCTCCTGATCTGAGGAGAACAGATTGACCCTCAACCCTCCATCAGAACTAGCAACATCCCAGACCTCCATCTGTCCCATCAGCTTGGCCAACAGGTTCAGCTCAGCTTTAGCCAGAGGGTTTGGATCATCACTGACCTGCTCAACACACACACACACACACACACACATCTGATGTAAATAACATGAAACCATAAGAAACATGAACTAAGTCTATTGCTTTCGGATGAAGCCGTTTTTTCACCTGTTCACTTCTACCGGTGTGTTTGGAGCTTCCCGAGGTGTGTGTGTCCTTGGCGGAGCTCACGCCGTACCTGCGCGAGGACAGAGGTCACACAAATAGAATGAAATACTTTCCAGAAACTTTCCCTCCGTGCAGGATCAGTACGGCTCATGATTCAGGTTTGCTGGTGTTTTTGAACGTAACGGTGTTATTCAGGTGCTTTAGTGCGACACTGAGTAAATAATCCACGCGGTGTTTACATGCTAGTGCCCAGACGCGTCACTCGGTCTCCGGACACGTCGAATGAGGCGTCTCTCACGGAGCTGGTGTAGCTGCCGCCGCTCACGAACTCGCGCCTCCTCACCACCCTGCCTCGGCTGTTGTAGTACCTGAGACAGGAAGAAAGAGTGGCTGGACAGATATAACATCACTATGAATCAGCGTGACGGTGATTAGCGATGGCTCTCGACTTGTGTCCATTACCAAATCATTAAGCGTTCAGTATTTCCAGTGTGACATTGGTTAAATATATCAGTTAAGTATATAAAAAGGCTACAATCTGTATTCCAACTTAAAACATAAGTGGGTGTGGCCTAGACCTGAGAGTTATTCATTTATTCATTCATTGTTTATACCACTTTTTCCTGCATACGAAGTTGCGGGAGGCTTGAAACCTGACTTTGGAGTACACCCTGGACGAGGTGTCAATCCTTCACCGGGCGCACACACAGTAACACACACTGCAGGCAATTTGGGAACACCGATTAAAATGCCTAATCTGCATGTCTTCGGACTGTGAGCGGAAACCGGAGAAAACCCACCAAGCATGGGGAGAACATGCAAACTCCATAAAACTTCATAATAATGAAGTCATAAAATATTATATATATTTGTATTAAACAAAACACAGGGCATCTAAGACTTCTGGACAGTAACTAAAAACCTAATTATTATTATTATTATTATTATTATTATTATTATTATTATTTTAGGCTTGTATGTGGACTGTATGTAAAACCATCACACATGCCAATCAAGCGATGTTATTCAGTGCAGTGGTGCTGTTTCTACGTAACTTTTGTGATAAAATAGCAGATAGGAACAGATCCTACAGTGTTTACATCAGACCATGCCTCCAAGCTGTATCAGTAACAGTGTGTCAGAAACCACAAACCATGTACATTTAAAATCTGAAGCGCAAGCTATGAAATTGTTAGCTACAATATATTATAATTTCAATTGTACAAAAAAAAAAAAAAAAAAAAATTTACAAACCAGAGTACCTGATTAATCCTGGAACTTCAGAGCCGTGAGGCACCGGGCCTGACGTCTGCATCACAAATCGGCCGTCTGCTTTCTGCAGATTCTCCTTCAGGTATATGGAGACCTGGCAGGAGGAACATCACAGCTAGCAGTGGATCAGTGTGAGAAATTCACCACGTACAGCACTACCAGGATACAAACGTTTCTTAAGTACAAGACCACAAGTGAGCTTCGGAATTTTTACTCGTAGCACTCGAGTGCACCCGCAAAGTAGTCAAAATATACCCAGAACAAGTCACATGATACAATTATTATAATTTTTTAGTGACTTTCATAGGAAAAAAAAAAAAGGTACACATTTCATTTCCCCGTATGTTTCGCTTTTTGCTTTTGTTTCCTTTGGACGAGTTATTAAAATTATGCACATTTTCCTTTTAAATCTCACAGGAAGACATTAAATTGACCAATAGAAAAAAAAGCACGTTCCAAAGCAAATAAAGTTTGTATACATTTTCTTAAGTTTTTAAGCATTTTCTATAAAGCTTTGTATAAAAACTCTCACCCTGATGTGCACGTCCTGAAAGAATGAGAGGAGCGTCTGCCGTATGAGCTGAAACTCGCCGTCTGATAAAGGAGTGTACATCTACAACCAAGGAAGAATATACAACCTAGTTTGTTAATAATACAATTTAGTTTGTGGAGTACAATGTGGAGAATTCCCTTTCAGATGTAAGATCAGGATGTAGGAATTTCAGAGTTTAGGAGCTGCCACTGAGAAAGCACGATCACGAATATAATTGGATGTCATCTGCATAGGAATAGAACGAGACACTCTAATAATATTGCCCAGAGTTAACATGTATATACAGGGTGGGCCATTTATATGGATACACCTTAATAAAATGGGAATGGTTGGTGATATTAACGTCCTGTTTGTGGCACATTAGTATATGTGAGGGGGCAAACTTTTCAAGATGGGTGGTGACCATGGTGGCCATTTGGAAGTCGGACATCTTGGATCCAACTTTTGTTTTTTCTATAGGAAGAGGGTCATGTGACACATCAAACTTGTTGGCAATTTCACAAGAAAAACAATGGTGTGCTTGGTTTTAACGTAACTTTATTCTTTCATGAGTTATTTACAAGTTTCCGACCACTTATAAAATGTGTTCAATGTGCTGCCCATTGTGATGGATTGTCAATGCAACCCTCTTCTCCCACTCTTCACACAATGATGGCAACACCGCAGGAGAAATGCCAGCACAGGCTTCCAGTATCCGTAGCTTCAGGTGCTGCACATCTCGTATCTTCACACCATAGACAATTGCCTTCCGATGACCCCAAAGATAAAAGTCTAAGGGGGGCAGATCGGGAGACCTTGGGGGCCATTCAACTGGTCACATTAACCCACATTGGATAGATCCCTCCAAGACTGTTGGAACAAAAAAAGTGATGGTATGGTGTGGTATATGGGGTACAAAGATAGTGAGGCCATTCTTCATCAATGGAAACCTCAAGGCCACTGGATATTTGAAATTGCTACCTGATGATATGTTTCCCTCTTTATGCACTGAAGCTGGCACGTTTCCTGAGTTTTTCCAGCAAGTATTTTGCACCACCACATTATGGGTGTCAGGTCCGAGCATTCCTAGATGAACAGTTTCCTGAAAAGTGGATTGGTCGTCGTGGGCCAGTTGAATGGCCCCCAAGGTCTCCCCTCGTTTTGAGTTAACCCTTGGTATTTTTAACTTGATCCTAATGATCCGAGTGATCTGTTAGGTTTATATTCACTGAGCATATCTGCAGTGTATTTAGTCCTAGGCCACTGAGTGATTTATAAATGAGTAAAAGTTTAAAATCCTGAATGTTACAGGAAGCCAGTGTAAGCACCTGAGGACTGGTGTGACGTGCTCAGATTTTCTGGTTCTAGTCAGAATTCTGGCAGCAGCGTTCTGGATGAGCTGCGGCGGTCTAATGGTCTTCTTGGGAAGGCCAGTGAAGAGACCATTACAATAATCCACCTTGCTGGTGATAAAGGCATGGACAAGTTTCTCCAAGTCTTGACTGAATACAAAACACCTAATTCTTGCAATGTTTTGAGATGATAGTATGCTGATTTAGTTACTGCTTTGACATGACTACTGAAGCTAAGGTCTGTCCCCAGAATCACCCCAGGATTCTTGACCTGATTTTTTAAAGGTATGCATTCACCTTCAGAGCTTCATCTTTGTTTCCAAATGCAATGACTTCAGTTTTCTCCTTGTTTAATTGAAGAAAGTTTTGGCACATCCAACTTTTAATTTCATCAATGCATTGGCAGAGGGAGTCTATGGGGGTATAATCATTTGAAGATAAGGCTAGGTAAATCTGGGTATCATCAGAATTGCTGTGATAGGCAATTTGGTTCTTTCTCATTATCTGACTTAGTGGAAGCATATACAGGCTAAACAGGAGCGGTGCAAGAATTGAGCCTTGTGGGACTCCGCATGTCATTGCATTTGCTGTTGGAGAGCATTTCAATGGGAATCTGACTTAGTGGGTTTGTCAGTCTCTCAACAGTAGAGTGCGAGGGTTGTTTAAGTTGCTGTTTATAATGTTTGAGAAGAAGGTCTGTCTAGCTGTGGCTAGTTCCACATTGAAAGCCTGGTGAACCCTGGATCACCATTTCATATGCCGTAAAGCATTTACCCATCTAAGTATCTTGTAACAAACCATAATGCAGAAGGTGGGATTTACTCTAAAATGATGGTAAATCTAACCCAGGCTCAACACTGGAGAAGAATAGTTCTTCTGTTATATTTCTAGATTCATCACTTTGTACATGTCAAAAAAAGTTTGATTCTGATTAAACACTTTGAGCATGTCAACACACATCTTATCGGACTGGTGTCTCTAATTAGTGGCTTAGTGGTTAGCTCTGTTGCCTTGGAACTCCAGGGTCCGGGTTTGATTCCCACCTCAGGGCTGTGTGCGTGGAGCTTGCATGTTCTACGCACACTTGGTGGGTTTCCTCTGGGCTTAAATGGCCAAAAAATGGAAATAAACACAATGGGTAATCAGCATTCTGTAGTCCTATTTGGACTACAGAAGTTCCTAGATGGATGGATGTTTATAGTGTTTCCTGACCACAATCAGTGCTGTTGGGATAAAGAAAGAGCAACCCTATGAAAGCTGTTCCATTACTTATATGTACAGTAATGGTTCCAGGATTACGGAATCTTTTCCGACCGTTCTATCATTTCCCGATTTCCGTGTGTGCATTTCAGTGTAGCACGTCTGCAACATAGTGATGAAAGTAATATACTGGGGAAATGCAATAATTTCTGATGTGAGGTCAGTGTTAAATTTTTTAAACATAGTCCACTGACCAAACCCACTGAAGGAGAAATGCGGTGTTGTAAAGGTGGTACCTCTATCAGGAGACGCTGTGCATCGTTGATGAGGTTAACGAGGCGGGGATTGTCTTTAACTAGCTCCCGGATCCCATCCACGTGGTTGAAGGAGACGAGCAGTAGGTCTCGTGGTCGTGGACAGAGGGCGATCTGGTACTTAAACGCCATCGTCATCAGGTCAAGCAGCTGCACACAAGCATCATGGACATATTTATATCAAAAGTGTGTATATGGAAAAAAACATAACCACCAATCAAACAATGTTTGACATTAAACATTAGATCAACATTAGATTAGCACGGTGGCGCAATAACATATCAAATAATACAAATCATCGATCAAAAACATCTCAATGGGAATGTGATTCATTTCAATGCACCTGTCCTAGCCACCCTACTCAGTCCCCTCTGCGAACCTCCCTACCCTGTCCATGCTGGTGGAGTTGAGCCTCATGATGGAGGTGTGAGCCAGGCGCGTAAACACGCAGTGTAGAGCTCGTTGTGAGTACATGTCCTGTGGCTGCGTCACCTCCTCCATAAACGCCTTACTGAACATCACACCCACTATATCATTCATCACTGCAGATACAGGGCCAGAAAAAGTAAAATTAAACACTGAAATAATCAGATCATTGGCACCAAGCACAGCACACTCAAGTGTCATAGCAAAGGCATCCAGATGATAAAGGCTAGTAACGCACTACACTTCTAAATCGGAAAGGAAACCATATCGGCTACTAACAGCTACTAGATACTACAGTAGATATTAACCCAGCTTTAGCACTATTAACCCAACATTAGCACGCTGCACTCCAGGATAGAGGGAAAATATATTAGGTGTTAAGTCGATTTCCACAACAGCAGCTCTGAGAGTAGTGCACTTCTTCTAATGCATTATCGTTTCTATAGCCACGGCTCGTCCACAGACCACTTTACCTCTTTTCCTGTCATCCTCCAACCAACCTGCAAACCATGTGAACACAGCAAGGTGATTATTCTTATTGTTATGAATCTGTTATGAATATATACGTTTTTTGTTTAATACCACAGAAATCTGTTCTTAAACACGGGTCTCCACGAGTGCGATGAGGCGCTGTCATTGGGCGTGAGGTTTAATCAGTGCAGCATTTTACGTACTTGGTTTGCTTTAACCAGTTAGGACACTTTTTAAGCTTTTGGTTCAGTTAGTGTTCACTCATATGGTTTTTTTTTTTTTTAAAGAGTCTAGAGGTTATATTTCACTCGTCTGGTTAGGTTTAACATGCTGGGTTAGTGTTCACTCGCCTGGCTAGTTTTAAGAGTCTGTAGGGTAGCATTTTTTCACCCGGTTTGATTTCCGTACGAGTGAGTCTAGGTTAGCCGTCTCTCAGTAAACCTACTGAAAACTAGTGAACCCTGGAGGTGCGAGGTGACAGGGGTAACCACTACATCACTGTTCCTCCAACATGCTTTAATTTATGAGGTAAATGTGCAACAATAAAAAAAAATCTATAATCTATATATATATATATATATATATATATATATATATATATATATATAAAAAGAGTAAATAACTACGACTCATTTTTCTTGGCAAATATAATCAAAACCACAACTGGTAGATTTGTCTACTTAAATATTTTGATGAAGAAGTGTTAAATAGCAGGTGTCATGCCTTTATAGCTACAGCATCGTTTTATTTCAGTGACGTCATTAGGATAAGTGGATTTTCACACATCCTGCGCACGTTTGCAGGATGTGAACACACCTACGCAACATTTTACTGGGGTTTAATAGAGACTTCCTAATAATAATTTTTATTTTTTTTTAACACAAAACTAATTACAAGGTGTCGGGTTAGAGTGTGGAAAGTGAAGGAAAGGTTTGGGGGTGGGGATGCGGGCTGGTTTCTACACAGTAGGAATGAACTCGTCCACCTGATACGGAGGATTTCTGTACAACACTAATGTGCGCAGGGATTTCTGGGAGGGAATAACTATAACTCCGGTTACCTTTTGGTATTTTATCATCTGTAACACGCTGAGCTCGGAGTCTCTGGTCCAAAATGTAAAGCATTTCTCCTCCGAGGTTTATAATCAGTAACGGCAGCGTCCTCAAAGACATGGCTGTGAATTAAATCTGAGGATTACAATCAGTTTACAGGAAAACAGGTCATTGCACGCCACGACCGGAAGAGGGCGCTGTTTCTGCCCCTTTTTCTTTTTTGTTTGTTCTCATTTCTTCGAAACAGCTGCCATCCAACTGTACCCTGTTATTACTGACACCTATTCTAAATACCATCACGATTAAGTAGTTCAAGTCTATTATTTTCCCAATTAAGGGATAGTCAGAGAAGCAGTAATGCCACGCAAGGGAACAAAAATCACCAGCGTCTCGTTATTACATGAAACGCATGTGTATAAGACGAATGTTTTATTATTAGTATTATTATTATTGTTATTATATGATATTATATCATCTTGCTTGTTATTATAAAAAACATCAATCATATTCGATATTACAACAAAAGCATCTTTTTATAACGAGAAAAGCGCCTCATCGTTACGAGAAAATCATTTCCTTATTAAAAGAAAAGATCTTGTTGTGTCAAAAGCATTAATTATTAAAAAAAAAAAAACTTCTCATTTTGGAAATATTATTTGTAATATTTGGAAAAATGCATTTTGTAATTATGAGAAATTAACCATATTATAGTAAAAAACAAAAAACAAAGAAACAACCAAAAAAAAAAAAAAACATTGATTATTTCAGAATGTAGAATAATTTGTAGAAATAGTTTAAAGGTTAAAACTAAAAATATACAAACTAAAAATATATTCTAGCCGTAAATATATCCTGTCATTGACGGTTTCAGAGTTTTTAGAAATAGTTTGGGAATATTTTCGCGGCACGGTGGTGTAGTTGTTAGCACCGTCACCTTGCACCTCCAGGGTCCGGGTTCGATTCTTGGCCAGGTTCGAGTCCCATCTCTGTGTGCATGGGGTTTGCATGTTCTCCCCGTGCTTGGAGGGTTTCCTCCGGGTACTCCGGTTTCCTCCCACAGTCCAAAGACATGCAGATTAGACTAATTAGCATTTCCTAAATTTTCCTGTAGTGTGTGTGTGTGTGCTCTGCGATGGATTGGCATCCTGTCCAGGATGTACCCTGCCTTGTGCCCTAAGTCTCCTGGGATGGGCTCTAGGCCCCCTGTGCCCCTGAACACAGGATAAAGCGGTATAGAAGATCAGTGAGTGAGTGGTTTCGAGTCGATTTATATAGAAGTCTCGAATAAAAGGCACATCACACATGTATGCCTTATAGCGAACAGGTGGGGAAATTCCGGCTTCAAATAATATACAGCAATGTGGTTAGGTATCGCAATGTACGTAAGTAAGAGTACAGATATTTGGTATTTGGTATTCTCCAAGAAACTACTTAAGTAATTATAATCATTATGCAAATATAATTGACTCTAAGTCACACACCTTTTTTCCCCAAACAAAGATACTATGGTGTTCACTTGGATTTTCTGGAATTTCTTTAAATTAAATTTAATGCAGAACATTTTCACCTCTCCGTCTTGCCCAGGAGACTGTAATGAACTGAACACATCACGCTGCAGACCTGAACCTGTTCACCTTAGCATAACGCTGTAGTCAGCTGTGCGGTGTACAACCACACCTGGTTGATTTGCATTTAGAACTGGAACTAACACGCCTATCTTCTGAGAACTTTCCTTGAGGAATGTATCCAGCTCACAGGGTAGCTATGATTTTATATATATATATATATATATATATATATATATATATATATATATATATATATATATATATATATGCTGTTTAGTCTTATATACCCAGCTTAGAGCTGATATCATTCATATGATTCAAATGTTATGGCTCTTAGACATCTGTTACATGTGAGATCTGAGTAAATCAATTGTTTTAGATGACCAAAGCCATCGTCCTTTCTACAAAATGAGCGCCAAGGTTTTATATGGAAGATCATCATTGTCATCATCATCATCATCATCATCATCTTCATCTGTATAATTGTCTCCTGGAAAGAAATGCAGGATATCAACAAAGCCATCTACCTCCAGGGCAAGACGTCTGCTAATATGCAAACTAGTAAGAGTAATATGCAAACTACCACACGGCAGAAGAGATAACACCCATCAGGTTTAAACACGAAGCGTGAAGAATAAACACATACCTCTGTGTCCGTTCATCATTCAGCGCTCTGCTTTCAACAACGTGATTCCTTTTGAACGAGCCATGTCACCACTTGTTGTTGTTTTTTTTTTTAATAATCAAAATAAAGAATTATCGTTATGAAAGCCAATAACATTCTTATTAAATTGTTACCAATTTGCATAAATGCCTGTGACTAAAGAACACTAAAGGTCCCTGGTTCTACAGAATTTGAAGTTATTTGTTTAAATAAATAATAAACACAGCCTTTCAAGTAAATAAAGTCAGTTTTGTTTTCCTGTTGGTTTACTTATTCTGGTGTAAATGCACTGGAATACATTGCTAGGTTTGCATCCACTAAAACCTCTGCTAGTTGTGAAGGAGTGTGTATGTGTGTGTGTGTGTGTGTGTGTCACTGTAATGGACAAATCTTCCGTTCAGGCTGCCTTCCCAGCTGGTGCACGGTGTTCCTGATGAGATCCACCTCAACCCAGATTAGAATGAAACGCTCAAAATGTACAAATTTTGTACAAAGTAGATATCCGACCTCAGAAGTGTTTAGGAGAACCAGGTTTTTGGAAAAGTGTCATGGTCATACCGAATACGGAGCTTGATCAGCCACTGCACCTCACCAGAGCACGTTTACCCCGAGTCATGTTTTTGTCACTGAGCTTTAGTGTACAGTATCTATCACACGTCTTTTGTCTACATTTGCCGGTGTCATTCTATAGTCTATGTACAGTATGTTTGAGCCTAGTTTCAAGTTTTAATGCCTGATTTATGTGTCCCACGTAGCATGACGTGCACTTCCCCAGAAATGCAACCACACGCCGCGGCGTTGCAGACCACAACACCTGTGATTGGTCCGCCTGGTACTGTAGCATTTAGCACATTTCCAGTTTCTTCTCCTTCCTCGCTTCATTCATTCATTCATTCATGCAGGCATTTGGCAGATGGCCTTATCCATTTAGCATTTGAGGGTTAAGGGCCTTGCTCAAGGGCCCAACAGTGCTAACTTGTGGCGGTTTTTTAACCTGGGACCTTCCGAACCATAGTCCAATACCTTAACCACTGAGGGAGCCCTGGCCCTTTGTCTTGTATACAGGGTGACGGAGACCTGGAGCCTATCCCAGGACACTTGTGGCACGAGGAAGGATTACACCCTGGATAACACACACATAAACTCACACACAGTCTAGGCAATTTTGGAATGCTAATTAGCCTAATCTGCATATTTTTGAACTGTGGGAGGAAACCCACCAAGCACGGGGAGAACATGCAAAATCCATGCACACAACCCCCGAGGCGGGAATCGAACCCGGGCCCTGGAGGTGTAAGGCAACACTAGCCGCTACGTCACTGTGCCGCGTTGTTCTTCTTCTTTTTCTTCTATTCTTCTATTTTTTTTTCGTTGAGTTGAACGTCATACTGGCCATCAAGTCAGGCGTCTTCTCTCGTTTCTGCATTGTCGTCATTTTGTTCAACATTTATTAGCTCCAACTCCCAACAACATCCGCTCCATTTAATTTGCCATTTATTTGTGGCAAAGTGACTCAGCACAGTGGCACAGGAACCTGACTGCCATCTAATGGTTTGGAGGAGCGCAAACCTCAAGCATTCAGCTTTTACATTATCTGTATTGCTCGTGTTTTGTTTATAATAATACGTCTGTCTTCATCTACAGCACTTGACATCAAAGGCATCAACCATGTTGGATGTGCATTCTCAAGACTCTTGAAATAAAAGAAATAAACTAAACTGTTTGCTCTTGATCAACTGTTATGCTTACAATTCCTCTTAATTGCAGCATGTAGAAGTTGTTTCAGATCAGGTTCAATGTAAGCTTGATCATGTAAGCTTGGAAATTAGCTGTTAGCTAGAACACTCAGAGAGAGCTGAGTGTAAAAGTTTGTGACCCCCCCCCCCCCCCTCACTATTGTAATATCCTACTAAGTTGAAACAAGTAGGCAGTTATGTGTGAACTGTTAAGAGACAATGAGAATTAGGGGGAAAAAAAGTTTATACCCACACACACCCAGCCAACCTCCACCAACACACACACACACACACACACCCTTAACCACAAAGTATTGACAACTTTCACAGACTTGAAAATGGAAGAAAAACAAAAGCAACAACAAGTGAAAGGAAAAATAACTGAAAAAAATCTTTAGTCATTTTACACGGTGTGTTCAAGTCAAAGCGGGACAGAATTCCCTTTATTTCACTGTATAATCCCCTGCGACACTAATGCCCGTATCCAGGTGTTTCACTAGTGCTTGGATACCAAGGTTTCTGCAACGTGTAAGTGCTGTTGGTGAATGATTGTGTGTACAGTTTCTCCAGACAGATGCATCTCTTCCACAAGTTGGTGACATCCAATGGTTATCCATCAAGTGTGGAACGACTGGGAACGACTGCAGCGGGTTCTGAGCCACCTCGGCCGGGATCGTCAAAGCTTCTTAATAGGTTGATGTACATAATGAACATGGCAGTCATTTTGGCAGTTTGAATCTAAAGAAATACATTTAAGTCAATTAGACATTTGTATCTCAGGTGCAAGAGAGTGTGTGGAATAGGAGCGTTATGCTTATATGAAATAAGTTAGTCTAGATCGTGGAGTGTAAAATAACGAGATAGGATGTTTGAAAGTACATCAGATCAAAAGATGTCAGTCAACAAATAATGTTATAGCTGATCAGTGTATGCCAAATATATATATAAAAAAAGTAATAGTTAAAATATGAAACAATGTAACCTTAGAGTCAAAAAGCAACATGACATCTTCACAAAGTGTTAGAAAATCTACACTGGACTTGTCTGAACTGAAGTTCTCTGACTGAAAATGACGTACAGTATAAGATAACCACGACCTGGATGACCGGAGATCTTCACAGAGAAACAGAGCGAGATATAAACGCGCACACCACGTGCACTGTACTGCGCATGACGTTGTCTCGTGCGCAAGGGGGCAGCGTCGCGTTTACCAAACTGCACGTATTATACGCGCAACGATAAAAAATAAAACGCTAAGATGAAGACAGATGGATACTTTATTAGTCCCGATATAGGGAAATTCCAGAGGTCCAGCAGCAACAGAGACAGAACTGACCAGAAGTTACTAAAGCAATGCTAATAAAAAAAAATTAAAAATAATAAAATAAAAATAAACAAAAGATACAAGATATGTAAATACAGCACATCATTTTAGGAGTTCAATAAATAAATAAATAAATAGATAGATAACTAACTAAGATAAATAGTGATTTGCTTGCGTGATAGTTTTTCAGAAACATATTATTATTGCGGCGTTTTTTGTGGATCCGATTGAGATCAGCCTTCTAGATCATTCCCCGCACAACGTCCTTCCTTCCTTCCTTCCTTCCCTGCCTGACGCACAGTCCTGCTGCTGATACTGAGAATTTGGAGAGGCGCAGCTCAAACCCCCGTTTCTCTCCACGCACCCTCTCTCTATCTCTCTCTCACTCACACACACACACACACACACACTGTGTGTGTGTGCGCGCGCGCCCCCCAGGACAAATCCGACCCGATTACGCACGCGTTCTCAGACGCGCGCACAGCAGACCAGCCTGCCGCGTTCTCAGCTCACGCGAGTGTCTACACGCGCGTTCGGTCTGCCCACGTCACACGGGTGGTGTCGCTCCTGAATGCGGAAACGGCGGCAGAAGCTGTATTAAAGAGTGCGAAGGAGGGGACTGGAGCAGGGCCGTGCGCTCCTAGAGAGAGAGAGAGAGAGAGAGAAACTTCCTCCTGTGTGTGTGTGTGTGTGTGTGTATATGAGTTACTCAGTGACCCGAGATGTGACTGGATACACACTTTACGCGCGCGCTGGTCAGAGAGAGAGAGAGAGAGAGAGAGAGGGAGGAGGATTTCGGGTCACTAAGAAGATTTAAGATCTAAGACTCAAGGTGAAAAAAGTTTCTTCGTAAAGGATTGACTCAGATCCTCTGAACAGGTAAATCCAGTTTATGTTTACAGTAGATACTTTACATTATACATATGCCCTGCTAGGAATGAATCAGGGTAACAGACAGGGGTCAAATTATATACCTTGTATACTTTTCTATGTATAGTTTAACTTGTGAAAGATCTGCTCTGATCAAGTTTAGTCAAGTGAGTGTTTACTGTGTTATCGATCAGTAATTATACCACCATGCTGTTTGCAAGTCTGAGTGCTGGTTAGTTTTCTATCCCAGCAGCTCTTACTGTCCAGGCTCGATCGAGGGTTCGACTCCTGCCATGGAGTTTGCTACAAAGCACTTGTTACAAAGCACTGACACTGGAGTCTCCTTCTACTAATCTTACATAAAAATATCTCCTTACAGAAAATAATAATCAGTATTATACAGGAATAATGAGTATTGTGGCGTAGTGGTTAGCGACACTGTCGGGTCGCATCTCCAGGGTGCGGGTTCGATTCCCGCCTCGGGGTCTGTGCGCACTGCTTGGTGGATTTCCTCCCACAGGTTAATCGGGTGTCTCTCTAAGTTTTCGGTACTTTGTGATGGATAGGCTCCAAGCCCCCCCCCTTTCACCCTGTACACCGAATAAAGCGGTATAGACACGGAGTGAGTGAGCAGCTCTTATAATAGTGCAGCAGCAAATCACAGGTTTACGTAAAACAAAGTAAACAAATATAATCTAATCACGGGTTTATAATAATGTGCTTGTTCTAATACGCTATCAACCCACTGAATGCCATGAAGTACAGTAGAAACTCTGGTCCATGAACATGCAATAGAAGTCCAGATTAAACACAATCAGACAGTTCTCAAAGAAACAAACGAATACTTTTCCTTCTTACTGAGGTAGTTCAACCAAGCATCCATCTTTAGAAATTTTTTTCTCTTAATGGGGTTTCAGAGTAAAGCTTAGAAGATACATCTTAAAGTTCCAAAAAAAAAAAAAAAGAAGCAGGAAAAACTAGAGCTTAAAAGTGGTAAGAATGATTAAGGACCATGTGACAAGATCATGTGACGTGATGAGTTTGCAGTACAGTCATGCGGGATTCCCGGACAACATGGTGAGATCTTACTTTAGTTCTGGGGGTCTTTAAGATGATGAGATTCATATGGAGAGGAAAGACTTCTTACACAGAACAGTTAAATAGTGGCGCGGCGCTAACAGTGCATAATGAAAGCATGTGACAAGATGATATGACATGTCTGGTTCTGATGGGTAACGTAGGTCTGCACCTTTCAGCACGACCATGACCATGGATACTACCTCATAAAATACACGAGATAGTTTCTCATTATTTTTATTTAACTGGCATTCTGCATAGCTTTTTTGTGGCAATGTATAATTGTTTGTAATTATATATATATATATATACACACACACAGAGACAAGAGAGAACATGAGGTTGCGGCTGCGGTTGTTGGTTACATAAACAACCAATTTTTTAAAAGTTGTATCTTAAGGCACTTTGCAGCTCGTCACAGTAAAACATCTATCCTTATTTCTTTCATGCATTTTCTTTGCACAGGACTGTACATATCTCAAGTGTTCTTTTCTTGACTGATTGCAGTGCGACAAATTTGCGTACTTCTATATCGACTATTCATTACACCCAAAGTAAAAACAGCCACGGTAAAACAAGCTTGAGTTGTTTCTCACCTAAAACTACAAATCATGAATTCCATGCTTAATTTCATGCTTAAATTAGCCAACATGGAAGACTTTAAGGTTTGGATTTAGGCTGGGAATTTTCTTTCCTGTTGACCTTGAGAAAAAAGAGAGGCTCGATTGAGGAAATAACTGTTTATAGGCACTTTAATGAACGAGGACAGGAACTAACTTGTTTTAGATAAGTTTCACTAAAATACAAATACAAGATGTTTAACGAATCACGAAATTTAATACTAGGCAAAAGTTTTTGGTATGAGAGAAGTAAAACGTCAAGTCATCCTAGATAAAATCAATAATTGTTAAGCTCTAATTGTATTATTTTTTTTTAACATTCATGGTAAACCTATTTGGAACGGTCAGTAATTGCTCTCATGTCTAGTCTTTCACCTGACATTTAGATCATATAGTAATGTAGTTATATGGACGGTATACACAATACACTGTACCTATCATGCTGAAGTTAATGTGCTGCGCTGTTCAGACCAGGGTCGTTCAAGTCAAAGCGGGACTTCTGGTTGCGCTCATTAACAACACATTATGAGAGTACAACCTTTTCATTCATTTATTTCTCAGTTTAATCCCCTGCTACATAATGCACCTATATCAGTGGTTCACTAGTGCAGGTAGAAAGTTTCAAGGTAGAAAGTTTCCTCAGTACGACATCAGACTGCCTGCTTTACGTCTGAAACGCTGACCTCCTTTAAATCGCCCAACCGTGTAAATGGCTTGGAGTGAGGTCAGGACTGTGCAATGTCTCCTAGTCGAGTTTGTGTAATGTGCAATGTAGGGCTGGGTACCGAAAAAAAACGGTGCCTATATGGCACACGCACTTATGTAACTGGTATGTAGTAGAACCGAATCAGAATGCAGATTTCAGTGCCTGAGCAATCGAGTGACAGATTTACCCTCTGGTTCCCTGAAATGACTGTAAGAAGCATCCTCTCCCTGACCGCATGTGAAAATTAATTTCCGACTGAGAAAATGCCTGTGAATGCAAGTTGGCAAGCTCTAATAATAAACACCGGACTAAATGTTAGTAGTAACACGAGTGTCCATGCTGTTTTCACATTCCGACTTAAAAGCACAACTCAGGAAATGAGATCATTCGATGAGTATCGATTTGGCAAAAAAACAACAACTAAATGGTACGGCCTTCTGTAAAACGTTTTTAGCTTTTACACATTTTAAGTCCTGGTATATAAAACAATTTTTTTTGCCTGTTCAAACATATCAAAAATATATAAAGACTTTGATAATTACACTCCAATTAATTCATCAGGCAAACAAAGCAGTGGAATTGACATACTTCTTTAATAAAAATGAATCTAGACGGTAAACGGAAAGAAATGTGTTTAATATGATACGATCATAAAAAATGTTTGTGTAAATGGATTAAATTTGTTATGCTCCTGCTTGCATAGTTAACCCTAACAGAGGTACAGTATTATAATTTTAATTAAATAATAAGAAGTTAGGGTGATAGTTAGATCTGATTTAACTGATTAATACAGTACGTTAATATTTGGGTCGTATCGTTGCCATAGAGACCTGATGTTTTTGATCTTTCAATGCAAAATAGCTCATTGACATCAAAAAAGTTCGTAGTGGATCAGAGTTGAGTTTTGCCGATACTGTGATGATGCTTTCGTACTGAAAACGAAAAGGGAAGTTCCCTTATAAATAAGACGAATTGGTCTTTAACCTGATTTAGTTTGAAACTTTCACTTCATAATAAATTTGCTTTGTCACTTTCATTTCTGTTCATTTCGTTCGCACATTTATGGAGAGCGGAACTACTGATGAATCTGGATTTTCTTTTTTCCCCCAGAAACAGAGAGTATTATGTTGTTTCCACAGCAGCAATAATGTATTAAGATGAGATCATTGATCTATGTAGATCAAAGGTTTTGTCTGTACATTGGTCAGAACTCACTCTGTTAATGACATCATTACGTTTCATACATTGGAGAAACCGAAACCAGTTTCAGAGAATTTCTGTCTGTGTGTCTGTATATCTGAATATTGCAATTTTGCCGCAGCATCAACGAAAACTGTCTGGACAGAATTTCAAGAACCTTTGCCAGTCTTTCGGCAAGTCTTTTTGCCTGAAGTTACATCTGCGTCATAAATTAAATTAATCTAATGTTAGTTGACGTCTAATGTTAGCCGTCGCTTTTTGGGACGAATGCAGCACTTTTGCCCTTGAAGTGGGCGTAGCTATACTGTATGTGTCAGTCAACAGAGCTAATCAACGCAATAGTTTACGGTAAATACACGGAGTATGCGGAAGACACAGAAATGACCTTAAGGCCCATATAAAGCGCCCAAATCCTCATGAAACACAAACAAACGCCCGACGACACAGCATGGCTTACTCCAAAAAAAGGTATGTTATTTTTGAAAACTGAACCTTCAGAGATGTATGGACAGATCAAACCAGTTTGTCTCAACATTTATACGAACATTTATGTGCAGGATGTAACAATTCTATTTCCCAATCTTTCTGAGACTTCAGCAGTGCTGTAATATAAGTGATGTCTTTTTGATGTAACTACATCTGCAGTACATCACAATAGCCAAAGAGCAATGCCACAACGGTAAGGTGGTTAAAAACTAAATGCATCAAATGATATATTTACAAGCTCCTTTGAGTAACAATGGATTTGGTCAAGGTTTTAAAATTACTAATGATATCATCCACCTTTAGAACATAGTGCCCTTAATGAAACCTGTTCTTATTGCCTGAGGACATGTACAACCATTGGAATTCCCCAAAATGCAAATGATCTCTTGTTGCATGTTTGTTGTTCTTCTTCTTGCAGAGGTGTGTCGTCTGAAAAAGACCTGTTTTGAGTATGAGTATAGGTGCCAGTCTCACCCCTACTGCCTTTCCTCCAGATTTGGATTCTTACCTTTGACCTGGCTTTTGTAGCACCGTGTGTGCTTCCTCCTTCATCCACCCAGACTTACTTACATGGGCATCTTCACGCTGTCCAGCCAAACTGTATCATAGAATGGAGCAAAATCAACCCGAGGAGCATGCGGACCCGAGCTGTGAGTTTCAGCCTCAACTGGATCTGTTTAGGAAGTTGGGCTTCTCCGATGCACAGATCCATGCTGTGATACTCAAGTTGGGCCTCCACACTGACACCGACCAGATTCTGGGAGAGCTGATACAGGTGAGAGCGACGGAGACGGAGGATTCTCACGGGCCAACAGTGCTGGCTTCATCTGATGAAAACCAGAGGAACAGTCCCAGTGTTTCATCTCTACTCGCTGAACAAGAGGACACAACTCTGGACGAAGATGCCCTCAGGCCGATAGTGATAGATGGCAGCAACGTAGCGATGAGGTGAGTCAACAAATATATTGCTTGTTCAAATGAATATGGGCATTGTCAAACAATGGCGAAAAAAATTAAATATCTAAATTTGTTTTAAGCATAGATGGTGAGAGATTATAACTATAAATATAAATGTGAAGAGTAACAATGTGTGCAAAAAATGTGTTTTTTTTTTTAAACTTCTTGACTCCTAAAACAAGTTAATGGGTTCAATGCATGTAAATAACGACTTGCCCTACAAGATCAACAACAATAAATTGTGACCAGCATTATATCAGCCAGAATTACAGGATCAACAACTATAAATAATGACTAGCATTACAATATCAAAAGTTATAAATACTGACTTGCCTTACGTTGTCAATGTCTATAAAACATATGTTAGCTTTATTTTGCTAACAAATGTAGCTAACGACTAGCAATACAAGAACACATCTATAAATAACGACTAGCATCATAATATCACTAATTAGAAATACCGACTTGCATTCAAGAACTACAAAACATGACTAGTTTTACTTTGCTAGCAACTGTAGGTAATGATTAGCATTGCAAGAATACAACTATAAATAATGACTAGCATTAAACGATCAACAACTATAAATAATGACTAGCATTACAAGAAGACATCTATAAAACATCACTAGCTTTATACAACTACAGTATAAGTTATGACTAGCATTGCAAGAACAGCGATACATAATGACGATATCAACTTTAAATAATAATATTACATCAAATTAAAATATCAGCTATGAACAATGACTAGCATTTCAAGATGAAGAACTAGAAATATTGACTATATCATTTACTATAGGTTATGACAACCATTATGTTATCAAATGTAAATAATGATTAGCATTACAATATTAGCGAATATCTGCAACCCTATGGAACAACAACCGGAATGACAATTCTATCACTGACTACACATGGACAAGCGTTACAGTTATAAATTACAAAAATGTTTTATTAGTAATTACCGATAATGATAGCAGTGGCTAAAAATATCGACTAGCATAACATTGTCAAGGAGCATAATTTCAACTAACGTTACAGTAAAACAAATAACAACTAGCATTATTATATTATTGATTATAAACGTCAACTAGCATTACAATATCAGTAGTGATTAGGATAACTACTAAAAGTAATGACTAGCATTATAGTCTTTAGTATTATCAATAGTGCCTAGTCATTAACTAGCAACATCGACTAGCATTAGACTATTAAGGATTGTAAACAGGAAATAGTGATACAATATCAGTAACTGCAAAGAATGACTAATGCTACAAATATAATAGTAATGATTATAAATATTTACTAGCAATAAAATGTAGCTGTAATCCATGACCAGCAATTCAGTAGCAATTAGCGATTTAGCATTGCTAACTGTCAGCAGCATTCAGCTAAACAATAACGACGACAATTTATAAGGGCTGTAAAAATACTATTGTATTCATCAATACATCACTTAACAGATGTGATAAAAATGTTATCACAGGAAAATATTTTGTCTTATTGCCATTTTTTAATTTTTCTCCATTGTGTGACCTGATTCAAGAGATTCCTTAACATATATCAATTTGTTAATGATGTATGGACCCATAAAATATATACTAATCATAATGTATATAATGAAGTAGTATAGCAGTAAAAATAAAAAGGTGGCACATTTTCATAAACCTTCAAGTGTCATTTTATATACTGTACATTTCCTTTTACTCATCACTTGGTAAAACTCTGAGAAACTGATTACCTTATTATTTCATACATAGTAAACCAATCAAAGATGAAACTGCATTTTTGAAATTAGTCATAACACAGAAGGTGGGATTTATCATAAAAGATGGGAGGAAAATACTTCTTCCTTCCCTGTTTATGTTATAATTCATGCCGATTAAACACTTCACGGCGGGCAGAACCACAAAAAAAAGTCATATTCTGATAAAATGCTTTGTACATGTAACGCAAAGTCAACATCCATGTAATCAATAGTTAAGTCAGAATCTCTAATCAGAATGATTTCAACTGAATTAAAGGTTATATTGTTCATGTGAATGAAGCTCGTGTTGAATGTAAAATGCATAATTGTGCTGCCAGGGCTGAACATCAAAATGCTAACGATACACTCAGTTTGATCATCACTCTGACTGATAATTTGTCTAAGCAATATAATAGGAGTCTAACATGATGCTAACGTACTTAGATCCTGTTTATTTTAACCGTACAGCTTAAAAATAGCACTTGATCCAGCACACTCACACATTGAGCATTTTATTTTCCATGCTATGCGCTGGACAGATTCTCGTTTATGCAGCTAAATGTCACTTAAACCACAAAACACTTTTTACTTTGCCATTTCCAGCTGCCGAAAAATTCTATAAAGCAAATATTTTTGCAAAGATGTACGAAATGTTTTGAGGGTACGATGACCAAGCATGCATAAAAAAAAACAACAACAACAAAAAAAAAACAAATTATGTTTATTGTTGCAAAATCTGTTATCTACAGTATGATGTGCAAAAAAGAAAAAAAAGTAAAATAATGCATGGACTTCTTGACTAAGGAATGAATATTGCCATAATTATGATTTACTAATATTTAATAGAACAGTTCAAATGCTTTTTTAAATGTGTTATATATGTTACGAACAATATTGTTAGTCACTATATAAATAAAAGTTCTTTCATTGAATAATCTCTTTGACTTGGTTATATGCAAATTCTCGTTTGTTTAGCTTAGAGCTATGTGAACAATCGCTGCATGAATGACCGAATTGCACTGATGCATAGGAAGACCTGCGTACTGTACACAAAGACTCATTCCTGGCTCGTGTCATTCGATACGGATTAAGGAAAGGCTCCATTTGAAACCGTGTTTGTGACTGAAATAATACGACTGTAGCATGTCACCGGATGAAAGTTACTCTTTACGGGTATTTCGTAAGAGAGCGAAACATTACAGCGGTTTGGTTTCAGTCCTGCGTTTGAGCTTTGCTTCGTTTTGTTCTGACCCGTATGTGGATCGGTAACTCAGACGCTCTCAACATGGCAACATTAAACAGTGTGTGTTTTGTGCTGTCACGCATTATGATTTGACCCTATCACACCAGAACGTCATGTCGGTGATATAAATCAGAATTTATTTTTTTTTTTTCAAAACTGATCAAAAACTTCATGCTGGGGAAAAAAAAAAAAAAAAATTACAAAAACATTACAAATACAATCTCCATTAAAAAAAAAAAAAAGAATTTAAATACAAACAGAATGCATTCTCCATGGCAGGAACAAACAGTTCCCAGAAGCCCAGGGACAAATAGAATACTGAGAAGTGCAGACATATCATCTCATTCTCGTGTTATGCAAATTCACCTCCACCCTTTTTCTAAAGAGGCACGCGGTCCAAATGGGGCGAGGAAAGGCACGGTGCCAGACCTGGCCCGACTGCATAGTAGAGCATTCCGCTGTCTTTTCCGAGCCTTCGCTATGACACCGAGATCCTGTTCGACAAAACAAAAGCTCCCATTCACACACTCACTTCAAATGGTAAGTCACAAAGCCAGCTTAATAATGTACAGGAGTCAATATACGCGGCACGTTCAATTCAAACCGGGACTTGTGATGAAATTTCTTGTAACGGAAGGCTCAAAATTAGGGGCAGTGGCGGCTCAAATGGTTACGGCTGTGGGTTACTGGGTTACAGATCGGATGGTCGGGGTACGAGCTCTAGCACCGCCGAGAGGCTTCTGTTGAGACCCTGAGCAAGGCCCTTAACCCTATCTGTTATATAGAGAATTAAAGCCAGTTTTTACTCCCAAAATTGTGTTCTGTTATTCTAGTAAGCAGCTAGAGTAATGCATTTTCTGATTTTATCCCCTACTTGCGCTGCACAATTAATCACATATATTAAAAAATCAAAATCGCAGTATGAACCGGTGCAATTATTTAATTTTTAAATACTTTTGACGTGTTAAATAAATATTGGCAAAAATCCTCCCAATGAGATCTCACCATTTGCGCCATTAATGGCTGCTGGTGTATATAAATAATTTTGAATACTAAATGGTACATTTAATAATTACATTTCGCAGTTTAACCTGCAATCACAATATTTGTCAGAATAATCGCAATCAAATTGTGCAGCTGTATTCTTCCAAATAATCATTTGCACCACTGAGCAGCTTTTTAGTATTTGTGTGTGCTATTTATTTCTATTTGTTTATTTTTTTTTCCACCCAATTTCCAAAAATTCTATTTACGTCTATAAGAAGTTATGCCATTTTAAATACATATTCCTCAGTAACCGCAGTAAAACTTGAGTACAAGAACGCTCTTTAACTCTCTAACGCTTTTTCTGTAATGCATCATCCTGAAATTTCGGACAGCCTGCCGTTACACCGAGCTGAGGCAAAGTATTATCATTTCATTAATGTGACCTGTCTGTGAGTGCTCATGTTTGGTATCCTGAAACACTTCTGAAATTTCGAGGTTATAAATCCATTTTTATATTCTACATTTGCTATTTACAGGAATTAATTTCAGCACTTTGGATATCAAGTGTCTACAGATGAAATTCAGGATTGAAAGAAATTCTTGGTCTTCTCTTTATTTTATGCCTGCTCAGTCACGGGAACAAGGAAGTTTTCTCCTGCCTGGGAATCCTGTTAGCTGTGAAGTACTTCCTGGATCGAGGGCACACAGACATTACAGTGTTTGTGCCTTCCTGGAGGCGGGAGCAGCCCAGACCGGACGTGCCGATCACAGGTGAGACAAAAAGGAGAAGGAACACGTTTAACTTCCTGTTCATGATTCTGAAAACTGCAGTCGGTTCAGTGAGGTTAAAACATTTGCATTGATATTTACTCTTCATTTGGTTAAAGCTGTTAAACAAAGCAACTCAAAACTAAAGAACTCCATTTGTGGTCTGTGTGTGTTAGGATTTAGAATTAGGCTTTAGGAAGAATAAGGAATTAACATCAGTCATAGACGCACACACATATACCAGAGCCACATCTAAGCAATGAAAAATACACTCAAGAGTTAAAAAGGTTTTTTCTTTAGTCATAGTGATAAATATATTACGAATAAGCAATAAGTATTGCAGTGTTATTTTTTATATAATCAAATATCCATGTTGACACGAAATGCATCACAAAGCATCACAAAGCTGTGTAAATCTGCATCAAGTGCAGCCCACTCATTGAAATCAACGCATCCAGTGAGACATCACAATTGATGTCAAAGTCTCTGCTATCGTGAAATGTTTTGAAAGGAAGAGTTTGTTCCTGGAATGCTGGAATAAAAACTCTTCAAGCAAAACTGGTAATCTTTAAATCCACATAGTACAAGCTAAACCCGTCAATGACGATTTGTGAGAAAGGGCACAATATTTGCTGAGTGGTGTTGGCAAATGCCGTAAAGATAAGTTAAACATAATGATATCCAAGTACTGGCAAAGGTTCATTAAATTCTGTATAGCCAGTTTTGCATGATGCTATGAGATGCATCTGGCTGGACAGACATACAGACATACAGACAAACATTCAGACAGAAATTTCTGAAACTGGTTTCTGGTCCTCCAGTGTATGAAACGAAAGAGTTCTGACCAATGTACAGACAAAACCTTTCTATTATTTATATAGATGATACCATATTTACCGCCTTATTGTGTGACAATACTCAGTAGTTACATTTCTGACCGACGTATCTACTGTACTAGTTACTGAATGACATAAATCCAACCTAAATACCCCTTCTGACCAATCACGATCCAGAATTCAACTCCTTAATCTGCGTTCATGCACAATTACAGTACATCTAACAGCAAGTAACGAGATAACTATTCAAATTTCTTTTGAGACACATTTGCATAAGCTGGAACACTCGTTGTGTTTGAACAGGTTTCTAGGAAACATTTAAGCAGAACTAAAGTTGCATAGTCTTGCCTACGGTCATGTCATTTGCATGTTCGACAGGCATTTAGATATACAACAGACCTTCTCTCCTATTCTTCTGTCTTATACTTGTTTGTTTAGATGTTAATTAGTCTAGGAAAAGAAAGATAAACAATCGCTTACCTGGAATGTCAGAAACAAAGCGATTTGCATAGATTCCTTGTGCTCAATTGACAGGAAACAGCTTAGTTTACTATGGTGGTGCAAATAGTCTTTTAAGACACCGGATGAGTTCATACATAAGTATTTTTTAAGAGAAAGTTAAACTAGAACCTTTGACATTTTATAAAACAAACATTCATGTCAAACATGACATGTGTTCAACAATAAATGGTTCAATATGTTTTAATGATAAAGAAGTCAGCACAAGAACATTTCTAAGGTTTTTTTTTTTTTCCAGGAAGAAAGTATGCATTGACGTACGAGTCTGAATGAATATGCAAATGATAACAATAAACTCTCCCATGTGCTTAAACAATCCAACCTCACCCTTTCATCACACTATCAGTATGGAATGCTATAGGGCGATCATAAAATTTGTATTATCATATGAAAAAAAATGAAATATTTGCTCAAATTATGTCTCCGGAAATGAGTACCTTCATGAACATTTCTTCTTGTTTAAAACACCCCCTGTATAGTTCCACACAATGCCGCTAGAAGGTCAAAACCAAAATGGCTCACCCTGTTGAAAAGACTGAGGTGTGTGCCTTTAATTGACAACATACCAGCTTAGTCAGCTCATGAAACAGTGAAACTTGGGGTGCGAAATTCTGCCCCACCAACCCCTACTCCTCTGACCTCGCACCCAGTGACTTCTTCCTCTTCTATTACTTGTTAAGAAACCGCCTTTGTTGCAGGAGTTTCAAAGACGACGATGAGGTGATTACCGAGGTGGAACTTTTCCTCAAGTGCCAAAAGAAGGCTTCCTCAAAGACGGTATTAACACCCATATCTAGTACCTCCCCATGATAAAACCACAAAGCTGGTGCATTATGCTTGACCTATACTGACACTAAGAGCCGCAAACCTGTTTCAACATGACGATGCCCCTGTGAGATCGGCCACAAAGCCAACTAAATGGAGACATGGTTGTTAAACCATGTTGGACTGGACTGGAAGAACTCAAGTGTCCTGCACAGAACCTTGACTGAACTCAATCCCACTGAACAGCTTTGGGATAAACAGAAACTGGAGCCTTCTCAACATGCAGGCAGAAGCACCTGAGGTCTCACAAACAAACAAAAAAAAAAAAAACTGCACATGACAAATTCATTAGTTTGTGGTTTAATAAGCAATCAAATCACACACACACCCCTCCCAACCCCTCTTGCTCTACAACTGGTTCTAGTGCAACTATTTGTCATCAGAAGTCACAGAGTTTCAGTAGTTGAAGGGAGTTCACTGTTTACAATTAGGGTGTCGAACCTAATATGGAGTGCATCTGTTCTTGGAAGAACCCTGAGAGAAGACACCTAAACAAACAACATCGTAAAAAAACAAAGGGCTATAAAAGCAAGTACTGGATAAGTGTTGGTTTGTCTATTAAAAGTAATTACAAATGAAGTGAAAAGAACATGACCCCACCTAAAGGAATTCTTCTACTAGGAGTCAGTGACAGGATTATTTAAGGTATTGGTCAAAGAAGCATTTCTTAGATAGGCAGCATAGTGGTGTATTGGTTAGCCCTGTCACCTTGCACTTTCAGGCTCTGGGTCTGGGGTCGATTCCTGCCTCATGGAGTTTACATGTTCACCCCATTGGGTTGGTTGGTGTTGCTTGGTGGGTTTCCTCCACATAATCCGGTTTCCTCCCACAGTCCAAAGACATGCAGATTAGGCAGCCCAAATTACCCGTTGTTTGTGAATCCAAGGGTGAATGTTGACCGGAGGTCCTTCCACAGTTGTGAAAATGCAAATAAATACAAGTCACCATTTCTCCACAATCCCTAGTTGGATTACAGCGATTCCTAGATAGTTATTTTTTTTTATTAATTAATTTATTTGATGGTTGAAAGCTGAAGAAGCAGGAGTGATTCACAATTTAGGTGCTGTTCATAGAACAAAAAGCCTGGGAACATCACAACACTAATAATGGAAAATAATAACTCCATTATTAAAAAATAAACATGAAATCCTGTTTCGAATTTGCCACAAGTCAGCAAGTGTAGAGGACATTTTTGGGCCTAATTTTGTCCATAATTGAAACGTTATATTGGGTGAAAACCCAACACTGCACTACAGCATCACCTTATTGACATCCAGAGTCACTGCTTGTCAATGGTAAAGGCAGGCAACCGCTTGGGACTCCAGGCCAGTAGGGGGCCAGGAGGGCTGACAAACTTATTTATCATTGATAAAATAATGGTGATAAATGCTGGCTGGAGAGTCCCTGCAAATTTTTGGCTAGAGCCCCAACAGAATCTCGAATCGCCTACAGTATGTGGACACCATATTGACATTGAAGCATGGTGGTGATGGCAATGAAGTCTCTGTATGGATGGAGCCAGTGACATGGCACTACCTGGGACAGAGCTTCACCGTCTACCATGGGAATAACTTTTCCCGTACTTCCAAAGCTGCATCAGACTGCACATACCAAGAATTTATTAGACTGACCTAGTCAAAACTCAGACATCGGTCTGATTCATAAGCTATTATAATTTTCAAAAGGAAGATGTGGATAGTTATACAACCATCAGTTGTGGCAACAGGCCAACTTTTTGACTTCTTGTTTAATTAGCCTTGGTGTCACAATAAAATATGAGACATGTTGCATAAATCAAATGGTAAAAAGTCCATTTCAGTTCCAGGTTGTTACACTTCAAAATGTTCAAGATGTCCAAAAAAAGTTCACGTTTAAAAGGATGAATACTTATGCAAGGCGCTGTATTCATGACTCACAGAGCATTTGTCTTAAAAATCTATGGCTTTGAATTTATTTTTAGATTCCCTTCAGAAACCATCCTGTCAAGTCTTCTGAGGGCACCAGATACAAGAACGAGAACCCGAGAAATCTCTCAAGTGGTTCATGACTTCGTAGCCGAAACAAAGCAAACCAAACAGAAAAGAAGCTGCAGTCAGGAAATAACCCGAGATTTGCCGGATTAGCCAGGAGCTGAGAGACCGTAATAGACGTTGGGTATTTTAGTCGCTATGGTTTTGTTTGAATACCCCAGATGCAGAACTGAAAAGTTTTATTTTTATAGCGAACTTCCTCGCAAAAAGAAAGAGAACGAAGAACGAGAGCGAGAGTGTGCGTTTGTGTGTGTGCGTGTGTGAGTGAGTGACAGAGAACAAAAGAAAGAGGGTTTTTACAATGTGGTAGTGATTTGTAGATTTACGTACCCTGTGTTCGTCAGGTGTACAGACGGTTGCTAAGAAAACAGCTGTGCACACCACCAGTAAAGGGGTGCGTTATTGTTCCCTTTTTTTTTTTTTACCAAAGTGAACAAACTTTAATTTTAACCGTTTATCTAAAAACGGTTGAAATTAGTCACAGCGCAAACACTTCTTTAAAGCCTGGAGACAAACACCTCTAAAGTCTCATTTAACGGTAGTCTAGTGTGTGCTGACTTGACAAAAAATTCAGGTTAATTACTGGGATTTTTTTTTGTGATTAGGGAAGTACATTTTGGTTACTGTATATCTGTAGGCGTCCATGCGTTCAAATAGGTCTGATACGTGTATTTTTTATTTATTTATTTTTTACAGGCAGAGATTTCTTTAATTGTAAAATTTTATAATAACAATAATAATAATGAACGGTAGTATTTTGCCTGTTTATATTATTATATTCCATTTTAGCAGTGCGTGTTGGGGTCCATAGCCAAGTACTGTAGAAAATTTAGTACAACTTTACATGCTTAGATATTACACCTTGACCATGGCCAGGCCCTTTTTGGGACCTGGGACTTTGTGCACAGATTTACTGGGATTTATGGGTAACATAAAGGCAACACCTTATTTATTGAGATCCAGAGGCAGAGATCCTTAATTGCCTCTTTTAATGGGAATAACAGCCATCGATGCTAAACCTCCTTTACCGGGACAAACTGACCAAGCTGAATCTGAGGCTTTCACCTCACCCTTTCTATCTTGTACCTCATTTCAAGTAATAAAGCATTTCACTCAGCTATATAAAATGCTAATAAAAAAACGGTTCTGATTCACCACAGATCAACAAATTCTGCGTGAGCTGGAACGTAAAAAGATTCTGGTCTTCACTCCATCACGGCGCGTGGCAGGAAAGCGGGTGGTGTGCTACGATGACCGTTTCATCGTAAAGCTGGCATACGATGTGGATGGCATCATCGTGTCTAACGACACCTACCGAGACCTGCAGGGGGAAAAGCCTGAATGGAAGCGCTTCATAGAGGAGAAGCTGCTCATGTATTCCTTCGTCAATGACAAGTAGGCCAGGCTTCAAAGTCTGCTTAATACACACACATATGGTACATCACAAGCACGGTAATAAATCATGGATATTACGCCGCAATATTTATGTAGTAAAAAAGTTCGTCTTGTTGTTGGCTTTTTAAGGTTTATGCTCCCAGACGATCCACTTGGGAGACATGGGCCTACTTTGGAAAATTTTCTCCGCAAGAATCCCCGAGCTGCAAAAAAACTCCCCTGCCCTTACGGTGAGTATCAAACAAATCTCCTCCAGCTCCTTAAAACAATAAGCCTTATATGCAAATTCCATGATTCATCTGCGCTACATGTGTGCCAACCGGTTCACATAGCTTTATAATCGCTAGTGACGTGTAGTGACCTGTAATTTCATCACTCTGATGACTGATTTGCTTAAAGCACATAGCAAAGTTATGCATAATCCTGTGTGTCTAGCTGGTGGGTTGAGTACTTTTCCTAATAACACAAACAAAGCTGTCACTTTGAATGCCAAGGATTATTAAGTGTTTGTTTGTTTTTTTGCCACTTTCCATTGAAGGTAAGAAGTGCACCTATGGGATCAAGTGTAAGTTCAGCCATCCAGAACGTAGCAAACAATCCCAGCGTTCCTTGGCAGATGAGTTGCGTGAAAAAGCAAAAGCTCCGTCCTTTTCCCAAAAACCTTCCTTGTCCAGCCCAAACCCTTCCCAAGGAGCCCCTCTGGAGGAGGTGATGGAGCAAAAACTCACTCTCAATCAAAGTGGACCACTAAAGAAGACCCTCACCAGTGAGAATACCCTGGTGGTGAAGAACACACCACAGTCTACTTTAAGAAAGTCGCTTTCCAAGCGAGACTGCTCCAACCAACTCACCCCAACAAATCCAGACTGCATCTCTGCTTCCTTTCATGAGTATCTGGACTCAGGCCTGGGTTCATACGAATGCCATGGGGAGCACCAGTTTGAAGGAGAGCAAAGAACTCCATCTAGCGGAAGGTTCCGACATTATCCAACCAATCCAGGTTACCATCCTCACCACGCCAGTATAGCTGCGTCCCAAAACCCAAGCAACGTTGCATACTCTTTTCCTCAGTATCACTCCTATGGAGGGGCACCTTACCCACCAGGGAACTTTCCTCAGTATAGTGTACCCCATGAGTACCACCACAGAACTATGCGTCCTCTTCATAATAACTACTGGACTGAGCCATACAGAAACTTCAGGTCTGTGCCTCCAAGACCTGTGCAGGGTGACAGCCCTCCCCGGAACCATACAATGCCAGAGAGGGAGCAGGTGAGGAAGAAGCTGCGAGCTGTTTTTAATGCCCGTCTTGTGGACAGAGCAATGGAGATGTATCCTAACCTAATGGACCCTCAGAAATTGGCCATGGAGATCATTAACCTGCAGTCATATGAAGGGGTTTTGTGACATTTGCTGCCTTGTGGTCGGCTTGTAACTGGTTTGTGAGCAAGTATTGTACATTTGTACTGACAGTTGTTTCAGTATGTTTATGTACAGTGTATGTGAAAGCCTTTAAAGGTTTAAGGCTTAAACCTTAAACCTTTAACGGTTTAAGGCTTAAAGTGATGGAGCAGATCAAAACAACATTAAATATAGCAGCAGCCTTTGAGGTCTCCAAATGTTTCGGCTTGGACATATCTTTTATGTCCAAGCCGAAACACAACACAGATCATGTGTTATGGTATGCTTGATTTTCTTTCTGTTTAACTCATTTTCCGCCTCCGTTTAACGCCATGTTCGGTGTCTGTAGCTTTAAATTAACTAACCCCGACTGCCCCTTTGATGAAGTGCATTTTCTGAGCCAATCAGAACACTCCAGGTTTGGGACCGTATCAAGTCAACTGACATTTCTGACAAACAAAATCAGGGGAAACATATATGTAAGATCGTTAAATAATGATGACGATATCCTCAACATTTAGCGAAATTAATCATAATTGAGAGCTGAAGAAGGCTATATTAGCTGTAAGTGGTTAGCTGCTAACTGCTAAGCATTGTGCCTAAGAATTGGACACAGCCCCCTAATAGGACTCTACTTATAGTAGGTAAACACCCAACAGGACTCTGTGAGGTATGCCATGAAAGTGAGTATTTCCTCATGCAGGAAATATATGCAGGAGAGGCTAGACATGATGTCATAGCTCCAAGAACTAGGGAGAGTAGAAGGCAGGGCTGAAAGTCTTTTAGAATGAGGAGAAGCATTTAATGTTTTGGATTAGGAAGTCAGCTTTAAAAGACAGGGAGAGCGAGATCCATCTTCACCTTACAGAACTGCTAACCAAGACTGTAGGGATGTGCCAGACTAAAAGCAGACAAACAGGGAAGGAAGCATTTAATGGTTTTTGAGGAAGGCTGGGCTAGGAAATTTGGCTTTAGGGAGAATGAAACCTGCAGTTGGCGGTAATGTGACCTGCTGGATTCCAACCTTCGTTAAGAAGAATACGATTTGATTAATTTAATTAATCAAATCTTTAAAGGAAAACCAACAGGGACATGATGCAGTGGTGCCTCAGGTGGCTAAGGCTTTAGGTGGTTGATCTGGGGATCCATGTTTCCAGCCCTGCTGTTAATGGGTTGCCACACCACATACTACCCAGTCGCTGCATGCAGTGCTGGTCCAAAGCCCTGTTAGAAAATGGGAGGGTTGCATCAGGAAAGGCATCTGGTGTAAAAACCTGTACCAAGGTGTGTGTGGATCGCATGATCGCTCTGGCGACCCCTTGACAGGAGCAGCTGAAAGACTAGTTTAGCAGAGATGTTTTTTTTTTTTAATCTCTTATGCTTTTTGTTTGCATGTACAGACTTGAGACCCTTTGCAAGACTCATTGACATGTGTCCATTAGCTTTTTTTTTGTGTGTGTTCATCAGTGCATCCAGCCAGCCATGCATTTATTTCTAGGTGTTGTTTTTTCAGCACAATGACATTTAATAATGTAGCAATTGTTTCAATTTTAAATACCAACTCTATGTTTCTTTATTTATGTGTTGTGTGTTATACATTTGCTTGCTATTTTAGGAATCTTTAGGCACGTTAATAATACACACTGGTTAGATATTATGTGTAGTCTAAATGTGATGTTTTGTAAATGCATATAGATTTTAATGTGTAACCAGTAAATATCCTCTAAGTGCCTAATGTGGTCTTGTTGGCACCGTGTGCCTGAAACACCAGTGAAAATCTGAAAACTATCTAAAACAGGTAGATGATTGTACACCCTGTGGGTTCTGGGTATTTTCCCATTTTACATAAAATAGTCATATAGTCACCGTCTGGTATAACTCACATGACTTTTCAGAGCCGCAGCTCTCTTACTGTTTATGCAAAGCAAGACTGACATGATTACGAGGACAAAGGAAAGAAAAGCCGCACCCATGTTTAAATGCTTTTGGCAAAACCACAACATTGAAAATTTTTTGTGAAAGCCTTCTTTTTTTTTTTTGTAAGATTGTTATTTTTAAACTCCTCTCTTTTTTAAAGTGCTACAGTTTGTAAGTGTTTTACACAGAACTGTATGACCTGCTGGCTTTAAACTGTCATGCAATAAAGACAATATTATGTAAAACCTATAGTTTCATTTTATTTCATTTTATTCCGCCTTTGTAATATCCAGTACTGTTTAGAAATTATTTATTTCATATATTGGCACCTTTAGTCAATCATGATCGTGCAACATACTGTACAGTATCAAGAATAAATTGGAAAGAATGTAAGAAATAATGAATTCGTAGCAGGTCTATTGTTTTCACAAAGCAAGAATGCAATGCAACAATGAATATATCTAGGAAATATGCTTAGAAAGAAGCACCTTGAATTCTTGAAGAGTTGTTGCAGCTTATCAGGGCACATTATTAGGTTATGATAGTACTCTGAATGTTTAGATAGGTTGTACTTGTCAAAGTAACATCCACATGCATGCCAGGCCCTGATGTTTCCAAACAAAACATTGCCTAGAGGATCAGACTAGTTCTACCGGTTTGTTTTCTCACCCTGGTCTGTGATATATACCATGCACAAACTGCTGTTTTTATGATAAAAGAAAACAGGAGTCATTAAACCAGGCCACCTTCTTCCATTGCCTCACGGTCCGGCTCGGATACTAACGTGTCCATGGTAGGAGTTTGTTTGTCTGGTGCATCCCATGAGTGTTTGATCTGGAGGTTCGATCCGAGGCCTTGGGTTCCATGTCTTCCGGGCCTCCTGCATGGTGGGCTGTGATGCACTGGGTGTTCTGATACCTTTCTATTGTGGCCAGCATTAGTGTTTTTCAGAAAGTTATGTCGCATTGGCTTTTCGGACCAGACGGGTTGGCCTTTGCTCCCCATAGGAACAAATGATCTTCGGGTGTCCTTGGGTATCTAATTCATAATAGATGTTAATGTGTTAGTCTTTTGTTTTGTTAATGTTATGGTTGATCTGTGTATATATATATATATATATATATATATATATATACGAATATATAATTGGTTCATTCCATATACTGTACTGTATAATTGTATGAAATATTTCAATACGAATCCCCCCTCTTCAAGCATTCTCGTACAACTGCAAAATAGCTACAGTGTACAACAACATATTGAAAGGTTAAGGCGCTCGATTACTTTTTCATGCTGCTTCTTTTGGGTCCTTGAGAAAGACTCATGACCCTCTCTGTTCATCATGTGCTCTGACCGTAAGAATCTGGGATGTACAAAGTAAATATAAAAGTATACTGTATGTGACAAATAAAGGCTTATAAGAAAGAATGCAATACGAAAAGGAATAATTAAGGAGATATACTTTTAATAAATAGGCACCATATTGCCTTTTCAATTTTCACCCAATTTAAAATGAATTTAAAAAGAAAGTACGGTGTGCAAGCCTGTATCCAACAGGACCCAGGTTCAATGATGAAAAACAAGTATCCATGGCCACACTGACACATTTCTATAAGCACAGATGTAAAGATCCGTCTTACAACTTACAATCCGTCTTGTTTATCAAAAACTATTTTGTCACAGTTGCACTTTTTTCAGCCGTCCACGCCTGCTCTTAACATTCTACAGAAAAGATTAACGACTTTGCATTTGATGTAAACAGATTTCCAGATAAACTCAAGCAAGTGTGGTTCCTACTGAGATAAGTCACAAAGTGAGGATGTGGTGTGAATTTATCACTCAGTGGTGATGTCAGCTTTCTTTTATTTTTATTACATTTCTTTTGGATCACGAGAAATATTATGTCTATTATAACATAATTAATATTATGCATATTAATATAATAATGAATATAATAATATGATTGAGGTTGTGATTAACTAACTGGAAAACAGGATATACTGTAATCAGTTGTCAAATTTAGTATTTTTTAATAAAGATTTTTGTTTTTTCGGATGCTGCATAGATCAGCCAGGGCCTGAGCCAAAAAAAAAACAATTATATATACAAGGAATGTTCAAGTCAAACCGAGACTTTTGATGAAGTTTCTGTTGAATTAAGGGCGTTAAACCATTTTTTTTTAACCATACATTTTTTTTAAACCATACATTTTCATATTTCACAAAGTCACATTTACTATGGTGATGAGGCACGTAGCCAGAGTAAAATATTTGAACGGTGCAAATGTTTTAAAGAAGGCCGTACGTCTGTGAACGACGATCCTGGGTGAAATGGTTCGCAGCTCACAACACTCGTTCCCGTGGACGTTCAGTGAGTGGAATGTCTGATCCAACTTGCAAAGCAGATGGATCTGTCTGTGGGAACTGTACATAGACTTATAGAGGAACTTAGCTGGGCATTATTGCCACGTCCCCCATAAAGTCCTGACCTTGCTTCAAGCCATTTCCACATGATTGGGCCATTAAAGGAATTCCTGGGAGGCCAGGGTTTTAGACATAAAGCAGGCAGTCTGATCATGTCTTCGGCGTACTGAGAAAACTTGATGGTGTCCAAGCACTAGGAAAGTCCTGCTTTGACTTGAACAGCCGGCATAGCTTTTCCGGTTAAAGTTTCTGTTACATTTTTACCCACCACTGTCATTAAAGGTGTAATTGTTGTGTGTCAAGTCATCGTTTAACCCATTAATGCTTGTTTGTATTTACATGCATCTCCCTTGCAGTACTTTTTCCGTGATGCAATCATTTATTCCAGGTCACTCTTCAACAGAAACGTACTGTATAATGAACTATATAATAAACTCCTGGTCTGACTTGAACGTACAGTACCTTTTTTTTTTTTTTTTTTTTTTAATTGATGTTATCTTTGGGAAATTCCCAACATGAACATAACCACTGCAACAAATTAACCAAACTACAGATTGCTAACCACAGACATGTTTGTTAATGCCCCCATCCCACATTGATGACCTACATACCAGGCCCCCGCAGTTCTGATTTCAGACCTGTGGTGTGTGCGTGGGAACAGTAACACACATGCCATCTGTGGGTTGCTGTTAATCATATTTGTTACTGCTAGAACATAAGCGAGAACAGAACTTGTACAACATTATGTGCGACTATGAATATATAAAAAGCATGAGGTTGTTTACCGATAGATTTTTTTTAAACAAAAGTGCCTAATAGCTTTGGAATAAAAAGAACAGACCATTTTTTCCAAACTTTGATCATTTCTGCTTTGTTGTGGATTCATTTCCTATAACAGCATGCCCGGTGGAAGTTTAATCCCTTGCTTGTTTTTTGTCTAATAAAACTGAATTTTGTTCAATTCTGACTTGAGAAAATCCTCTTAACATACAAATTGGTCCTGATATCTCTAAATGTCTTTTTGCTTCTCTGCATCTTCTACAGCAGCTCCATCCATACTCGTGCTTTTTCCTCCCAAGAATGAAATTCAGTTCGATTCTGCTAGGCGTGTTAATTAAACCTTTAAGAGACGTACTGTTGACTCGGTGTAAATCTGACTTGCTTAAAACAGGTCCTGTGTCAATACTGCTTATCAGACGCACAAATGATGTAACTCCCTCATCGTCATTTACCAGCCAGCCTAACTTTCAACACCTGTGGTGAGATCCTAATCAGTTTTTTTTTCTTCCTTAGAGTAGATAAGAACAACAGCATAGTGAGGAGACATGACTCCGAAACCCCCTTAGCAAAGAGAATATTTCTATTATCTCTTAAATGGAAACATGTTTATAAGAGGACGTGCATGCGGGAAGCAGGTTCACTGAGGTCAACATGCTTGGTCCATGCTTTAAGGTGACCTTGAAGAATAAAAAAGGTTTCCTAGAAAGCAGAACATATTGAAGGTATGCTGTGACAAAGCGTTCTGTTTTCCATTATGGAGAATATCGTTTTCCCCTGAGGTACAGATATGCACCCTAATGTTCTTAGGTTGTCTTTGCCTTGGCGTGTTCCTTATAGAGATCGTATTGTGTGAGCAGCGAATTTAACAAACAGCAATAAAACAGCAAAAATCTAGCAGTGCGTCCCTCACAGTTTGACCAAGTTGTTGCTCTAAACATATTTAATTCGTTCGTCCTGTAATCAGGTTTCGGCCGACTTGATATCTGCTCGTGAACGTTCCTGAAATATCCTGACCTTCTTTAAGACAAAGAAGAACCTTCACACACTTTGTACAGATGGCAGCACACAACGATTCCAAAAGTTTCAGTGACGCGATCGAAGATGAAAGAGATGCATCTGTGAGAACTGAAATGAGTCAATGAACGAGCGAATATTTCCCCACTTTAGTGTAGAGATGCGTGGATTGAAGAGACAATTTGCACATACTGTACAGGGAATTTGTTTTGGTGACAGAAGCTTCCTGAGACAAAAAAAAAAACAAAAAACAGTGAACCAAAAATGGAATTAGAGATCTTAAAAGTTCTAGCTGGGAGTCTTAGACTAAAAGAGATTTAGAAAACTTTTAGACCAACTCCTGAGTAAGGAAAGTACAGAAACTAGGACCAATCAGAGCCCTAGCAACGGGGTCGACCACTACCCCCCCCCAACCCCCCCCCCGTTGCTAGGGATGATGCAGCAATTCAAGGACTGTGATTGGTTGATAAAAAAATAACCTATAATCCTCTGTAAAGGTCTTGAAATGCGCTCTTTGTGAAAACAGAATATATGATAGACAGTGAAATCATAATGTTTGTATATAATGAAATTTTGATTTTAATCATGACTCCATGCAAGGTTTCAGTTATAGGCTAAATATCTTAAAGATAATTAAAGCCAAATGTTGAAAATGTGTCTCCTTTTGAAGCAACCAATTTCAACATAGTTAATTTTTTTTTTTTACATTTATTTACTGTACTGATTTTATTACTTGCAATCCATTTCAGATTGATTGAAGCAAAATGGCTCAGCTTTGACCAATTTACATGATGGCAGGACAGTCTATTTAAATTGCACTTTTGGATGGCCTGTAGCCAACAATCTTCCCGAAGAAAGTAAAACAACAAGGAAACCAATTTGGACAGAAGAGCAGTGTTTAATTTTAGCTTTATGTTCAGCGTTTGGAGAATTTTTCTTCTTTCCGCCATTTTTCTTCTTCTCACTGAAAAGTCCTCCTCTCTACTCTTCATTTTTTTTTTTTAACCTTAGGATCTGTTTTTAGGGCTAAGATCTTTCGTGAATATTTTTTTATCTTTACTAAGATTTAATCCTAAATTTAAGGGGAAATTCTAAGAAAATATCATAATTCTAAGAATTTTCTTACAATTCCATCAATAGGATCAACTTTTAGGCTCAAGAAGCTCTGTGAATACGGGCCCTGGTGTCTGATTTTGTAGCTGAGCCAAACCAGCCAGTTATTGAAGTGCACAGGACAGATTCAATAACGGCTGAGTAGAACTGTGCGAGCCGTCTCTGCGGCAGGTTGAACTTCATCAGCTGCCGAAGGAAATACAACCAGACGAAAGACGGTATTGGAGTTAAAAAGTGTCCGACCTAAGTGAAAAATTCTTTTCAGGCAGGATTATACAGAGGTGGAAAGTAATGAATTACATTTACTTGCTGTAATTGAGTAGTTTTTTGTGTGTACTGTACTTCTACTTTTTAAAATACTTTTTTTTTGTAAAGTAAAATCTGTAATTTTACTTTTACTTGAGTACGTTTTGTTTGAAGTATTGTACTTGGCTACATTTTAAATCATATTTGCTACTGAGCAGTTTTTTTTTTTTGGGGGGGGGGGGGGGCACAAACAAAATTAAAATTAAACTTTGAATAGTCGCCTGTAAATAGCCATTTATCAGGTGATTAAGCATCACTACTACCACACTGTAAACCCGATAAAGTTGGCAAAACTAAAAATATTTGAGATAATCAGTTACATATTTTTTTTTAAAGTAATGATGTTTCCAATTTTAAGTAAACAGAACTATCAATTTTTGAGTTTGTTGAACTTGTTGCAAATCAAATAGATTATTGCTGCTGTTACGACAGCAGACCACCGGGCCCGCGAATCAAACCCGGGCCTTTCACATGGCAGGCGAAACACCTACCACTGAGCCACCGGTGCTCTACAGTGTTTTAGTTGGTGGAACTTTAAGGTGACAGTTGCTGTTATTTAAGTACTTACGATTATTTAAAATATCGAATTTGATCAGCTAACTTGGAAAGTGTCATTTCTACAAACTCATAAATACCAAAAAGTTCTGAATACTCATCAAGATCTATTAATTTGACCTAATTGCAATTATTTAAGTTAGCAGTACTCAGTGTGTTTAATTACTTTGAGCAATAGGGTTTACAGTGTAGTAAAAAAAAAATAAAGTCCTGACTCACATCGCATCCAGTCAGCAGCTCCGCTCGCCATAAGAAGTGCTGGAAAAGATTCGTTGAGAACGGTCCAATCACATGAGCCCAAATATTTAAAAACAATATTGATTCGCTAAGAACTAAAGTGGGAGGGTTCAGGCCGCACAGTGCTCCGCCCGAAGGATGATATGAAAAGATCCAATCAGAGCTCAGGCTCAGGTCACATGCTTTCCAAAAACGTACGTGCCGGCGCCCCGTGTACACCAACACAAATGAACGTAATACAGTTTAGATTTTTTTAAATTGCACATAAATTATATTAAGAAATACAGCGGAATATTGTGACTAAATGACTTTATTTCATTATTAAAATAAATAATTATTAAAGTAGTTAAGGTTATAGTAGCATTTTTCTCTGCCTAACTTTAAGGGGGGTGGCGCCCCTTATTGACCGGCCGCCACTGCTACTGAGTAAAAAAAATAAAAATAATGAAATTGAAAAATAATGGGATATAAAGGGAAGGTGAAAAATTGTGTGTGTATAGTGTCCTGGTCGCGCGCCGCTATAGACTCCACTCCAGGTTTTCTGACTTTCCCCACATCGGCATCTACCTGACCTTCCACACGGTCGCTTCCGCCCTGAGTGTGACGTCATCAACCAGCGCCGCCATATATAAACCGGAGAGAGACGCGGGGAAGGGGTGGAAAAACAGTAAACATTTGACATTTCTGAGGTAGCAGCAATGATTTGAAGAAAAAAGAAAAAAAACACATTTGTGCAAATGGCAAAGTAGAATAAATATTGTGCAAATATTGCAAAGATAGAGGGAAGAGGGACCCCGATGATCTCAGCTGTCCTCACTATCTGCTGTAAGGTCCGCATGTATGGCGCAATTCCCAAACCGGACAGTGATGCAGCTGCTCAGGATGCTCTCAATAGTTCCTCTATAGAAGGTGTTGAGGATTGGTGGTGGAAGCTGGGCCTTCCTCAGCCTTCTCAGGAATAAATGACGTTGTCGGGCGTTCTTGTTCATAGAGTTGGTGTTGAGGGTCAGGTCTCGGGTGAGGTTCTCCTCCAGGTGGACACCCAGGAATTCTGTACTCTTGACGATCTCCACAGAATGTTGAGCAGGGAGTGATTGCTCTGTGTCCTCCTGAAGTCAACGGCCATCTCTTTTGTCTTATCTTTTTGACTCGTCGGTCTTGCTGATGAGACCCACCACGGTTGTGGCATATTTGTAGATAAGTTCACTGTATGTTTGTGCACTGACCAGTAGTAGGGGTGTGGCTGTTTATTTTGGGAAGAGAGGAATCAATTCACTGTTTTTGGTTTAGGGTGTCGAAAGTATTTTTTTCGGTCTTTTTTGTGTAGGTAATCTAGCTACTAATACTGTATACAGATACCCTTCTGTTTATTAGTTTGGCCTGGGTCCATCCTTAAGCTGATCCTGGTGTTGTGTATATTTTTATAAAGCAATACAAACCTCACTATTTCATCAGCTAATGACTGGATCTAGTTCTCTCTGCCATCTACCACAATTTCCATACAGTTTCAAATAGAACTCCAACCATTCTTCTGCTGGACGGTCCAACCCTAGACTACACTATATGTATACAGTATATACAGTGTATACATATACGGCCCAACCCTGGTAACACTATATTTAAGCAACCACTTTGATTTTTAAGCACAAGAAAGGCAACAGCTTTATTACGCAAAGGTGTTTCATGCCCTTTTATGTCTGCTACTTTTTTTTAATTCAAAATTTTACTTGAAATTTTTACAGTTAAAATCTTAACTGTCATTCAGATGAAACTTGGCTGATTTAGATTTCACATGAAAAGACATAAACCTGAAAAAGTGTATTTTTCTAAAATGCTAAATTGTTACGATATCGCAACATGAATTTGACATGGTTACGGACACTACAGATTTTTCACTTAAAAAAAAAAAAAAGTTTTACCAAAAAATGGAATGCTTTATGTTGAGCAACAGTTTTTTACAAGTCATATGCTTCTAGAAGCTTCCACCAATTTTACTATAAATACTCATTAATATGAATAATTAGCATTTTAAATGATTATTGTTTGAAAAGAGACACTAAAAACACTAAAAAAAAAATTGCCATTTTGGGGCACATTCATCTCTCCAAAACAGCTGAAGTTAGCAACTTGAAATTTTTTAGGGAAGCAAGTTTGGTCACTTACATGTTGCATAAACTTCAGAAGTAGCTTCTTTGGCTGCATACATTTTCTGTATTGTATTTATAACTTGAATAAAAATGAATAAAATCAGCACCAATACTGTTTCGGCTGGGCTGTTTTTCGGTGTGATCATCGCCCGCTCATACTCAGGATCTGTAAAGTTCCTGAATGTTGTGTAATTACTGTGTAGTGTTTTCGTCTACAACAAATGTATAGTGTTTTATGTTGTTCTGTACTCTGAGAGCTACAAACAGCCGGAATCTAATTCCTTGTGTGTGTCAACATACTTGGCGAATAAAACCCGATTCTGATGATATTGTGGGAGTGGGAGGAAAGGTTATGCATGATAAGCTCATGTCTAACAAATTTAAGTGATGCTTTTTTAAACTTTGGAGATGAAACCCACACTGATGTGTATGATAAACAAAGTTTGAACTCGATACTCACTTATAATTCATAGAAATTAGTCAGTAATGTAATTTTTTCCATCAGTAGATTGGATGATAAAGGTAAATGTTAATAAATGAGTCATTTCATGTTTTGTGGGATCCAGATATTAAAATATTAGAACTTCAGAAATAGCATGTAAAACAATATACAGTATGTTAGAAAAATCGAGCCGTCCTCCATACTTGTGTAGGATCATGGAGGGAACTGAAGCCTATCACAGGCAATTTAATGCACAAGGCAGGGGACACCCTGGACACACACACACACACACACACACACACGCAATTATGCACTATAAGCAATTTAAAAACATTAATCAGTCTACAATGCATGTCTTTGCACTGTAAGAGAAAACCGGAGTATTCAAAGGGAAACCCACCAAGCATTATGAGCACATGCACACATCCACATGCAGACAGACCGGGGGTGGGATCTCAACCCCCAACCCACGAGATGCAAAGCAACAATGCCAACCACTGCTGCTCACAGTCAGAAAGAGTCACCACAAATGTCACAGTAAGCATGTCAAGGGTTTTCCCATATTACCACACGCACAAAAAAGAAATTCTTTTTTCATGAATTATGTTAATGTTAATAGATGTTCATTTCAAAAACGTTCAATTTCATGCCAATATTGTAAGCGGTGTAACAAGGGTTGTGACTCACGGACACAGGTTGTAGCACGTAAAAGACATTGTAGTAATGAGGGATGTGTCTCTGTATTAATCCCTTCGTTTTCATGCGCAAGAACAAACTTAATTATGAAGTTTATAGAGACAAATTAATTATGAAATTACAAGTGGTGTTTAGCCGTGACTAGAAGAGCTTCAGCACACCTTTGTGTAGAATCTAATGGAGTGGAGAGATTTATAAAAAAGATTTTTTTTTAATTTTTTTTTTTTAAAAAGGTCTTCACTCAGTTCACTGCAAAAAAACAAAACACATGCTTTTGAGTCCCATCTATAAGATTATTAAGTTTATTCCTGGTCAAATGCTACTAAAAATCTTAGATGAAAACTCTAATTTTCTGGTGGAAAATTTAGCTTCTTTCTAGAAAGAAATTCATAAAACTAGCATTAACTGGCAAAAGAACAAAACATTTTTTGATTAAAATTTTAGTACATTTGTAATTTGAAGTAACTTTAATCTGTATAAATATGAGAGAGGTTTTATCTGTACATTGGTCAGAAATCGCTCTTTCAACTATATTTCTGTGTTTCATACATTGAAACAAGGCGTAAGACACTCAAACTTACAAACAAACAGACAGACGTGTACGTGGGCTTTGACCTGAAATAATAATATCACTGATCAGAATGAGATGGGGTGGAATAAAGGGCAGTTTCAATAAAATGACACGAGAGTCATGCAAACACAACAAGCATTCTGGACTGTAAGCCTCGGCTACATAATTCACTGCCATGTGCTGTTTAAATGACGACAATCACAATGAAAAATCATAAATGCGAAGCGAGACTTTTTCATTGTAAAGAATAAGAGAATAGAGTTATGAAAGTAAAAAAACAAAACAAAAAAACACCCATTTATTTCTCTGTATAATCCCCTGTTACACCAATGCACGCATCCTAGTGTTTCACTAGTGCTTGGACACCATCAGGGTAGAAAGTTTTCACAGTACACCAGAACCGTGATCGGACTTCCTGCTTCATGTCTGACACCCTGGCCTCACAGGAACTGCTTTAATGGAGCAAACATGTGGAAATTGCCCAAAGATTTCTCAGTACACTGAGATAAGGTGGCTGTTCAGAAGACTTCTGTAAATATCTGTCAGTCTTGCACCTTCGTTCATACGTGAATTAGGTCACTTACAAAACAGGATGTGCTCGGGTCTCTTCTTCTGCTCTTGAGATTTGTATATTTGATATTTCATCTTGAAATCAAGCACCTCCAGGGACTGGGTTCGATATAATCAGGTTGTGTAAAAGTGCTAAGAGAATTGGATTTTTTTTTTCTTTAGCACATCTATAAAATAAAGAAAACAGAAATTTGTTCCTTGCATAACTATTCAATCCTTTTAGACTAATACTTTGCAAAAACACCGTAAGTGGTTTGTTGGAGTACGTTTGCATGATGTGTGGGATTCTCACACATTCTTCCAGGTTATTCAGGCTGGTTGAATGTTGTTTATTGTCTTCCGTTGCAAACAGTGCTACCGTATATTTCTCCATGGCATCCAGAGCTTGACTTTGACATCGTGGATGATTTACCTGCATTTCGTGTTTGGTCAAAGGTGAAATTTTTTTTTTTTTCTTCTTCTTTACCCAGGCTGACGTATAAAGTACCCTGGTATCTTGCAACATCTATTTCCTCTTCCATTTTGGCGAGAAGGCTGGATACTTTGGATCGGACTACAGTAATCTCCACAGCTCAATGCTGCCACCATGAGGATTCACTGTTGGGGTTGGTGAGCTACAGTATGGCCTGCATTAGATTTGCACCACATAAGTGCATTTTCTGTTCGAGCTGTAATCAAGTGTAAGCCTGGTTTAAAAAAGCGCACATATAGGTGTATCAGCTCTCAAAAAGATCATTAAATCATTAAATTCCCATGCAAATGCACGGTTGACACTGAAAGAGTGATTATGAAATGTCCTAGGTGTCTTTAATCTATCCAAAGAGCCAGTGTCAACACTGAGAGGAAGCGTGACGGGCTCTATCTCGCTGTCTCTCCCAGTCTGTTAGTCACATCTAGTGGCAGGATTTGGGTATAACAGTTAAAAAACCTGTAGCCGCTGGGTGTAACCCTTATCCCAGCTTTAGCCTTTATACAGTTCGAGACTTCATTTGAAATTCATTTTATTTAAAAACAGCACAATATCAATCCCAGTGAAGAACTAGATAGCTGACATGAAGTTAGTTACTACCGGCAGTCTAAAATCAATCGGCAATTATGTGCAATGACATCTTCAACAGCCTCGACAGATGATTGTGTTGGTGACTTTTGGATCTGATCATACATACAGAAATTCTGTGAAGATGCCATGGACTAGCCACAAACGTCTTCTCATTGCCACACTACAGCATGGGAGGGGGGGTTCTTCCAGTCCAACCTTAACACACCATGACTTCATGAAGCTGACGTGTTGGAGACTATCCCAGGAGACTTAGGGCACGAGGTGGGATACACTCTGAACGGGGTGGGCAATCCATCACAGGGCACACACTCGTACACACACACACACACACACACACTATGAGTAATTTGGGAACAGCAATTATCTTCATATCCGTGGACTATAACAGGAAACCGAAGTACCTGGAGGAAACCCACCAAGCATGAGGAGAACATGCAAATTCAGAGATGAGATGGGAATTGAACCCAGACCCTGGAGTTGCAAGGCGACATGAGACATTTCTGATATACAGTATCGGGAATTTCTCATGTCGCCTTTAATTTAATCCAGTAAACGTCTGGAATGTTATCAAGAGGAAGATGGAGGGTCACAGACCATCAAGCAAAGCTGAGCTGTTTGCTTTTTTTTTTTTTTTGTGCAAAAGCAGTGGTATAAAGTGTCCCAACAGCAACGTGAAAAACTGGCGGAGAGCCAAAACACATGAACGCTGTAATTACAAATCAGGATTATTCCACCAAATACTGTTTTTTTTTTTTTTAATGTTGTATTTAACACAATCTGTTTACAAATTATTTGCATTTTGTTTGATCTGAGTTATTAAAGCTCTGCAAATACTGCAAGATCTTGGGTTATTTCTATGTGTTTTATTTTGAATTTAGGACAAATATTGTCAGCAGTTCACAAAAAATGAAACAAAACTGTTTATCTCACCAATACAAAAAAAATCACAAGAAACTGATTATTTTGTAGTGGTCTCTCTCTCTCTCTCTCTTTTTTTTTCTTTTTTTTTTCCAGAGATAGATGTGAAAAGTAACAAGTGAGATTCTATCAAACAAACAAGAAGAATTTATTCATTTATTTCTTTACTTGATCAAATAAATGCTCGTTCATTCATTCATTCATTCATTCTTTCACTTAAGCCACTTACTTAACAAATTTGCTGTTTGGTAATATTTTCCCCAAACACTAAATAAACAGTCATAAAACAGATGCTCTATAATTACTCAACATTTCTATGCATTGAAGCAGTCATAATAAATCCTTCAGAAGCATAACCAAACGCTACTAATATGTTGATAATCAGTTAAAATTAAATGCTTATCATGCTTAATTTTTTATCCCTAGGATTTTATTTCTATAAAATACCTTTACCTCAGCCACTGTGTGTATTAAAGGGACTACATTCAAGAGTAGAAGATACACTGCTAAAAAAAAAAGAAAGAAAGAAAAAAAAAGGAACAATTAGTTCTGGTTTGACTTGAACACTTACAGTATGTTCAAGCCAAATTGGGTCTACGTTTTCTCTTTATTTTATTTGAAGCAGTACCTATATATACTAAGAATCTGCACTAAGAATCACTTTATTATATTTTAAGGATTAGCAGTGTAAACACTTATTTATTGAATGATTGATTAAATTATTAATGTATGCCCTGGCATGCTGGTTTTCATTAAAAATTAAGCAGTTGAAATCAATTAATGATGAGGGTATAATCTCTCACCAGCTTGTGCATAACAGTTTGAAACAAACATAATCATTTCTACATGAAAAGACCTCTTTATCACTGAGTGCAAGACAATCAGCAAAAGCACAATGACAGTGTGGCTATAGAACCATGGTATGACAAAACAATGGATGCTTTAAATAGCACATCGCTCAGGTATCAGCGGGATCAGTGTCGAGTCATTTCCAAGTCCATGTACATCTGAAGACTTTGACAAGGAACAATTACAGGTAACTAAAGAATGTTCACTCCAAACTCCATCGCTAAAAGTATTCTTAATGTTATAATATACAGTATATGCTTTGCCATTTTAATGTTCTTTGTTTTAATTCCTATAAAATCAGTAAGCAAGAAAGAACATCTAAAATATGTTTACGTAAATCTGTTAGAAAACCTATCACACTGCATACAGTATCTACAAGACCCTTAGTTCACACTATCAAGTAAAAGGTCTCTTGTGGGTATGTAGTGACTGCTACTGTTGCCTGCAGTGGGTGTGTCCTGTCCAGCATTCTAGGAAACAACAATAGTTATGTATAGCTTCTAAAATCAACTAGTTAAACACAAAAAGAAAGTTCTTTGATTCATTGGCAGATTGGCAAAGCAAGCTAACTATACGAGTCACAAACATGCACCAGAGGAGCCGATAATTGCTTCTACTTCTTTTCAAGCTTTATTCCCCCCCCAACCCACACACATTTAATGGAAAGTCGTTTGGCCCGTCAAGTTGTGAGCTGCACAACAAAGAAACACTGGACCACACATGTTGTAGACACATACCGGAATCAGATCTTATTTTGCTTTTGTTGTGTTTGAACCCAGAATTGACATGGAATTGGGGAAAAAAATCACAATTTGAATGTGGTTTTGCATCCTGAAGTTTTGCTGCTCGCTGCTGCCAATGAAATCATTCATCTGCGTCATGCACATACCTAGACAATAAGCAGATTGCAGGTGTCGCTTGGTAGAGTGAACACAGGGTAAAAGACACTTAAATCTGTGAAACTTCAATAAATGATATGGCAGAAGACTTTAACGCACTGAAAATTAAGCAAAGAGCTAGGATTGTCAATGCACTTGTATATCATCTAACCCGAAGCTAATTACACTTCTAGAAAAACAGTTAGATCTGACATCTTAAATGATCCTTCAGTTTATCCCTCTCTCTGGTAAAACCATTAAAGATTTTATTTTGGTCTTTCTCTATCAGGGACTGTTTCAAGAAAAGCCCTGAAATATCCCTTAAAGAATTCTATTTTTCTAATACATAAATAAATAAATAAATAAATAAAATAAAAATAAATACTGTATAGTAGATATAATGTACTCTATATTGGTTTCTCCCCAATTGCAAGTTTAGTATGTATATGAGTATAAGCTTGCACTTTCCCCATCCTCCAAGAGCTAACCATGTTTGGAGGACGCTATCGGCTGGTTAACGTTTCACTGGCTTGGTTGATCCCAATTTGTACAATAAAGCACACTCTTGTGGTCCATATGAGGATGCTGATAATTCAATTTGATCATCTTTAGAAGCAGAATGTTGTATCATTAAATACTCAGAAGTTTTAAATAATTGCAGCTTGGGATACAATGTAAAAGACCTTCGTCTAAACTTTTGAGGCACTGCATAATCCCTTAAATAAAATATTTTGGGATAATTTTACAATTTAAACTCAGTAAGACAGGAAAAATCCCCAGAAAACAATAAACCTCAGGGGGACCTTATTATTGGACAAAATCTATACCTACTGACCTATAATCAAAACCAGCAGAAACGTTGGATTGTCTTCATGTCCATTGATTTAAATCTCTTACTATTGCAATTTCAATGCATTGTCTCTTCAATATCTCTACTCAAACTGCGCCCGGGAGCAGCAGTTTGGTCTTCTGAAGTTCCTGAAGAACGAGCGAAAAGGATTCCGCCTTTGTCTACCTCTTGTTTCTTTAATCACATCCTTTTTCCTGCTACCTTTTGCTGAGCTGCCCCGACTAGATGCTGACAATGCAGGTGGAGTGGAAGGGAGGGGAGTGGAAGTGTCTGTGCTGTTTGGTGGCAAAGTTTGATTTGTTGTGGCATCAGACGGCTTCATTTGCATCTTTAGAACCTGTTTCTCCAGGTGCTTCTGGATAGCCGAGCCCAGGACAGATACCTCAACCACAGCTCCATAGACTTCCCATGTCATGCCTTTCTCATCCCAGCACACATCCTGTACTGGTTCAGATGGTCCCTCTGAATCGGACACAGATCTTGGCTCTGGTTCTGGGATCACCTCAGGTGAACTCAAGATAATTGGACTCATTGGAGTCGTTGCAGATGAACAGGTACCCACCCTTAGCTCAGGTGCCCTTGTTGCTATGGGAGTCATGGGAGCTGTGGCAATTGAACGAGTTTCTACCCGTAGCTCAGGTGCCCTTGATGCTATTGGTGTCATAGGTGCTGTGGCAATTGAACGAGTTTCTACCCTTAGCTCCGGTGCCCTTGTTGCTAAGGGTGTCATGGGAGCTGTGGCAATTGAACGAGTTTCTACCCGTAGCTCTGGTGCCCTTGATGCTATGGGTGTCATGGGAGCTGTGGCAATTGAACGAGTTTCTACCCGTAGCTCAGGTGCCCTTGTTGCTATGGGTGTCATGGGAGCTGTGGCAATTGAACAAGTTTCTACCCATAGATCAGGTGCCCTTGTTGCAATTGCTGTCACGGGAGCTGTACAGGTATCAACATGTAGTTCTGGTGCAGTTGTTGAAACGGGGGTCATGGGAGCTGTTGCAACTGAACAAGTTTGTACCAGTAAATTTGGTGCACTTTTTGCTATTGGTGTCATGGGTGCTGTGGCAATTGAGTGAGTCTCTACCTGTAGCTCTGGTGCAACTGTAGCTAAGGGTGTCATGGGAACTGTAGCAACGGAATGAGTCTCTATCTGTAGCTCAGGTGCAGTTGTTACTATTGGTGTCATGGGGGCTGTGGCAACTGAGCAAGTCTCAACTTGTAGTCCTGGTGCAACTGTTACAATGGGTGTCATGGGGGCTGTGGCAACTGAGCAAGTCTCAACTTGTAGTTCAGGTGCAATTGTTACTAAGGGTGTCATGGGAGCTGTGGCAACTGAGCAAGTCTGAACTTGTAGTCCTGGTGCAACTGTTACAAGGGGTGTCATGGGAGCTGTGGCAACAGATCGAGTCTCTACCATTAGTTCAGGTGCGAGTGTTACCAAAGGTGTCATGGGAGCTGTGGCAACTGAACGAGTCTCTACCTGTAGTTCAGGTGCCGTTGTTACCAGAGGTGTCATGGGAGCTGTGGCAACTGAACGAGTCTCTATCTGTAGTTCAGGTGCTGTTGTTACCAGAGGTGTCATGGGAGCTGTGGCAACTGAACGAGTCTCTACCTGTAGTTCAGGTGCCGTTGTTACCAGTGGTGTCATGGGAGCTGTGGCAACTGAACGAGTCTCTACCTGTAGTTCAGGTGCCGTTGTTACCAGAGGTGTCATGGGAGCTGTAGCAACTGAACGAGTCTCTACCTGTAGTTCTGGTGCATTTGTTACAACGGGTGTCATGGGAGCTGTAGCAACTGAGCGAGTCTCTATTATAAATTCAGGTGCGATTGTTACCAAAGGTGTCATGGGAGCCGTGGCAATTGAACGAGTTTCTACCAGTAGCTTTGGTGCATTTGTTACCACAGGTGTCATGGGAGCTGTGGCAACTGAACGAGTCTCTATTAGCAATTCAGGTGCATTTGTTGATATGGGTGTCATGGGAGCTGTGGCAACTGAACGGTACTCCACTTGCACACCCACCTGAAGTTCTGCATCCTTTGTTTCTGTTGGTAGTGATTCATTCTCTTCACTTTTGCCCACCTTGTTAAGACTGTAGGGGAAGAAGAAGGCAGTAGAACCTTCGGGAGGGGTCATGGGGCTGGTCGCTGCTGAATGGTACATAACCTCCAGACTGACCTGTGTCTGTATGTACTGTTGCTCCCTGCGTAACGTGTCCCCCTCTGAGTCTTTTTTCTCTAGAGATTTCACGTTGCTAACTGTTTTTTTTGCCCCTGTAGGATCCTTTAGGTCATAAGTAATGAGGCCCTGTGTAGCTTGGGATTTGTTGGCCTCAAAGTCTGTAGTCACATTTTGACTTGTAGGTTGTGTTTCTTCTTTGGGGAGTTCTCTGCATTCATCAGTTTTGGGCAAGTTTTGGACATCTGAAATATTGTTTTGCTCTGTACAACTACTGCTGATCAAACAGGTCTGTTGCGTTTGGCTGAGCTCTATCAGATCTGCCACCACCATGGATACATCAAAACTGTCCTCTTCACTTGGCACCATACCCTCAGGATTGGTGTCAATTTCTCCACCCCATTCAATTTCTTCCATTTCTTTCTCTGGTGACTCATGATTGGTAACCAGAATTGTAATTTCTTGGCTGGCTTGTTGCAAGTCCGATTTAAAGCGTTCTCTACGTGTGGGTCCTTCATTTGATCCAGGACTTAAATCCACAACCACTGTTGAGCAACTCAGTACAGTTGAGCAAATCTGATCAGCTTTGTTCTCAGAGGACTGGGCATTGGGTAGTTTGTTATCCATCATGGTGTCCTTTGCAAGGGTCAAGAGTAATTTTTTTAACTGATTTTCCACAACAGTCAGGGTGAGAACACGAGTTTCTGTTCATGTGGAGATGGGTGTCTCCTTGGTGTTTTCTTGTAGTCTCTGAGTTGTATACATTTTCTGGAAATTAAAAGGAAAGAACCATTATCTTGTTGGTAAGTTGTTTATTGTGTTGTTGTGGACATGTAAGCTCATATTTTACTAAATTCTTAGTTCTGTATATTTTAATTCTGCAAAACTATGATCAAATATCAGTGCAGTATCCAAACAACACATGATTAATGTTCAGACAGTTTGCTAAAATATCTTTTCTAAAATTAATGTAATTTTATAAAATTTCAGAGCTGGACAAAATGAAAAGTAGTGTTTGTATTCTGAGTGTTTTTATTAATATTTAGCAGGATAAAGATTTACAAGTTCACAAAGCACAGAGCGCCGAACAATTACATAATGATAATCTGCATTTCATAGATGCATGGATTTGTCCTTGCCATGATTGCCTGCTGCTATTATTTCTAGTCAATGGCAGTAAGCAGGTGGGAAAAAAAGACACAATTTCATAAACATATATGCACAGATTCTGATTTCACTTCTCTAGCTTTACTGCTTGGAGCGAAGGAATGCCTCATACACCACCTGGCTGATTCCACATCATTAATATCTATAGCACTGATTATAATGTAAACAGAGATTACAAGATTTGAGCATGCTCTAAAGAAATAATACCTAATAGAAATAATACATACCTGCAATCCTAGCACTGACTTGTAACTCTGTTCATGTTCAAAGCCCACTTAAGAAAAAACGTCATGCCTGAGATCCAAATCATCTCTTTTTGTTTTTCTTCTGAAGCTTTTACTTTTCTTCTGGGTGAGGAGAAACGCAGGATTGTTTTCCAAAAGCCTCCACTGTACATGGAGGTCTTTGGATTTCAGTGTTGTCTCCGAGTATTGAAAGCTTCAGATTTTCTGTTTCCCTGGAAACAAGGCTCAACCTGGCAGCGGGTGGTAATGCAATGACAAAGTCTGCCCAGCTCTTTAATAAGCTGCAAATGGTGTTGATTAATAAGTGAGACAAGTCTGAATGCAGACTGGCATGTCTTTAATCAAGCAGACAGAGTGGGCATCATTGTGAACTACAAATGAAAACCAGGACTTCACAAGTTCTGGTGAAACAGTGGACTGTTATTCTTTATCAATCAGTCATTATTTAGCAGATTAATCTGTGAAGTAAAAAGCCAGCACTCCTTAAAAAACGTGACTCTGTTCCTGCTTGTGTTTCGTTGTGATTGTGTTACTGGGTGAACAACAAACCACAGATGATTCTTTGATTTGAAAATTTCTTCTGTGTGGGTGTTAAAGCACGATTCTTGGTCTGGATGCTCTCACAAACCAATTCTAGGTCTTACACAACTCTGTTGCCTAGCAACACGCTGTGTGCACGTTGATATCACTGGATTGGCGCGTAGTGATGGTGATGGAGGTGTGCGTGCGAGTGTGTGTGTGGGTGCGTGTTTTTTTTTTTTTACAAACCCCATCAAGAAACACTAAATCATCCGAAAGAGAAAAAAAAATCTCAGCGATTATACCCAGGATAGTAGATAAGGAGAAAGGCATGAAAAATGCTGGTGCCGAGGGATGAGTGGGAGCAAAGAGAAAAGATGGAGAGAGCGAATAAGGGAGGAGGCAAAGAAGACTGAGTAATGTGATCGGTGCCAGAGAGAAATGCAAACCTGAGACTTGAGCACCATGGGGATGTTGTTTTTCAACTTCCATAATGTTGTTTTGTTCACATGTACTCATTGGTCACTTTAACAGGAACACCTGTACATTATATGTAATATTTTAGGAAACTTACTGTTTGTAATCAGCAAATTTTAATGGTTTTTCTGCTTGGATGTGGCATGTAAACTATAATATCTGATATCATCTTGTTATGTTTGTTATGTACAGTCGTGGCCAAAAGTTTTGAGAATTAAATAAATATTGGAAATTGGAAAAGTTGCTGCTTAAGTTTTTATAATAGCAATTTGCATATACTCCAGAATGTTATGAAGAGTGATCAGATGAATTGCATAGTCCTTCTTTGCCATGAAATTTAACTTAATCCCAAAAAGAACTTTCCACTGCATTTCATTGCTGTCATTAAAGGACCTGCTGAGATCATTTCAGTAATCGTCTTGTTAACTTGTTGACGAGCACAAGGCTGGAGATCATTATGTCAGGCTGATTGGGTTAGAATGGCACATGTGACATGTTAAAAGGAGGGTGATGCTTGAAATCATTGTTCTTTCATTGTTAACCATGGTGACCTGCAAAGAAACGCGTGCAGCCATCATTGCGTTGCATAAAAATGGCTTCACAGGCAAGGATATTGTGGCTACTAAGATTGCACCTAAATCAACAATTTATAGGATCATCAAGAACTTCAAGGAAAGAGGTTCAATTCTTGTTAAGAAGGCTTCAGGGCGTCCAAGAAAGTCCAGCAAGCGCCAGGATCGTCTCCTAAAGAGGATTCAGCTGCGGGATCGGAGTGCCACCAGTGCAGAGTTTGCTCAGGAATGGCAGCAGGCAGGTGTGAGCGCATCTGCACGCACAGTGAGGCCAAGACTTTTGGAAGATGGCCTGGTGTCAAGAAGGGCAGCAAAGAAGCCACTTCACTCCAAAAAACAAAACATCAGGGACAGATATATATGGCGAATGGACTGCTGAGGACTGGGGCAAAGTCATATTCTCGGATGAAGCCTCTTTCCGATTGTTTGGGGCATCTGGAAAAAGGCTTGTCCGGAGAAGAAAAGGTGAGCGCTACCATCAGTCCTGTGTCATGCCAACAGTAAAGCATCCTGAGACCATTGATGTGTGGGGTTGCTTCTCATCCAAGGGAGTGGGCTCACTCACAATTTTGCCCAAAAACACAGCCATGAATAAAGAATGGTACCAAAACACCCTCCAACAGCAACTTCTTCCAACAATCCAACAACAGTTTGGTGAAGAACAATGCATTTTCCAGCACGATGGAGCACCGTGCCATAAGGCAAAAGTCATAACTAAGTGGCTCGGGGACCAAAACGTTGAAATTTTGGGTCCATGGTCTGGAAACTCCCCAGATCTTAATCCCATTGAGAACTTGTGGTCAATCCTCAAGAGGCGGGTGGACAAACAAAAACCCACTAATTCTGACAAACTCCAAGAAGTGATTATGAAAGAATGGGTTGCTATCAGTCAGGATTTGGTCCCAGAAGTTGATTGAGAGCAGCCCAGTCGAATTGCAGAGGTCCTGAAAAAGAAGGCCAACACTGCAAATACTGACTTTTTGCATAAATGCCATGTTTTTGAAACGTATGAAGTGCTTGTAATTATATTTCAGTACATCACAGAAACAACTGAAACAAAGATCTAAAAGCAGTTTAGCAGCAAACTTCGTGAAAACGAATATTTGTGTCATTCTCAAAACTTTTGGCCACGACTGTATACTCAGCCTTATATCATTATTTCATCAGCATCTCCACATACCTTTGCCTGACTGAGATATGGCTAATGTATGTAGTGCAGCAAGTGGTGGGATTCAAAATGAGTCAAAATGAGTCTTGCAATGCTGACAGTGTGAGTGTATCTCATCACCATGAAGGGCATTAAGTTTAGTCCTACGCACCAAAAAAAGTTTTGATTGTGGAAATCAGTAATGAGGAGGGTTTTTTTTGAATGGGAGTGTCTTCCGGGCAACTGAAATAATAATAAAATAATAATAATAACAACAACAACAACAACAACAATCTGGACATGCCATCTGCTTGCCTGGTAGTGCATTGCTGCTGATTTTTCAAAACCTATATTTTCCGAACCAGTAAAAACAAGATTAATTTTTTTTTTGTTTTTTAAAAGTTTTTTTTAGTTAAAGTTAAATAAACAAAAAAGCTTTTAAAAATATTCACATGTGTTTGGTCAGGAGCTGAGGCAACCTGAATGAAAACCTCTTTTATGTTGCCATGGCCACGCATCACCACTTATCTTTGAATACTCGTCCATTGACCATGAACAGATAATTACTTGGATTGCAGACAATAAAAGTGCATGATACGTCTGGGCGCTGGGTGACAGCGAGAGAGAGAGAGAGAGAGAGAGAGAGAAACAATGCTCAGAGGGTATGTGATAAACACACCAGCGTATTTTTGCTAACATTCCTAACTCATACATTTACATAATGGGCCACTGAAGGTCTCACTGCCTGCAAACACACTGAATATTTAATGAACACTGCACAACTATGTAGCTTTATTGGTTCATAAATGATTTACACACATGACTGTTTTTAACTTTTTATTGAGTTAGATGAAAGATGCTATTTACAGACATAGCATTTATAGAAAAGGGTCCTTGATTGTTTGATCATTTGTCTTAATGTGGGAAAAAAAAATCTGATTAAAAATACATTTGAGTTTTTTTTTTTTACAGCTGTGTTACTTAGTCCCCAGTTTGTGTCCGAATTCCTTTATGGTCTCCGAGGCATTGTCTGCTGCTGCGCTGATGGCAGACTGCGTTTGTCTGGACGCCTCTTCAGCAGCTACAGTACACACACACACACACACACACATACACATATATACAGATATATACAGATATATATGTCAAAGCAAAAAACTGAGAAATCTTATTATTTATTATGTCCTGTTGCACATAATAAGATAATAAGAATATAAATGATGTGCTTTTGCACCATGGCACTAGTTCTCTCTCTCTCTCTCTCTCTCTCTCTCTCTCTCTCTCTCTCTCTCACCCATGGCAGTGGTTTCTTTAGACGACTCTGCCACCTGGTGCACAGCGTCTTGGGCTGTTTGCACTGAAATCACATGCAAAGAACAGAGAACATTTTATTATATGTCTGTAGTGTTTGTAATTCACACTGATTTGTGACTACGAACTGATATATCGTAAAAACAAACAATTACAAATGAAAAGCAGTAAAAATAGAAAAAATATATAAAATAAAAAAAATAAAACAAATACATCCCCAATACTGTACCCTATAAGAATGAATGAAACAGTTTTGAAAAAAAAGCATAAAAAATCTTCCTAAAAAAAAAAAAAATATATATATATATATATATATTAAAAAAAAAAAAAAAAAAAAAATATATATATATATATATATATATATATAAAATATATATATATATATATATATATATATATATATATATATATATATATATATATATATATAAAATAAGATTAAAAGAAACAAATAAAAATATCATATTTTATAGTTAAATGAGAAAAAGTTAAAAGAAATTATTTAAAAGATTAAAAACATTATTTATGAACAAATAAATGAATAAATACATAAATAAATTCTAAATAAGTAAAGACATAAAAATCTTTCATTTATATATACTGTATATATACTTACTTGTTCTATTTTAAAATAAAAACGAAACTCATTAAACGCCCTTTGTAAGTTTCAGATACCCAAATCTGGATATTTTCAGTACCTGCGGAGTCAGACACATTTTTAGTAGCCGACTGCGTGGTGCTCTTCAGCCCCTCCAGAGACTTCTTAAAGGAGTCCATGTCCCTCACAGGAGGCTCGCGTCGACCCACATGGCCTGTGTGTGGAGGCAAGAGTAGAATGCCCCCTTTAATACCCCAGTGTGGTGAAGGGGTAGGGGGAATCACACCCCTCACACTCCTGCCTGATTACACACACACACACACACAGTGACAATGAGGGGAGGCTTACAGGAGGAATGTGCACAATCTGCCTCTCTCAGCAGCTCCACATCTTGTTTATGATGGAGAGAAAGAGAGAGAGAGAGAGAGAGAGAGAGAGAGAGAGAGACTGGGCTGGCTCATTAACCATCGGCTTTGTAACACAGTGCACAGACTACACACCGGTTCAATGTGTAATTTTGAGAACTAAAGTACAGTATTAGTGTGGTCTGTTTCCCTTATAGGATCAGACAGGATCTGATTACAATGTGCACAAAATAACGACACAAATAATAAAAAAACGAAACAGCAAATTACAAACTGCAACCAAAAACATAACGGAAAACTCAGCAACAGAAAAGCTAAAAATTGAAAAATTCCTGATCTAAGTGAATGGATGTACGGGTCATCCCCTGTACAGTCCAGGCCTCGCTCCAAGGCATTTCCACATGTTTGGGCTATTAATGGAGTTCCTGGGAGGCCAGCGTTTGAGATGTGAAGCATGGCTTCGGCGTACTGAGAAAACTTTCTACCATGATGGTGTCCAAGCACTAGTGAAACACTGGGATAAGTGCATTAGTGTATCAGGGGATTCTATAGAGAAATAAAGGGAGTTTTCTACTCTCATAACTGTGTTCTGTTATTCTGCACAATCAAAAGTCCAAGGTTGACTTGAACACCCCTTGTATTATTTTTGTCTGATGATGTAAAACAGAGTTTTTATGCACATTTCTTTTATTAAAGCTCTACAGACTGGTGTGTATGAAAATCCCAGGGTATCAAAGACTCAAACCAGCCCTTCTGGTTCCAACACCCATGCCGCAATTACAGTCACACCGATCAGACCTTTCTCCTTTCTGATGTTTGATCTCACTCACTCACTCACTCATCATCTATACCACTTAATCCTGTATTCAGTGTCACGGGGGGGCCTGGAGTCTATCCCAGGAGACTTAGGGCACATGGCAGGGTACACCCTGGACAGGGTGCTAATCCATCGCAGGGCACAGACACACACACACATACACTCACTCATTCACACACTACGGGCAATTTGGAAACGCCAATTACCCTAACCTACATGTCTTTGGACTCACCAAGCACAGGGGAGAACATGCAAACTCCATGCACACAGAGACGGGAATCGAGCCTGGCCGGGGATCGAACCCGGACCCTGGCGGTGCAAGGCGACAGTGCTAACCACTACATACCATGTTTAGGCATACTACTACCATGTTTGATCTTAAATTATTATTATTATTTTAAACATGATTGGCTTTTAGAATAACTGCATGACTGACCAGGTGTAATAAAGACATCTCTTACTTTAAAAAAGTTCCAGGTCTAATGGACTATGGGGCCTGAAGACAATTTCACAAATCTGATTTTCTCATTTGGAGTGCCTCGAAATCTCATTACCAGGAGTCACCCGGCAGGATTTTTTGGTTGTCAAAGTGTTGTGGAGATATTACAGAGGTTGGTATTAGATTCTGTTTGAAAGTTCAAAAGAATAACTTTAATGAAATGACGTCATATCAATGTCAGCTCCATGATGACGGGACGAGATTAGATGAACCCCCCGCCTAACACAATGCTGCAACAAAGACCTCAAAACATTATTAATACTGTACTAAACCGATTCTCGAGCTGTAGTCACTGCACTGCGGCGTGAAGTATTTACTGAAGTTTTAAATGGGAAAAAGCAGCCAAAAGGGTAAATAAAAACGGTTCTGTGACAGCAGATGTGATGCAGTTTGGACGCAAAGTTTGTGCAAGCACCACGATATAGTCGAGTAATTTGGAGCTAAGATGCACCTCACTGTACTATTACTGAAAAAGAATGAAACAGAGAGGCGACACTAAAAGATGCGTGACGTAAGACGCTGCGGTGGGAAGCTGTTGAGTCTGTCCCAGTCTGTGATTTTAATTCTAAACCCCGTTAGAAACTTACGGGGCCATGGATGTAACCAGTGAATGAATGACTGTTAATTGGTGTAAAAATAAATTTCGTTCTTTTGAGGTTACATTTGCAATGGGGTTTACGGGTCATTTGCCTCAACGTCATTTTATCAAAGAGAACGTCATCGCAACGTGATTACAACTACAACTAACGCTCATCCAACAATCGGTTCCCTCGGTTACTAGGAACTTTATGCAGCAACGGCTTCCTGTCCGGTTACAAGTATGTACTGGAAAAAAGGAAATCACAATATTAGTTTTCTCTAAACCCACTGGCTCTGTCTTTTTTATGTAATTCAGTTCCTCTTTGAGCTCAACGTTTCATTTCACTAATATAGACCTTTCCTTCGATGGATTCGCGGATAATGAAGGTTTCCACAAAAAAAACAAGTCAAATGCAACCCACCACCCATATCCTCCCTATTCCCAGACAGGAAATATAGGTCAAGTACAGTACATACATAGAGAAAGCCGTGATCCTGTGTATAATTTAACCTCTTTTCTTCACTTTTTTTCTAGCTAGGAACAATGAGTTCTATGTCCACACTATAGAACCTCTAACGGTGTGTACAGTATGTTCGGTCCATCAATCTTAGGAATCAATTACCCGTTCAATCGAGATTGATTTGTGGTCATTCTACGGATGATTTCCCTCCATTTTCCCTCCTGTTTATCCGATTTGACAGCATCGACCCAATGAGTTATTGGCCTTCCTTTCTCCTACCCCAACGAACCAATCCCAGCCCATCTCCCAGTACCTTTTTAAAGAAATTGTTGCACATGACATGGCTGGAATCTGGTAATTTCTGCGTGCTGATCTTGGCTTCCATTGAGGTCCCTGGCTTGATACGCTCCAGGATTTCTTTGTTGGGATGTACAACAGTCTACTTTAGCACCACAACTCAAAGGTGGCAATCTTTCTTTTGTACAGTATGTGCTCTTAAGGACATAGTCATGCCATATGAAAACCTTTCATTGATGAGAATGATAGCAGAATGATAGCAGTATGATTACCATGACAAAGGTTATTGACTAAAATACATCAAACTTCTCTTAAATATAAACTGAACTGAACATATATCATCACCTATCTAAATTTGTGTGCATAAGTATTCACCCCGTGACCCGATCAACATTTTATAATGTTGCGACTGGCGAATAATATTAATAACTGGGGAGATGTGTTAAATATTTATCTTTGCTAAAAGGGGCAGTTCTAGAGGGGGGGGGGGGGCATGGGGGGCACCCGCCCGCCCCCTTCCTGAAATATGATTAGGCCCCCCCTGGTGCCCCCCAATATCATTTGGCAAATGTACTGTCAGCCTGACAATGCCAAACGTCATTGAATCAGAGTGGCTCCAATGCCTTGTACGCTCAGAGGGCGGTCACTCATTCATTGACTTAGAGCGCCATTAACAACTCATTGGCTTAGAGCGCCGTCACTCTATCATTGGCTTAGAGCGCAGACACTCACTCATTGGCTTAGAGAATCGGCACTTTCTCATTGGCTTAGAGCGCCGTCACTCTATCATTGGCTTAGAGCGCCATCACTGTATCATTGGCTTAGAGCGCAGACACTCACTCATTGGCTTAGAGAATCGGCACTTTCTCATTGGCTTAGAGCGCCGTCACTCACTCATTGGCTTAGAGCGCCGTCACTCTGTCATTGGCTTAGAGCGCAGACACTCACTCATTGGCTTAGAGAATCGGCACTTTCTCATTGGCTTAGAGCGCCGTCACTCACTCATTGGCTTAGAGCGCCGTCACTCTGTCATTGGCTTAGAGCGCAGACACTCACTCATTGGCTTAGAGAATCGGCACTTTCTCATTGGCTTAGAGCGCCGTCACTCACTCATTGGCTTAGAGCGCCGTCACTCTGTCATTGGCTTAGAGCGCAGACACTCACTCATTGGCTTAGAGAATCGGCACTTTCTCATTGGCTTAGAGCGCCGTCACTCTATCATTGGCTTAGAGCGCCGTCACTCTATCATTGGCTTAGAGCGCAGACACTCACTCATTGGCTTAGAGAATCGGCACTTTCTCATTGGCTTAGAGCGCCGTCACTCACTTATTGATTTGCGAAGGGAAATTACAGTTCCGCGATTTTCAAAACGGAGGAGAGAGACGCGCACCACGACTCAACCACGACACATCACTGTTTACGGTGTGTATACAGTCAGTTCTAATTCTTTTTAAATATCACCCTGATAGCATGTTTGTCTGATTATTTTTGTGTGACTGATCAAGACTGACCGGCAGACTGCTGAATAGAGATGATTTAGCATAAGTGCTCACCACAACATACATAGTAAACAGATAAATATTACTTTATCAGTTGTTTTTATGAATAAATGTGCGAAATTTTTTTTCTCAAAAATACTAAATGATTTTCAGGCTCTTGTGGCAGTGCTACATTTAACTTAATACTACGCATATTAGCGCAAAGGGCATTGCTCAAGATTTTGTAAATCATGCTTAATGTTTTCTAAGCCATGTATTTATCATTGAAACTGATTTCCCATGGCCACCCCTGACTGGTTCATGGTCCCCCCCCCCCCCCCCCCCCGTGCCCCCCCCCTACTTATAAAATCCTAGAATCGTCCCTGTTTGCTAATGAATGCTTATTTCAGTAGGTGAGCTGAGAAAGCCTCAGCACAATGCTCTATGTTGCCCCCTAATGGACAAACCAAAAAAATAATAAAAAAATTCAATTCAATTACACAATTATACAATTTTGAACACAAATTATAAATTAATTCAGATTTGAGTCTTTATCAGATAGTCAGTCTTGGACCTTGGTCTGTATTTTTGACGCTCTGATGAGATCAAGGTCATAATGGATCCAACAGCGAATTATTATTTTCGATTTTATCCGAATCCAGATCTGTACGGAGCAAAATTACAGAACGAAATAGTCGTAGGATAACTTTGTGACTTTTGTTGTTTGTTTATTTATTTATTTATTTATTTACAGAAGATTTGCTTGTCTTGCATGACACAGAAACCTGTAATCGACATTTTCCCAGCGTTTCATCAAGCACTATTCCAACATCCATAAACGTTTTTTTTTTTCAAGACACTTTTACACTGACTTTAAAATCTCCGGTACACAAACGCACGCTCACAAACACACAAACAGATAGAAACTGCCCTTTTTTTGTTTGTTTTAGAACAGAGAGTTCACTGGAATGATATCACAAGCAACTATAAAGTTACAATGTATAAAACTCGTACTTGAAAAACTTCAAAATAACAACTTGCTTTGATATGAAATCAAAAAGAAAATAACACACTCACATACAGGCATCATACATACACAGCTCTACATAATATATATATATTTATATGTATACCCGAATATATATATATATATTTTTGTTCTCCCCCAGTATGGCATTGGAAGATCAGAAACATCTATTACATTACAAATAGAAACACATGTACACAGGCACGAAGAGCCACAAAGGGCGAGTGAGTCGCGTTTCATTGGGAGGGAATCAAGGAAACGAGACAAGGCTTCGCCCCGCAGTCAGTAAAGAAAACAATACTCACCACGCTACAGGACATTTACAATAGATCATAATAAAAGTATATTTATATTTATTTATATTTATATATTTATAGAGAGATCTGATAGGAAGAACATGTTTCAGCAGGAATAACTGTAGATTTTTTTGTGTGTGTGTGTGTGTGTGTGTGTGTTTTTGTTTCATTTATTGGAGTGAGTTCAGCGTTTTGTCCTTCTTATTCATAGAAATATTATTGTGCTGCTGGTTAACATTGACGTTGGAATGGTTGCTTTATGCTTCAGGTTCGTAGTCCTGGCTCTGCTCCTGACAGGAAAGACAAGAAATTCAGATCAGAAATGATGTGCAAAAATAATCCATCCATCCATCCATCCATCCATCCATCCATCCATCGTCTATACCGCTTTTCACTTCATTTCACTTATTTGCCCCCAACTGCCCCAAACTTGTGATCTATATGCATTATTACATGCTTCTTATATATCTTGTAGTTTTTTATTTTTAGCATTGCAATAGTAAATTCTGGTCAGTTTCCATCCATCCATCCATCCATCCATCCATCCATCCATCCATCCATCCATCCTATGTAGGGCTTGTAGGGGGTCTGCCATTGGCGGCTGTTCCATGGAACAAGGTGGGGTACACGCTGGATGGGGTTCCAACCAGAGGTGGGAGGAACCTGAGTACATTTACACATTTCATTTACTTTACTTGAATAGATATATTAGAGGATACTTTTTTACTTTTAGCGTTGCATTACCAGCGTTGCATTACTTAACCTCATCAATGCACTGTAAACCCGATTCAATTGGCAAAACTCAAAATATTTGAGGTAATCAGTTACATCAAATTTTTTTAAGTAATGATGTTTCCAATTTTAAGTAAACAGAACTACCGATTTTTGAGTTTGTGCAAATCAACACCTACCACTGAGCCACCAGTGCTCTATAGATTTTACATGGGTGGAACTTTAAGGTGACAGTTACTGTTACTTAAGTACTTACCATTACTTAAAACATCAAATTTGTTCAGCTAACTTGAAAAGTGTCTCTTCTACAAATACAGTGCTATATACAGTGCTGAATTAGTGGTTCAGACATGTAACACTGAACTGTAATTTCTTTCCTATAAAAGCTACGTTCTCAGCAGATTTATTATAACTTTTAAGGTTTACAATTTAATTTAAACTCTGGTGATGTGCTGTACTGTCACTTTAAAACTCCAGGGGGTTTTAATGCATGTCGTAAATGTATTCATTTAGACATTATACGGCATATGGGTGCTATTAGATAACACATTCCACTGTGAGTGTTGGTTATTAATTACAGGTTATAGCATTTATGGAGCATGATTTGCATCTAAGAAAAAACAAAAACCGGATTCAATATTGAGTACTGGGCAAAAGCCTTGAGAATGAAAGAAATGGGAAAATGGCTGCAAATTGCAAAGATACAACTGAATTTTTATTTTTTATTTTTTTATGGAGCAACTTCAGCAGCATCCTCATCTCCCCTCTCATCCATGCTTAAACAACCCATGTAGATTTAACCCCCCTTATGTGACCTCATATAAAAAGAACCCATCCCCTGGCTTGTTGTTCACATCTGCTGTTTTCGGAAGGGGCGTGGCTCAGCAGAAGCTCATTTACATACTGTAGACATCGAAGCGTCATGTTTACAAGAGACGTGGAAAAGAGTTTAAGGTACAGTGCGAGAAATGTATTATCTGTAAAATTGCCCTGTAAAGCTAGGGAGCTGTCCTTCATACACTGGTACTGGAAACACGTTGAACAAATGTTAAATAAATATTATCTTATAAAAATCAGAGTCATCATATACAAATGTACCTTGGCATATGAATGCCCCGCCTTCAGGATGTTGACCTTAAGAACTGAAATTTTACAAAAAGCTGTTCGAAACTTGTTTGCGTCAGTGGAAAGCAAAGCGAGTTTACATTTTTGTTTTGTGACTTTTGGGGGATTTTTGTGCAAGATTTAGTGAAAACATAAAACCATGGGTTCTTGCATCTGATGCCAAGAGGAAATGAAGGTTAAGTGAGGTTCAATGTCTATTTATTTCATATTTTACTCCATTCACATGTGTTTTCTGAATGTTTTGTTTGTTTTATATGGAAAAAAAAATATGATTATAGTGTTGGAAATCGGTAATATTTGGTAATATGTTTGGGTGGCTGGAACAGATTATCTGCATTTACATTATTTCCTGTGGAAATACACTGAAATACGAAATTTCGCCTCTGAAACGATTTAAATTCATATGCCGAGGTACCGCTGTATCTTATATTTCCTTCACACACAGGTGGTTGTCCTTAATAAATAATTAACCCTTTCTTTGATTTGTTGCTATAAAATTTCGCTAAATATAACACTTACATTACTGCTTTTCTATGATATTTCATATTTAAAAAATGCAACACTGTTAATAGGCACCGAGCTACATGAATATCATCCTACGGCATAATCGTTCTGATCCTCTCCATCGGGTTTGTTACACTTTTTCGATATATCCGAGTGTATTGTTCTCCGTTCCTGCAGCAGGGGGCAGGATTAGCCTTCATATCAGAAGCAGGACGCCATTTCTGCTTTCTTCTTATACAAAAAGATGAAAAAGAGCGCGTCATGTGACCGTATCCTCGTCTGACAGCACACATGTCAGCTGTCACATGGTCACATGCTACAGGAAGGGAAGAATCCATTCTACGTGGGGGGGGGGGGGGGGTTGTCTACAAATACCCATAATCCCTTTGGTTGGTCGGCATCACTGCCACGCCCGTGCAGCTCAACAGTGAGGTAATGATGGGGAGACAGAGAAGCGGGGGCAGGGAGAGAGAGAGAGAGAGAGAGAGAGAGAGAGAGAGCATTAGTTATGAAGAGAAGAGAGACAGCTTGGAAGAAGAAAAAGGATAAAGGGGGGAAAAGTATGACATCAAAGAGGCAAAAATGGAAAAAAGAGCCCCCATGTGTTTTATGCTCCGCCCACTTTGCATCATCACACCATCCCATTGTCACTATAAAATACCAGCTCTCTCTCACAAAAACGTTGAGAAATATATAGAAAATATAGAATGCCTAGATGTAATTTCACTCCTGAGCTCACGGTTTTTAATTTGCGGTGTTAGTCGTGCCGCTTGATATTGTACATACTGCAGGTTCAATTAGATTAAAACAACATCAACAACAACAAAAGGCATTTGCCCTTTGTTATGTCTGTCCTCACTGGCCTTATGTGTGTTTGTGCATGAGTGCATGAGTGTATGTGTGTGAGTGTGTGTGTGTGTGTGTGTGTGTGTGTGTGTGTGTGTGTGTGTGTGTGTGTGTGTGTGTGTGTGTGTGTGTCGGTGCTCAACCTGCTGGTTCTCATCGTATGATCCTCCCTCTGGATCGACCATCGCCTCCCCCATCTGTTCCTCAGTGGCCTCCTGACCGAACTCCTCAGTCTGCACGCACACACACACACACGCACAGAGAGAGAGAGAGAGAGAGAGACATTAGAAAGAAAGTGGTCCATTGGACTTGAAAAAAGCTGCACTAAAAAAGCATATTGTTTTTCCTCTTATTAATACAGTCAGATTTTTTGTATCCATATCTCTTGCATCATCAAAGGATCCTTGCATCATTTCCGCTGACAAAATACACAGTACAACCAAAAACACTTTAGCTAACTAACTAACTAACTAGTTTATCATGCACACGCCCTTATCGACATGATTAAAAAGTACTCAGTGAACTGAAATGTAACTCTAATTACATCTAATTAATTTAACAAGCTGTATACTGTGATGTAAAAGAGTTAATCATTCAGGCTACGTTCACATTAATGTTTTACTCTAATCTGATTTTTTTTATGTGTGTCTGAACGCACAAATCTGATTTTTTTTTACATTTTTTTTTTTTTAGATGGGATCTGAGTCACTTTTGTATGCTGTCCTAGTGGATATACACTATATGGATAAAAAATCTGCAATTACATTGTAACCAAATACATAGACTTCAATACAGTATGGAGTTTAAACAATAACAGTTTCCACTCTTCTTGGAAGGTCGTCCACAAGATGTTTGTAGGAATTTGTGTCCTTTCATTCTGTAGAGCGCTTATGAGGTCAGGCACTGATGCTGGATGAGAAGTCCTGGCTGACAAACTCCGTTCCAGTTCTTGCCAAAGGTGCTCGATGGGGTTGTCTTAGAGCCAGGCAAGTTCTCTTCACGCCATGTCTTTATTGTCCTTGCTTTGTGCACTGGGACCCAGTCAAATTTGAATAGAAAAGGGCCTTCAACAAACTGTCGCCACACAGATGGAAGCATAGCATTGTCCACGATGTCTCAGTATGCTGAAGCATTAAGATTATCCTCTTTTTCAAAAAAAAAAAAAAAAAAAAAACAGTTTTGGCCAAATACATTTGTCTACATACAGCAGTATCTATCCGGGGGTCATGTGACTTGAATGAGAACGGGCAGGATGGAATTCATGCGACTTATTTTTGGTCTCTGCGCATATGCATAGTGCGTGACATCATCAGTCAGCATCGACAGCACGGGGATTTCACCCGCTTTCAGCCGCTCGATGTCCTCCAGAGCAAAACTCTGAGCAGATTTCCTTCCCTAAAATCGCATCCATTGTTTGAAGTCAACGGAAGGTCGCACAAACTCATGACGCATTTTCTCCCAGATTGCGCGAGCAACAGACGCGTCCACGTTAGGGTCAGATAAAAGGCTCATGTAATTATTAAGGTGATCCGTCATGGCACGCAAATATGATCTGAGTAAATAATCTGAATTGAACAATGTGGCCTGTAGTGTGAACGTACTGTAGCATTAGACCTCTTGTTTTAAGTTCCTGACACTTTTACAACAGCTTGATCTCAGAGATCTGATTAAGTGTCCCAGCTTCATTCCCTCTGCTGAAGTCCTTTAACTTTATGTATCTTCATGTCCCGTATTACTTATTACTAAAAGTCTAGCAATGGCACATTTACTTTATCAGCATCTTTTAGTTTTTAGAATGTTTTCATATAAGCCCCTTCATTACACTAAGGAATAATCTGGACGACAGACGTGAACCTTCCGTGTCCTGACTATCACAAAAGGTGTCCCAAATTTTTGGCTGCTTTCGGATACTTTCGCAGAGGCTCCAGTCACCTGACCTGGGAATGTCTTGACACGATTTCAATGTCATCGTCTGAGAAACTCACGGCCAAGGAGTTGAGCTAAGTTGAACTTTCACCATGTCATGTTTGCTTCGACTTGCGTGTTCTTGTCAAATCCCAGGTTCTGAGCCTGAGCCACATGAATAATTTATATTCATAATCTGAAAGGTGATGTTTTGATTAATCGAGTAGAGAAAAAATGAACAACAACAACAACAACAACAACAACAACAAAATGACACACAACCTACTGTAGAAACCAAGAGTACAAATCAGGAGAAAAAAAACAAACAAAAAATCCAAGACGTCTGAGCAAACCAGAATAATTTTTTTACATACAAAAACGATGGACTGTAATGAAACCCAAAAAAACACACATCTGTTCAATGAAGTCAAATCCCATTTCATTTAAACACACAGTGATAATAAAGTGAGATGTTGTCGTGTCTCACTGGGCAGGTGCGGTATCATTAAAAAAAAAAAAAACGCGCTAATCCGAGCCAACCAGGCCAAGTCTCAACAGCGTGTAATCCCCAAAACCCCGAATGCTCCACGTTCGGTCACACAACGACATTACAACTCCATTATACACACCTCATAGACTTAATGTCCACTTAAACATACTTCTACACGCACTAGATACACGCACGCCTTGCCTGTAAGCGATTTCCCCTGCTGAACTTATCTACAGATTTTTTGTTTTTTATGTAACTCAAAATAACAGTGAGCGAATATTTGGGATACTTATACAGTCATGATTTACAGCTCAATAACATTGCAAACGCAGGGACCGATTTTTTTTTTTTTATAGCTTTATGATATATCATACCAATGAAGACTATATCTACAGAATATGGGGTGAATTCTAAATTTGTGAGGGGGGTGAATACTTATGCAACACACCATATACTGTATCTCACACTACATTTTAATCTATTGTGTTTGTACTAAAAAAAAAAAGTCTAATATTTGAACAAGACATGATAACAGATTATAATTTTTTCTTCCAACAATGGAAGAGGCGTGAGCTTTAAAAAAAATAAAATAAATAATTATAAATAATTAGTACTTAATTAATCCTGTTGTCAATTCCGCTCATCCCACTTCGGAAGCTGGGGTCAGAGCACAGAGTCAGCCAGGACACTTCCTCCCTGTGTCCTTCTCACTCCCTGGAGGCTTAGGGCGTGAGGCAGGGAGCCAATCCATCACAGTGCACACACACACACACACACACACACACGCTTATCCACACACTACGGGCAATTTGGGAACACCAATTAGCCTAACCTGCATGTTCTTGGACTGTGGGAGGAAACCGGAGACCCACCATGCACGGAGAGAACATGCAAACTCCATGCACACAGACCCCGAGGCGGGAATCGAACCCGGACCCTGGAGGTGCGAGGCAGCGCTATAGCCACTTCGCCACCGTGTCCGCCTCCTGCGTCCTTCTGACCAAAATAACTAAAACCCTGAAGAACCTTTAAGCTCCACCCACTTGGAGCTCTCTGGCTCCACCAGATTCCGTAATCGCTGTAAACATTGCTGTAGTGTGTGTGTGTGTGTGTGTGTGTGAAAGCTTCTTACACTCATTTCAGCTCTATGCGAGTTATGAGATTATAAACTAGGACCAGGCCTGTAGGGGTGTGTGAGGGAGGAAACTCCCAGGGGAAATCTGCAAATCTTACACACCTCCCTACAGCAGCACACACACACACACACACACACACACACACACACACACACACAAACATATATCAGTATTAAAGAGTCAACGGCTTGTGTTTCTATTAAAACCGCCTTCATGGAGACGAGACACCTGAGTAACGAGCAAACACACTGACAGAGCTGTATGACCTTCGGCAAAGTCATGTTAACAGGGGGGAGGGGTGGAGGAAGGGCAGAGTGTTGGAGGTGGAGGGATGGAATAAAAGAGAGGGAGAGAGAAATAAAGGATGGTGACTTTGAGAACAAGTGAGATATATAAAAAAAAAAAGAAAGAAGCAGCAAAAGAGAGAAAGGGATCGTTTGGAAAGAGAGGCAGAAAGGAAATGATGGAGGGAGAAAGGAAAGGAGAGGCAGATGGGAGAAATAATGAACGAGTTGATTAAAGAAAGAAGGAGAGAGAGAGAATGGAGGGGTAGAGGGTAAAAGAAGACTGGCAGAAAGAGGTATAAAGGGGTAGTGAGATAATAAGGGAGCGAGAAATTAGAAAGGAAAGAAAAGAACAGAGGAAAGTGAGAAGGAGAGAAAAGTGGATGAAAGATATGAAAGAGGGAAGGAGAAGAGAGGAATGTGATTAAACAGCAAGAGGGGGGATGGAAAGGAAGGAAAGAAAGAGAGAAAGGTACAGTAGTAAATCATTGATTGCGTTTCCCTGAAACATACATCTACATCCGCGCCACTGATGACCTCATGACGACGATCAATGTGACAGAAACCCGTCATGATGGTCTCTCTAATCAATACCGTATAACCCACGGGACAGTAGGGGTGATGGGTCAAACGTACGTTCATGTCAGAGGGAAACTCGTCCTTCTTCATGAGCCCGGTGGCGGCGGCGATGTTTCCGGCTCCGGAGAGGACGACGCCCCCGAGCTGAGACGCCTGCTCCTTCGTCTTCTCAGCCACTGCGAAAGAAAAAAACCCTCAGCATCAGGAGAGAAACACATCACCTGGACTGAGACTGTAGTGACGGAGGGGGGGGAGCTCTAAATCTAACCTGCCTCTGATCATAAACCTTTAACACTCAGCTTTTATACTGGACAGTGTGGTGGTTTTATATGACGCTTCGTTCTTCACTCTACACTCACCAGCTAGGAGACAAAATATTTCAGATACCCTATAATTCTCACCCATCATTGTGTTACTGACATGAAACTATTTTATGTAATAAAAAATCGTCTACACTGTATTATGTAAAAAATATACTTAAAATTAGGTCTACGATCTAATTAAAATATTTTTAAAAAATGTAAATAATAAACAATAAGTACATTTAAACAACCCCCTATAAAAAAATAAAAAATATAAAAAAGAGCAAAAAATTAAAAATAACTGTAATTAAATGTAAACAAATACTGTATGTTTAAGGAAACAAATAAAAAAAAATACATATAAATGAAAAAAATAAATAAAATGATTGGATATATGAACAAACCAGGTAACAGTAAATAAACAATTCATTTAATAAATCAATATATAAATAAAAAAAAATTATAATAAAAATGAAATAAATAAATGACTTAAAATACATAAATCACTGTATAAATAAACTCAAACAATTGGATATAAGGAATACATGAACAAATGCAAATAATAAACAAACAGACAAACAAACCAAAAAATAGAAAAAAAAAATTAAAAATAACATTTTTTATTTTAAAATCGTGAACATTTTAGGAAAAAAAAATTAATTTAAACAAACAAATAAAGAAAGAAAAAATCTAACTAATTAATTGTGAATTAAAACAAAAAACTATTTAAAAAAAAACAATCTACCAAAAACGTAATAATTATACATTTATTAGTAATCAAAAAACAAACAAATAAATAAATAAAATAAATAAATAAATAAATAAATAAATAAAGGAATATGTAATAAGCTTAGCTGAATAATCGCCCTGAGGTCCGCGGCAGGCTCGTGTGTGTAACTGTGTAATAGTCGCTGTAATTTAATCCTGCTCGAACAGCACCCAAATTTTACACTCGTACACTTTTACACCTGTTGCTGGCCCGGTGCTGTGAGGTGGCCGCACGCCAGAGCGATTTAATCCTGCATTAATCTCTTTATTATTCAGGAGGTAAAGAGAATGAGCTCACCCGTGGCCACGCTGTCTTTAGTCTTGCTGCCTGAAAAGAGAAGAAAAAAAAAAAAAAAAACACACACACACACACGAGATGAGTTTCTTTTCTGTAAAAGTCTGCTTTCACACTTTTATCACAGACAGGATTCAGAGCTGCGGACGGAACTCGGCTCGGCTCAGACGGGAGACCATCCTTATTAAACATCTGACGTTTCACTACAAAGCGTGGTCACGTGCACTACAACGAAGACGTCAGCACTGACGCCAGCAGCTGCTGCTCGGACGATTATTTTAACGAAATCGAATAATATCAATAATGTACCTTAAAAAAAAATATTGGCACCCTACATGGCAATGGGCAGAAGCTTGTATGCATGTGCATGGGCCGAAGGCTATTGCTATACTATTTCCTGCAAACCACACGACACCAGCCGACCGCATCCGCATGTTGGGAGCGGCGGAACACACTCACCCGTTCCTTCTGTTTGCGTGAGATCACAGACGCACATGGTTTTACTTAGACACAAAAATGTATTATTTCAAATCAGTTTTCCAACCCCGTTTCTGACATTTTCATACTGTAAATTGTGCTTCTTTTGTGTAGTTCAACAACTATATCTCGTTTTTTTTTTTTTTTTTTTTTTCTTCTATGGCAATGATGTATTTTCATTTCATAATCTCGTCACAATCTCATATCCACACTGCAGAGAAACAGGAAATGAAAGGACCAAGAGCAGAAATGAAAAATAATATTATGAATAATTAGAACGTTTTTCCTCCTTTGGGGCCTCCTTACCGGCGTCGGGCCCCTAGCAGTATTTTATCTAAACACAAAAACTGTATTTCTTATACAAAAATAACAATTTCTCATTTTCTTCACCCAGTCTGGCAGGACACATCTCACTATCGGCCTTCTTCTGCATATAGAAGCTCGCAGACGCCTGTGATTGGCTACCTGTTCAGGTAGCGAGAGTATGCCCCGCCCACCAAGACATACCGAGCTACAGTATACATGTAAGGAACCTGATATGTGAATCAATTTAACTGAAGCTGCATTAAACCTGGATGTTTTAAATAATATGAAATGCTTGTTTTATTATTGCGATCAGAAGTGATAATAGAGGAGGAGGATAGAGGAGAAAATCTGTTGGAGAATAACATGGCATTGTAAGTGTTCAGCTCTTCTCACAGCTCTGCGCGTGTGTATATGTGTGTGTGTGTGTGTGTGTGTGTGTGTGTGTGTGTGTTATATGTACAGCCGATGGCCAAGAAGGAGTGAAAATTAGCTCCTTCACACTCACCACTCACACCCCTCCTTCACTCGAGCTCACTTCATCTGTCTTATAAAGCTCAATCTCTCTTTCTCACACACACACACACACACACACACACACATCATGTTAGCTGAAGCATAGCTTTCTAGGCCATTGTTCTCTCAGTGTGTGAGTGATGCACAGTACTATGCTGCTGCTTTATGCTAACCATCAGAAGGCGGGATTAAGATATCTGGGTTAATTGCCTCTCTCTGTTACAGAGTGTGTGTGTGTGTGTGTGTGTGTGTGTGTATATACGTGTACACGCGAAATCATTTGGGTTTAATCGTAAAAACCCGGAATATGAACGATCACTGAGTTCTGTCTGAGTGTGTGAGGTTTGAATTTGAATGAAGATGTGTGTGTGTGTGTGTGTGTGTGTGAAATAAAAGCTGCAGAATGAATAAACAGCGCTAAGAAAGAAAGAAGCGGGTCGATAAAAATCTATTTTTTCTTCCAGCAGATACGAGCGCCTGCAGCCAATCAGCTTCACCTTCTGCTCCGCTCCGTGTTTAAATCTGCCTCAGGGGACTCTCTGATCGACGGGAAGATTCCAGACGCTCTGCTTTAAACACACACACTGAATATTTTTTCGCTCTCTGAAACCGTCTGAGCACTGGAATCATCAGCCCCTTTAAGCACGGTTGGTTTTTTCTGGTGGATAGCTGCTGCTTTCGGCCATTTTGTAGGTCTGAGCTTAAGGGTTTCTGATAAATACTAAAATATTTAAATTGTTGGTTCCCTCTGCCAAGAGGATAAAAGGTAAAGATAAAGAGATTATGAGCAAACATGTACGTTTTCAGTCCAGTTTCAGCGTAATGTACTTTGTTTGTTAAGCCATTTAAACGTTTAACTTAAGGCATGAACCAGTGAGAACCAGGTGCAGACGATGACAGACGACTGGAACAGACGAGAGGGGAAATAAGATTTCTGCTGATGTTGTAACATAAACCATCATTAAAAAAAAAAAGAAATGTATTAGAAAATGCAGTTACGGTTGCAGCAAAACACATGTTCTCATTTCTTTCATTTAATTTAATATAACGAATGGGGGGAGGGAGGGAGGGGGAGGGGGGGGCTCAAGACATTTTGCACATATATCATTCTAGAAATGTTAAATCTGTTTGTCCACACACTAACCCTGACATGGAGTCCACAAAATATTAATAGTAAAAGCTGCAGTTATGTGTTTGTACATGTCTCGGTTAAAATTTCGGCTTAATTTCCCATTCTCCTAGGCGTATTTTTAAGGGTGCCAATAATTCCGGAGCTGACACTTTCACGGCACAAACACAGCATTAAATGATCAAATAAAAGGGTTCAAATCACTTGTAGTTGACTTCTTGTCATTGTGTGGTGTTTGCTAATAATGTTAATTGGGGTGTGGCCTGTTTAATCAGCTTGTGGGTGTGGCCTGTTTAATCAGCATAAATTATTATTTTTTTTAATCCAAAAATGTTGTGTCAATCTGACGGACAGAGTATGTTCTCGGCGTCTTTAAAACTTTGTTGCAAAGCACTACATTACGTTCTTGCATTTCTTTGTAATGTAAGAACTAAATGAAATTCTATTCTATTCAGTTAAATTCTATTCAATTAAAGGTATTAGAAAGTCAACGAATAGACCTCCATTCACAATTACAAAAGAGTACACATTTACGCATAATAGTGAGGAGGTTTCCAATCATACACACCACTGTACAAATGCACAAGTGTAGTGGCGCAGAAAGTACAGATATTTTTTGTAGCATGTATTGGAGTAAAAGTAAAGTTTACATACAGTAAGTACACTACAAAGTAAATGCACTTGGTTTTACCGTCCTCCTCTGGTTGGGCCACTTGCTTTGTTTTAGAGTCATACTCATTTAACATGCATAAAAGTAAAGAAAGGTAAATATCTTTTGCAATAGTTCTCGCTGAAATCAAGAAATTGTGGCATGATGTTGTACACAAAGTAAAAAAAAAAAAAAAAATGGACCAGTCAAATATTGTATGACTCGAGGACTATACATGTAGCAGATAAAGCACCATGAACTGGCTTGTGTATTCACGTACTATACAGTACTGTGTAATGCACTAAGCTTAAGGCTTATCCTTCTTTAAGATACATTTTTTACCCAGATTGTAGCCTTGGTTTACTTTCTGTAATGATTGGCGCAATCTAAATGTGTTGTAGTTGCAGTAATTTTCTCTGTAGTAAGTTTCAACCATTTCCTCTGATTTAGGTTGAAAGCCTTGAGTGATTCAGTTAGAAATTAAGCGTAATATTCAAACGTAGCAGTGCAGCGATGAAACTGCTAGAGCTGAGTAATGACTTCTCAAAAGAAAAGAAAACCGGTGACGGTGTAAATAGTCCATCGTGTTAATGTTCATTACACCTGCGCACTGCATTTCATATGCGCCTTCTCCAACACAGCTGATGATAATGTATTGTGTGTTTCAGGGTCAACCTACAGTCTGGACTGGACAACCTCAGGTGATGCTGTCCTGATCGGTTCCAGATTAAAAAGTCCAAAATGATCCTCTTTTCTATTTGCCTCTATAGTCTCCGATTGTTCTATGTACCTCGGGAAAAAAAAAGTGGATCGTATATCCTGTATAGACATGAACACCCTTTACAGCTCTATTGTGCAAATGTTACCGTATACAGCTAAACACTATTGTGTTTTGTTTCTTTCCCCTCATAGTGAATAAATAATAGGATGAACTGCCGCATCAGAAGTCGGTCACATGCCGTAAAATGATGAGAGGATTTATTTATTTATTTATTTATTTTTGGATCCTTGTGAATTATAATAGATTATAGAAAGTGCTAGACAGCGGGGGAAATACATGGCATTGTACTGTAAGTGTTCAGCTTCTCTCACAGCTCTGTGTTTAAGCACTTGTGGTTAAGCTCTGCCTTACTGATCAACGGAAGGTCAACGGTTCGAGCCCCAGCTCCGCCGGGTTGCCGCTGGTTGGGCCCTTGAGCAAGGCCCTTAACCCTGTCTGCTCCATGGGGGCTGTATAACAGCCGACCCTGCACTCTGACCCCAGCCTACTAACAAGAAGTTGGAATACGAGAAGAATAAAGAATTTCACAGTGCAGTAATGTATATTTCATGAAAAAGGGCTGAACTGAACTAGCTGTCCTGGGGTTCCTCGGGGCCATTTGCAAGGACCGATAGCAAGATACTGTGTAAACAAAAATCTTTTTAAAGCACACATGATCTACACGATCTGGCACTGATGACATCCAGGCCATATCCATATGTCACGCACTACAGGGGGAAAGTCGACCAGTGTTAATGGAACTCCTGAGAGCTAGCATTCGCTCCAACACACAGCGAATGCATGCAGAGATGCCACATTAGCATATACACTAAGGGCCCTTTCACACAGGCCTGACTTTGATCCTGTATGGCTACGCCCACGGGATCGCAGGAAATCATGGGGAGATCGGTGCTGCAGTTCAGGAGAAGATCTTCGAAAGTGGGTCATAGCAGTTTGTTGGGAATTCACAGGTCTTTGATGATCTTAGAGTCCAAACTGCTATTATTTAAATGCACACCTTCCAAAATGGCCATGATTTAAACTCAGTCAAAAACTCCTATAAACATCATGTGCATAATAATCACATGGCAACACCAACCATACTGGATGATGGAGCGATTTCCAAATCAGTGTAGATCCAGCCAGCAAGCCTTTGAATTGACACGTAGTCCACTACGTAGTGTGCTTCAAAAGAATGGATGAAACGATTTGTGCTTCAGCCCTAACCTCTTCCCTAAGCGCTCTCTATTTTTCTCTTATACTGTTCTTTATTTTACTATTTTTCGCTAACAATACCAAGATACATGATATAAAATTTAGATTTAAATGTTTCGGACACAATGAAGATTGAGAAGGAATCCAAAACATCTACATCTAGGCATATGGCAGACGCCCTTATCCAGAGCGACTTGCATTTTTATCTCATTATACATCTGAGCAGTTGGGGTTAAGGGCCTTGCTCAAGGGCCCAACAGGGACAACTTGGTGGTGGGACTTGAACCTGGGACCTTCCGAACCGTAGTCTAATGCCTTAACCACTGAGCAACCACTGACCCGAAACAGGTCATCGTTAACAGGTGAACTGACAGGACAGGAATGAAACACTGGGTTTCATTCAACATAAAATATGGGTTGCTATTTATATGGTCCACAATTTGTAGCAAGTCCTGACATACTGGAAGGCATTCGACAAGATTCGTAGCAGTTCTTAATGAGTCTTGACAATTCATTTCCCCTAGATGGTCTGAACGAAGTGTAGTGCATGGTAGTGTAGTGGTGTAGCGGTTAGCACTGTGACCTCCAGAATTGAGGGTGTGATTCCTGTGTCAGGTTTGTTTGCATGGTGATTGGTGGTTTTTTTTTTTATGGTACTCTGGTTTTCTCCCAAAGTCCAAAGATTTACAGATTAGGCAAAAGGATGGTTCCAAATTGCCCATTGTGTGTGTGTGTGCCCTCCAATGGATTGGCATCCCATCTAGGGCCTTGCCCAAAGTCTCCTAGGATAGGCTCTAGGCCTACAAGTGGTATAGAAAATAAATGGAGTTGAACTACCAAGAACTGTCCAGAATCTTAATTACGAAAACAGTTCAGGAATGTGGGAAAGCCCACATTCTGTGAAAGTGTATGGTACATCCTCAACAAGTTACTGGTATTTGGTGCACTCCTAAAAATGGCCTTTCTTAAGAGTTAATTAATTAATAAAGCCTACTTAAAGAGTTCTACTTGGAACCCTGCCCTACATGAAAACTTCTACTGATGGTCCACCCAAAGAGCCCTTAAAGAAGAGCCCTCTATGTATTTTTTTGCTTTACAGAATAACATCCTTCATACATTCTATCCCAGTTCGCAGGCGGTTTCGGTTCTCTTTGGGGTCATATAGCATGTGTTGAGCTGTGCAGGATTCACAGTACCTCCTCTTGCTCTTCGTTTTCAGACAAAACCTACTGTAACCCACCGGAGTACCCCTGATTTTCCCGGTTCTGCGTACAGCTATCTTGCACTCACATACATCCACAATTTTTTATCTGTACATTCAAACAGAACTCAACTGTGAGAAAGCAGGTTATTAGCACACTAATTTACACTCTGCTTCACCTGCTGAGTAACGTATGAGTGTGGTAAGGACACACACACACACACATGCATACTCTGGGGCAGATTCACACACCAGGTCAACACCTGGGTATCATACAGTATACAGCCATACAAAGGTTTCCTATTGTTCTAAATGGCACGGTATTGATTAGTAGGCATACATACATATACATACACACACACACACAACCACACACTCACATTGGTATGCTTCAGGGAAGGTGTGTGAGTATATGTGTGCTGAAAAAAAAAGGCTACGCTGTGAGATCATGGAATAGTGTGACATGTGGCCGGCGTGGCTCCTGTCCAACCCTCGGGCAGGAGATCAGGAAGATGCTGGAGCGTATCCAAGCTACTACACCTCTCTCTCTCTCTCTCTTAGCTTTTAATATTGTAATAATGAAACACTTTGCTATTGACTAAACTGTAACCTTTGGTAAACCATATATTAGATTTGATAAAATAAAGATAAAAGCTATGTAATATAAATGAAGTATTGATTTTCTCACTCTCTTTCTGTATCTTTCCTGCTTCCGCTCCATTACTAATCTACTAAACGAAATGAAATGTGTGAATATACTGTAGAGTTATAAAGCAATATGAAATCATAATACTGTAAATGTTATACTTTTACTAGAGCAGATAACATCAATGAAAAAAGTCACACTTTGTATTTAGAATATTTTTCAAGCACACTGGCATGTAAAAGCGCAATCGCTTGATTTAATATATAATTCAACTCTTAACAATTTCATTCTGTACATCCCATCGCAGACATGGAACAAATTGGTCTAATTTCTAGGTTTAATTTCTATTTATTTCATATTTTACTTCATTTACATTCCTGTTCTAAATGTTTTCATTGTTTTCATATCCCATATAATATGTTACAGATTATAATATTGGAAATTTGTAACTTTAAAACATTGATTTCTTTGTATTAATAAGTTAGACAGAGAGTTCTGCCATACGGAAAGACAGACAGACATGAACTGTATATGGGCATTGACATAAAATAATGATATCCCTGATTACATTAAGCCTGATCAGCATACTATATTTTTAGCTTTAACCTTTTAATTATTTCTACAAACCATTTTTCCGTCAATGACGGTGCTAGTTTATATATAAATATATATAATAAGAATAATGTTATTTATTACTAATACATAATGGCTGTTTGATACAGTACGTTATATTGTTATATCGGCCAAAACACAGTATTAGTGCTGGTTTTATTTATTTTTTATACGGTATACATATAATACATAAAATTTGTGTGCCAAAGAGGCTACTTCTGGAGTTTACACAACATGGAAGTGACTGATCTTGCTTCCCTAGAAGTTTCAAGTTGCTAAAACTGATGTTATACAAGCCCCAAAAGTGGACATTTTACAGTGTTATACTGTCTCCAACAATAATCATTTCAAATTAAAATGATTCATATTACTTGATACTAAAATTGGTGTAAGCCTCTAGAAGCATATGACCTATAAAATTGTTGCTTAAATTGTTTTTTTTTTTGCTACAAGCTTAAAAAGCAACAAATCTGTAGTGTCCGTAACCATGTCAGATTCATGTTGCGATAACTTAACAATTTAGCATTTTAGACGAATGACAGTTAAGGCCGTTAAGATTTGATATTTAATTAAAAAAAAAAAAAAAAAAAAAAATATATATATATATATATATATATATATATATATATATAAAGAAATAAAAGAGCATGAAATTGTATTTAGCACATGTGTTTCTTTTTTATCTGATAGAACATAAATGTGTATGCATATTTACCAAAAAATTACGAAAGCATGGATTGGAATATGAGAAGCATTAAGTGTTATGAAAGAATGGTGTTATATGATCCTATCTGAAAATTCACTTTTTCATCTAGGTGAGACACACTTTAGCCAATGAATACCATGTACCAATACCGTGTTTTGTCTGTTAACCTTAATGGCTATTTAATACATTCAGTAGTGTACATTGTTATAGTAAAACACACACACAAAACCCCCTCTTCCTGAACAGCAGCATGCAATAGATAGACCCAGTATTATACCCATATTTCCATTATGCAAAAGAAATCAATAGGTGGAAGTCAGGCTTCTTGCCACGTCATGACTATGACGCGTCTCCAGATGCACAGCTACCCCCACGTCCGCCCACATGTACGTACACACACACACACACACACACGCTCAGCCTATAGCTTTACAGATCTCCCACGCGCCCACGGAGCGAAGATGAGCGAGCGCTTGCGCGTGCGTTCACGCGTGCGTGCGTTCGCGCGCCGCCGCCTCTTACCCACGAACATGACGCCTTCCTTGGTCTTCTCCGCCGCCACCGCCACGCCTTCCTTGGTTTTTTCCGCGGCCACCGCCATGCCTTCTTTAGCTTTAGAAAGTCCCTTCATGAAAACGTCCATTTTTTTGTTTTGTTTTGGCCCCTCGGTCTGCGGAGTGATAACGGTCTGCATCAGTGCATTGACTCACAATCAGGATAATGATGAAGCACGATGTGTCTCACACTCTTACATGCCAGATATTAAATGACAGAATGTAGGATACGTCCAGCACTAATCAATGCATTATTGTTATAATGATTGTTATTACTATTGCACACACAATATATATATATATATAAATTCTATCCATGCAATCAGCTAAGCATGAACATCATAGATATTGTCAGCTACATATTAATTACACATCATTATCAACAGACTATATCAAATGCATGAACACTTCAAGTGCTATAATATATTCAGCAGCATATGCACTGAATTTCAGGATTCTCAGAGATTACAGCATGAAATAGGAGAATGTGTGATAAGGACGTTAGAAGACAATAGAGGATTAAGTTTGTGTGTGTGTGTGTGTGTTGTATTTCATTATCCAACAGCTCATTTGAACGTTTTCCATTCAACTAGGCTATATGATCAGATCACGTTTTATTGCAAGTGCATGAAAACGGATGCTATAACAAATCTAATGTATTGCATTATACTAATAAAAGGCAAATACACTACACTACACCACAGAGCACTGAATTGCATATTGCATCTCGGTGTCATGGCTACTACTCACGGCACAGCTTCAGGATGCATTGTGTGTGTGTGTGTGTGTGAGAGAGAGAGAGTGTGTGTGTGTGTATGGGTACCACCTCAGCACCACCTCGATTTCTTTTAAAATATAGCGGCCCTTGTTATTAATATGATTTTTTTATTTTTTACTTAATAGATCCAGCAAGATGCACAGGTCGAAGGAGATCGTGGTGTCCTTTTTACGTTTCACGGTTAACTAACACCTGCTCATTAATTATTACTCGGTGTGAGCGTGATCTCCTGGGTGATGGAAGGACAAAAGGACCTTAGAGAAATTCTACAGGAATAACCAGGACAAAATGATGAGATGATGAGGCACAGTGTAGTGATGATGATGATGATGATGATGATGATGATGACGATGGAGTGGAATGGAATGACCCACTAGAGTACAGAAAATACACCGAATTCCAGACACATCCCCATGGTTGCTTTATGAGATCAGGCTGAAACCTGTTAATTAATTAATTAATTAATTAATTGAGTAATTCATCAGTGACGTTAGAATTCGATTGCTGTAATAAATATTATAGTGTAACATAATATGTTACATAATATTATAAAAAAAATATATAAATGTTTAAAAAGCACTATGATGATATAAAGCTGTATAACGGTGCGTTGGAAGAGACGCTCTTCAAACAGGCAGGCAAAGAAAATGGTATCTCCCATGCTTTCATGTGTAGGTCACGACTAAAATGCATTTATGAATAAAAGCATGAACACATCCTGAACTTACTCACTATCAGGGATTTCTGAGTTTTTTTTTTTTTTTTTTTTTTTTTTTTTACAGAATTTATTAATAAATAGTCACAGTGCATGCATATAAATATAATAATAGCACCTTCATTTCTTTGCTGTCTTTCATTATCTCTACATCCTATACAATCTATTATTATTATTATTATTATTATTACTCACCTTTTCAAACGCCTCGTGCGTCCTTAACGCTTCGGCAGATTCAGTGTAACGAGTGGAGATCCGCTCCGGGATGATGTGCGCGTGGGCCTCCAGATCACTGCGCTCGCCCAATAGCGCCCTCTGTAGCGCCTGGCCACGCCCACCGCCCACAATACCCACCCTCCCTCCTACCTTTTTTTCCCGCCCTTAATCGCCGCGACGTCATCCTCTGATCTGTGATTGGTCAATTCGGTCAAACGCCTATATATATATATATATATATATATATATATATATATATATATATATATTATGTATTCATGATATTTAAGCGTCTCTGTCTTTCTTCTGACTCAGGCAAGCACTGGCCACTTTATTAGGAACACCCGTGTATACATACACCATACACACCTGTGTGTTCGTTTAGTTATCCATCATGTGTCAGGGGAGCAATGTGTAAAATCACACTCATAGACAGCTACAGGTCATCGGAGTGGCAGTGAACTTTTATATCAAAATTAGGCAAAAATGTGATCAGGTTTCATATACCCTGATTCTGACTCAGGCAGTCACCGGCCACTTTATTAGGAACACCTGCATACGTTCGTGCACACCTGTTTGTTTGTGTTCGGTTAAAAAGAAGCGAAAGATGTGTCAAAAACTCTCTCAGTGACTTTCATGTTCACACATTTCTTTCTCACCTTTCTGCCTTTGTTTTTTAATGGAATAACTGTAATCTATAAGTCTATAAATAAATCTATAAATAAATCTGTAATCTATACATTTATAGCTGTCCCTTAAAGCTTAGAATATTTTATTATTTGTTTTGCTATTAATTAATGAACATACATAGGGTGCAGATTTGCATTATTTATTTATTTATTTTTATTTTCAAAATCTTTGCTGCTACTTAACAAGAAGGTTCGCTCGTTTTCATCGATCATCTCAAGGACAATTTATTTGCGCTACCTCAACTCACTATCACAGAGTATTGCATTTTGTGGTGTTGTTGCTGGTTTGCACATTTGCATGTGCACTTTATGTTGTCTTTTTTTTTTTTGCTGAGTCCTTTTTGTATAGTTCTTAGATAGTTTTGTTAATGTACAGTGTTAATTTGTTGATTTTTGTCCTAGCTGTATATGTTTGAAATGACAATAAAACCCTAGTTGACTTGACTTGAGGATTGTGACATAGAGTGACATATCTTTTTTTATATCCTTTATGATGAACAATATGGGCTTATATGGAAGCCTTGCTGAGTGTGTGTCAATAGGGCGGCTTCAGACTTCAAGCGTTTTCATTTGGGTGCATTTGGGTTTTCAGATATGTCGGGGATAAAAGAAGTTATCATTACTTTTATAAAGGTTTATTTATTTATTTATTTATTTTTTACCACGACTGAAATACGGGAATAACATCACAAAAATGTAGAATATTATTCTTATTTTTTGGTCATAAAAACAACTGAAAACAACCATAAATGCATGTGATCATATGTATCTGTGCCATTTATTTACCTGACCCATTTTTCTTTACTTTTCTTTTCTTTTTTTTTTTTTTTTTGCTGAGTCATGTTTGTATAGTTGGTTAAAATGAAAAGTTCAGTTTTTTTTTTATCATCATTCAAATTCAAATTCAAATTTTATTTGTCACATACATAGATACAATCTTAATTGGAATTTGAATGATAAAAAAAAGATATCATCCTTTAAATTCATATCACTTCATTGATCTATGCCGTGTTGCCGGCAAGTACCTGTGTTGCTTTGGTTTTATTAGTCTATCCAACTATCTATCTAGGAACCTCTGTAGTCCAACTAGGACAAGTGGAGTCCAAAGGTGATTACCATTGTATTTATTCTCATTTTTATGACCGTGGTAGGACCTCTGCTCAACATTCACACGCACACTTACACACTACGGGCAATTTGGGAACATCAATTAGCCAATTCTGCATGTCTTTAGCCTGTAGGACAAAACCTGGAGGAAACCCACCAAGCACGGGAAGAACATGCAAACTCCATGCACACAGACCCAAGGTGGGAATTGAACCCAGACCCTGGAGGTGAAAGGCAACAATGCTAACCACAAAAGCCACTGTTCTTCCTGTTATTTAATCAATGTTTATCATTAGCTGCTGAACAACATTAATGTGACTTTATAAGGCTATAAAGTAAAAAAAAAAAAAAAAAAAGTAAAAAAAAAAAAAAATTAATAAAAGAAAAAATTGGCAAATTGGTGTGGTTTAATAGTTATGTAACGCATTGCAGCTAATCGTAATACTCTAATAGGAAAAGAATCTGGTAACAGTAAGTCTGCTTCATCACGCCACCCTGGCATCGCTGCACACTCCATCACAAATGCTAGTTATTATAAGCCACCCTTAAAAACAGCTCATCTTTTATGGCCGGTCTGAGGATTGGGTTGCCATAGAGAAACTGTTCAGCGCTGTGCTTAGCAGGAGACAAAAATCATCGGTATCTCTGTATCTTTCATCAATCTCATATGGGGTGAAATAATACCAGTGAAGAAACCAGACACAATATTTACTCAATCGCTCACCCAGAATCTGACAGAATGTCAGCCCAGGGAGGCAACGTTCATTGATTCACACAGCTCATGCTGACTGTAGTGCGATCAATGAAAATAATATTGTGCACCATTTTCCCTGTATAAAAATCATAACGCAGTGTCTATTTGCACCCTAGTGAGAATAGTCACATGGCAGTTATTGGCTAGAGTTTGGGTTAGGGTTAGATATAGCGTAAGTAGGTATTCTAATGACAAGCATACAGTACTAACCCTAGTAATAAACTGAAACTTATAGATGAATTGATCTTGAATCTTAACCTCATCAAACCAAACTGAGCTTATCATGTATTACTCAATGTAAATACAAATAGGATTGTCGTGTGTTTATACAGCACCTGGGTGTTAAGACCATGGCTGGCTATAAACACATAGGCTATTCCACTCCAGGATACAAATATCATCCTAAATAATAAACCATAGATCATTCTTACTACAATGAATTCTACAATGACATAGTTGATTTGTGTTGTGGATTAAACTGACCTGAATGTAATGCAGAAATAAGTGAGACACTGTTTACATATTATCATACTGTGTGTATGTATACTGTACACTGATCAGCCGATTAACACTGATTATCAATTATATAACGTTAAATTGATGACAGGATGATGGGCACCCAAGACCAGCCAGACTGGTCCAATCCCAACAAAAAAGCCGATGCATCACAAGTCTCTGAAAAAAAAAGAAAAGTTAATGATGACAGTTAATGATGACAGATGACAGAAAGGCACCGAGACAACCACTGCACCACAGCCCACTGCACATGGGGCCCAGCAATCCCCCTGGATTCCGGTATGATCATACAAGTCCGATCCACTGAGGCCCCATCCTGCAACCCAAAACAACCAAAGGATCCGATGCCAACGTCTTGGTGCCAGACACCAAAGCAGACCTCCAGAGGCCCTCTGAAGCCACGCCCCACAATATTGGCCATAATGATATGCATTGTAATGCCATGACTGAGCAGTGTATACAATATGACTTAGTGATCTATGCTTTAATCACATTCCTATCGCACTGTTCTACAATGTATTCCTCTGAGCTGCACGATAAGGGCAATCAATTTCTTTTACATCCAAAGGCTTATTTTTCAGTAACTGCATGGAAAATACCCTCAATATTATAAATCTTATGGGGACCTCCTATGACTGGAGGGTGATATAAGTACAAAAATGTTTAGCAGAAACCCTCTGAGAACCTCATCCTGGCTGTGAAGCATGGTGGTGTTAGCATCATCTACAGCTTTATGCATGTTTGCTTCTTTGACTTTTAAGTCTCTATTTGCCTCTTGATGTTATTTCTTTTTTTTTAGTCATCTGCCAATTATGATTTCATAAACAAGGCAATACAAAAAACAAGTCAGGCAAATAGGGCAACATTTGTCTAGACACATGGACAGACATAGCAAATGAGTTTGGATCCATGTAAAGTGTTTTTTTTTTTTTTTTTTTTTAAATAACAAGCCCCAAATGATTATTTTTAATCAGGCAGAGCTCAAATACAGTGTTGGCATCAAACATCAAAACTTCTAAGGGGGACGGGACGGCGTTAGCAAAAATAGTAACAGTACATAAATAGCAATCATATGCAAATTTAATAAATGATTAGACTTTGCAAGGTTACCATGTGTTTCTAGGGTAGATATGAAACAAAAAATGCAAGTCCATGGATACTGACCTCTGCTGGCTGGGTGCAGTACTGCCCTGTGCTGCTCATATCATGTTAAAGCTTGTGAATCTAAAAATCCTCCTCCTGGTGGATCACCTTCAGCGATTATGAATAAGAAGTAATAGAAAGTAATATTTTATGATGACATTATTTGAATTTGTTGTGATCTAAAATTAGAAACGGTTTATGATACGACGGTGTTTGTTTTGGCATTGTAGTTCAGTGTGAAGCTATTAAACAAATCTGCAATCTGCAATGTCTGATTTTCATATTTCATCATTCATCACATTGTCAAATCATACAGGAGCAAATGTTCCCAGATCACTTGATTAATTGATTTTGATTGCACATGCCGTACACATGCTACTAATCCATCGCTAATCCTATTTACCTGCTACATTTTAATGAATGCTGCACTGCTAATTGGGTTTAAATGAATGGTTCTGATATAACGGGGCCAAATGTAATTACCAATTTACAACAGCCTGAATGCGTTAACATGCTAATAAAGTGCTTAAATGTTAAATCAGCTCTACCCACCTCAATTTAGGTAGGTGAAATTTGTACCACGGAATAATTGATCACTCATGCTGACCTTTTCCTCTTAGTCTAGTAAAAGTTATTCTCTCTCGCTCAGTTCTCATTGTATCACTGAAGAAATACCACAGTACGGACATTGTTCAACTTTAATCATCAGATCATTCCCCCCCCCCCCCCCCCCCCCAGACAGTAATAATCGAGGTGACCTTTACGCCTTGCGCAAACTGCACGAGAGATTGTAAAAAAAAAAAAAAAGGGTCAGTTTTCAGGATAACAAAAATTCAATAGGTCACATTAAGCGACACAGCTGCTCCGCTGCAGATGTTCTTTAAGCACCGCCGGGCTAATTATTCTAAATTATGGGTAATTACAGCTCCACATCTCACATGTGAGTGACTCACGGCTAATGAGCTATTGGATTAACAGAGGTCAGTGGTCGTTTCATTAAACATGAGTGGTGTTAGATTGGAAGAGAAACACTGCACTGAATACAGGGTCCAGGTTAAAAGGTCATCTAAGAAACAAACAAAAAAAAAAAACACAAGACAAAACAAATCAGACTTTAAATCAATGTTAAATAATTGAAATGAATTTGGGAAACGTACATTTATTGATTAATGTAAATATACATTAGCAGAAAAACAAGATTGAAGCCAAAACTGCGGCACAGAATAATGACAAATGAGATATAATGAGCTCAGAAATAGCGACAGATGGAGCAGAGCGTAACAAGATGTATCATCTTGTCAACTTTAAGTCTTAATCTCCTTGACTAATCTATACCTTTTAAATTACACTGAAACGCCAATTATGTTTTATGTATTTTAGTTCATGACTCACACACATGCAGTGGACAGCACACTTAAGCAATACCATCGCTGAGGTTGGGCTGTTGCGCGGAATATCAGCACGGCTTTGATGTGCTTGTAGACGTGAGAACGCAGCCTGAACACCTAAGACATCACATCACAGCACAGTCTTGATATTCAGCACTACAGCATGACCTCAAGTGTCGTACGGCTTTTATACAACAGTTCCTCAAGAACCATTTTTATTATCAGCAGATGATTGGGAGAACATGAAAACTCAATGCACGCAGACCCCGAGGTGGGAATCGAACCCAGACCGTGGAGGTGTGCGGTCACAGTGCTAACCGCTAAGCCACTGTGCCACGTACTGTATATTTATAGCACCTAGTAAACTCAGTAAGCATTTCAAATATAATTAGCATATGCTAATTATAAAAAAAAAAAAAAAAAAAAAAATCACAACTCATGTAACTACCTTATGTTTATAGTAAAAAAAAAAAAGCTCTTACTTATACTGTACATAACACTGTACATTCTGTCCTCACTCTAGGAGACAATTCCAATTCTTAATCAACAGCGCCCTCTAGTGTAGCAACAATGACAGGTGATTTTTCCTTATCCAGTGTCTCGCATTGTGGCTATTAAGTACCAATGCGTGATGGCTGCGTTACAAGTGTCACCTTTAGTAGACACATTTGTCAGCCATCAACAAATTTCTGGCAGAATTCCGATGAGATATTAGACCGCTCATCATGGCAGAATTTATAGAGATCAATGCAATGAGTTTTAGTTTTATATTATTTAATTGTATCAAATTCCAATTATATCCAGCTGAAGGGTTGAGATTATGCTGATGAATCCTGAGGTTAACAGGTTAATCCTCCTTCATGCTTAACAGCTGATGCAGTGTTTTGGGGTGGCACGTTTCAACTGAACTCTTCCAAACATTACCCTACCAGTCAAAAGTTTGGACACGCCTACTAACTACATGGTTATGTCTTCTGCACTTTAAAACAATACTGAAGGCGTTTATCCAATATATCTCCTTTGAACATCCTTTGATATTGAGATGCATATCTGCCACTTCTGCTCTGTAAATCCTTCATAACGGCTCTAATCTGAGGTGATGTTTAGGAGTAATTGGTGATTTCTGAGGAATGAACTTCTCCTCTGCAGCAGAGCTCAGTTTTGGTCTTCCTGGGAAGGTCTCTTCATGAGAGACAGTTTCATCATGGAGCTTGGTGGGGTTTTTGCAAACTCTCTTTACACAATACTGTTCTTGCAAGACCATCTTTAGAAATCTCCAGTGTTGTTCTAGAATGTAGAAAAGTAAATCCAAACTTGTATCCAAACATTTGACAGGTAGTGTAGCTCTGGTAAAACGTACACCTCCAAAAAGGCCTTCTCTTTGCCCATGTGGTCGGCTGCGGACTTTAGTTGTACTGTAGTAGTAGAGCAGGGGCTTCTTCCTTTGTCAGCGACCTTTCAGTCTATGGTGATCTAAAATTTGCTTGACTGTGTTCCAGCAGCTTTCATGTGCCTGTGCCTTTAAGGTTCCTGTATTCTTCATAGCCATCTGAACCAGTTCCTCTCAAGTGTGTGTGTCTGTGTGGGGTGTGTGTGTGTTTGGGTGTTTGGGGTGCAATTATTATCAGTTAGTATCTGCAGTTGTTTAGAAATGGATCTGAGAGACATTTCTGTCTTGTGTAAATATATCATCCTCTTTTTCAGATCTGTTCTCTTAATTTTTTACTGTAAATACTGTATATATATATATATATATATATATATATATATATATATATATATATAAAATTATTTTTAAAAATCTGTACATATGACAAAAATGTAAAATTGGCGTGTCTGTACATTGAAGAAATTTGTGAAAATAATTTTGATTAATTGTAATGAGGTGTATTTGGCTGAGCTTGAGGTAACATATAGGCTTTGTTTCATCTTAATCGGCCCACAGGAAGACAAGATATGCTACTCCCTCACTCACTCATCGTCTATACCGCTTAATCCTGTATTCAGTGTCACGGGGGGGGGCCTGGAGCCTATCCCAGGAGACTTAGGGCACAAGGCGGGGTACACCCTGGACAGGGTGCCAATCTATCGCAGGGCGCACAAACCTAATCTGCATGTTTTTGGATGTTGGGATTAAACCGGAGGACCCGGAGGAAACCCACCAAGCACGGGGAGAACATGCACTAAGTCCATGCACACAGAGACCTGGCCGGGAATCGAAGGTGCAAGGCGACAGTGCTGACCACTACACCACCACATTTCATACAAATGGTTGTGTTAAGCTGGTTTGCACCAAAAACAATTGTTAAAAAGCGCTATATAAATTAAATTGAATTGAATTGAATTGAATTGAATCACATCATTGTAACGTCTGATAGGAAAAAGCCATGAAGGCTTTCAGGGCAGATGTGTGACATTTGGGGGCACGCCTATAAAGGCTCCCTAGACTCTGCACTTGGAATGTGGCCATTAGTTTGGGACACCAGGTAGGAGAGCGGATTCACGTTGCTCTGGTATCGGGAAAACAAAATAAAAGTGAAAAGACAAAGAAAAGAAAAGTGAAAAGGAAAAAAAAAGTAAAGATGAAAGAAAAAGGAAACAAAGTGTTTTAAATAAAAGAGAAAAAGTGAAGTTTAAGTTAAGGGAAGAAAAGACAACCCTGTCTCAAAGATAGAAGGAGACTTTTGTAAAAACATTATAAAACATATATATTTTCCGATCGGGAAGAGAGTTCCCAAAAGTGCGCACAAGCATTCCCTCAGTCATCTGCCATATACAGTAGTGGTGATGGTGAAATAAAGCCTTATTTAGATGCTGAGGTCTCCCAGCCAATAGTTTCACCAAAAGGACAATTTCATGAAGCTTCATTTAAGGGCTCATGGACACATTTTGTGTAGCAACTAGATCGAACATTGCAAACAGCATCACGTAATATGGACATTCAGCTGCGCGTACTGTTGCGTTCATTATTCACAGTCGCGTGTCAGCTGCCTGTATATATGTTGCTGTTTGTTAAATACAACTAACAAGCCACTATGTGGAATCTTTGAACAGAATGTATACATTTTCTGGATTCAATACACAAATTAATAATTAAAACACGATAAAGAAAGTTAATTGAAAAAAGGGACATTAAAACACCTAGACACAATAACACTAAAGTTCGAGATAGCTTGAAGTCATTGATGTAAACCAAAAGTTTTTATGTGCATTTTCCTTCTTCATACTGTATATATATATATATTAGATAAGAAGTAAAATTGCAAAAAAAAAAAAAAAAAAAAACATTCAATCACATCATACGTAACATCACTACCATATAGCTTCCCCTCCAATTCCCTGCAACTTCCCAGCGCTTTATCATCACCCCCCCTCCAATCATAACACATGATATGTCAAAAAAAAATTATGATTGCCCTACAAAAAGATTTAATAAAATAATAAACAATCCAGTGGAACCTCGGATTGCGAGTAACTTGGTTTACGAGTGTTCTGCAAACCGAGCAAAGATTTTTAATAGATTTTTAATCGGAAACCGAGCAAGTATTAGTTTACGAGCGCCGAGTATCATGTATCACGCATGCGACTCTTATTTTGACACCGAGCGTCACTCTCTCACCTTTTCTCTCACCAGTCTCAGAGAGATTTATTTTTTTCCTGTTAAAACGGTGTTTCCGTTGTGTGTGTGTGTGTTTGTTGTGAAACTTAAAAAGCGAGGTGGGGAGAGGGAAGAGCAGTGTCACTGTGTAAAACGAGGCGAGGGAAGGGGCTAATTCCACACACACACACACACACACACACACACACACACACACACACACACACACACACACACACACACACACACACACACACACACACACGAACACACACATACACACACACACAGTGCCTGTGCGCACCAACGGAAACACTTATCTGTCGGGATTTATTTGTACTTTTTTTTAAAGATAAAGTGCAGATTAATTTGTTTTATTTTCATTTTATAGATTGTATTAATAATTTTTATATATATATATTTTTTCATTATTTCTTAAGGGAAATGATGATTTGGTTTACGAGTGTTTTCAAACACGAGCCCACTTCCGGAACAAATTATGCTCGTAATCCAAGGTTCCACTGTACAAAGCTAGGCAGAAGCAAGCCAGGGTCATTCAATACAGATCCCTATGGAGAGACCTGCAATACCTGCAGTGAAGTGCTATGGGTGGTATTTATATACAGCCCATGTGTGGAAATGATTTTTCATGCTCCCATGATTCACTCTTTCACATTCTGGAATATAGGGAATAAAAACACCCTGGTCATTCAGTACATTCCGGTCGTCAGCTGACTTTATTTTATTGCCACATAACGTTGCTGAGTCTAGACCTGAGCAACTGAAGCAACCCCAGTGTGTGTAGCTCTGATTTCTACTGTGAATTTTTTCTTCTTTATACATTACTTCACCAAATGTTTAAGCGATCACCGTGAGTATTTTTTTCTTAAATTCATTTAAGCACCTCAAGGACGACTGATAGGATTTCGCAAGTATTATAACAAAGGGTTTGAAGGTTTTATGTAAATTGGATATTTCTTATAGTCTTTTTAAATTTTATTTAACAAAACACTCCAAACTCCTGTTTTTACTTTGTTCTCATGTAGTATAGGGTATAGAACGACAGCAATAAAAAGGATTTGAATCCATTTTGAGGTGAGTGTAAAGGAGAACAAAATGTGGAAAACATAAAAGGGTCTGAACATTTTCCTCGACACTGTATACAGTATGTCTGCATTTATTTAAGTATGGCAATGTTTCTATTACAGTGTGTGTCGAATTTTTTCAACACACACATTCTGCTTCATGAGGTACTGATTAGGTGATCATCTGAATCAAATCAAATCTTATTTAAAGAGGAAAAGTATAAACACCACTGCTATGATCATCACCATCCTCCTGCAGTGTGACCATCTGGCAAAAAACATTGCTGGTTATTTCTCAAAGATAATTGGATCATGAGAAAAGAGTTGATAGAGAAAGTTGGGAGTGAGATAAAGAAGGGTTAAATCCTGGCTTTCTCGGCACAGGGACACAGCGAGCATCAGGGTGCTTCCATCCTTAAAATTTCAAAGAAGCCAGTTCATAAGAACAAGGTCAAGCAGCAGACACAGGGGACAACAAAGCTTCAGACTGGCAGAGGGTGAAAACGAATCTCTACGGATGACCTCAAACTCCGTCAAATGTCACTCAACAACCAAAGGATGACATCAAGTGACCTTCAAACAAAGTGGCAAACTGCACCAGGGGTGAAGAGCATGATGAGGAAAGCTTGCAACAGGCTCCTAGAGGTAGAGCTTGAATCCCTTCACCAATAGGAAGCAAGAAAAGAGCAAGACTGAGGCATGGAAAAGACCGTGCAGAAGGTCATCCCTTCTGAGTCCAGTTTTTAGCTTTGGTCAACACCTTGTTTTATGGTTAGATGGAGACCTGGAGATCTGGAGACCTGGAGATCTGGAGACCTGGAGAGTGCTACACCAACTGTGAAATGTGGAGGAGGATCAGTGATGATCTGGGGTGGAACCAGGCAGATTTGTCTTTGTGAAGGACACATGAATCAGGGTTATTCTTGAAGAGCATTTCCTGCAATCTGCTAAGACCATGTTCGCCAAATCTGAGGATTGTTTTTTTTCCCAATGAGGCGGTGCTCCATGCTTCACCTCCATGTCAATCAAGGTGTTGATCGAGGAACGAAATATCAAGACCCGGTCATGGCCAGCTCAACCTCCAGACCTGAACACTGTTGACAAATCTTTAGAAAATAATCAAGAGAAAGATAGATGATCATAAGCACTCAAACAAAACTGAGCTGCTTGAATTTGTGTATCAAGTGTGGCATAAAAATACCTGACAACAATGTGAAAGACTTATGGTGGGAACATGTCAGGATACACGAACGTTGTGACAGCGAATCAGGATTTTTTAACCAAATACTGATTTCTGATTGTTGGTTAGTACCAATGATTGTACCATACTGTTTAAAAATAAATGCAAGTTTGATTCCTGGCCAGGTTCGATTCCCTCCCCTGTGTGCTTGGAGTTTGCACGTTCTCCCCGTGTTTAGTGGGTTTCCTCTGGGTACTCCAGTTTCTTCCCACAATCCCAAGACATGACGATTAGGCTAATCTAATTGGCGTTCCCAAATTGTCCGTAGTGTGTGTGTGTGACCTGTGATGGATTGGCACCGCATCCAGGGTTTACCCCGCCTCGTGCCCTAAGTCTCCTGGGATAGGCTCCGGGTCCCCTGCGACCCTGTATTCAGGATAAAGTGGTATGAGTGAGTGAGTGATTTTTTGCTTTAAATACATGCTCTAAGTAACTTATTTTTTATTTGATATATGGGAGAAATGTTGTCAGTAGTTTATAGAATAAAACAAAACTCCCAATTTTTTTCTCCAACTCCCCCAATCCCATACACACAGCTATAAAAAGTAAATTGTTAGAAACTAATCAATTTGCACACTGGTAATTTTGAGTCTTTTGATTAAAATGTACATTCGTTTTTTCACATTTTAGTCTTGTAATCATTGTTAGTGTTAATCTATTTTTAGACAAAAAAAAAAAATCCTAGATCTGTTTCTCCTGTGGCATATTATATGAAAAGATTTTAAATGGTTACACTGTTAGACAGACGTGTCTGGTATTTCCATGTGTGAGCTGTCTGTTCCGTCACATGACTCATACCTGCAGCTCTGACTTGACCGAAGGCTGTGTTAATGAAATCATCAAGGGAGAAATGAATGCCTTTAGATATAAAACTCAGTATCACACGGTTCAGATTGGTAAAATGCTGGAGCAAAGACATGGTTAATTATAAAAGCGATAAACGTGTCACTTATATAAAGGGTAGGTGATGCCATATGGGGAATGGCTAAATTTGATGAGCTGCCTCTAGTAATGCCATCAGTTATTAAAAAAAAAGAAAGAAAAATAATCTCTGTGCTAGTTTCACATTTCACAGCCCTCAGAATAAAAATCAACTCCAAGAATTATTTTTTTGCTAAAAATCTCTTTGGTCTGAATCTCTCTCTCTCTCTCTCTCTCTCTCTCTCTCTCTCTCTCTCTCTCTCTTTCTCTCTTTCTTTTACTTGCCGCCAACATCCAAAATGACTCACATTATAAAACAGTGAATGTGTTAAGTGTGTTAATGTAAGCCAAAAGATATCAGATCTGCTCTCTTTGATAAATCTTTGGCTGTGTTAATCAGGATTCATTTTGCAAATTTATGCAACAGTTTGCCTTGCAAGCAAAATATATATTTTTTATTTTGGATTTTTGTTTAACTATATGATTTTATGATTGCTTGGATGTTAAATGACATTTTCTTACCATTTAAGTGGATAAGAAATTCTGAAAAATAAAAGGTTTGATAACGTAGTATACAGTAAGTTGGTTAAATGTAGAAAGTGGGTTAAAAAAAAATAGGATCAGAAGATTAAAAAAAAATAGTTTACTATAAGTAAAAGAACATTTACTTAATATATAGTAAAATAATAATAGTAATTATTATTATTATTATTATTAAAAAAATCTTATCTTTAAAAAACTAGAAATTGCTATACATTACAGAAACCCATCAATGTAGCAAAACATACCCCCCCCCCCTTTCCCATGTTACCTTGGCAACAACACCCATAGAACAGAGAGGATCCTTCATGTGAATACATTAATGGCACAATTTCAGTCACATTTCACTTAACGCCCCAACAGGCCAGTAGACACCAAAGCAGCCCTTAACCCTCTTACATTCTGCCCACTAAGCTTTTGGTGAAACTAGCAGACCTCTGACTTTCCACCTCTACTCATAACTGCACACTAGATCTACAGTATAAGAGACAGTTAACAGGTGGCAGGGTGAGGATGTGAAACAGGATGTCAGCTGAGCTCATGTTGGAAACAGCGACCCAGCAACCACCAATGGTGCAACTTGAACCTTGCATCTTCCATAGACAATATTTCCATCCATTTTCTATACCACTTGTTTTGAATTGCATAGTGGAAACTCATTACAAGAGGCAAATTTCACCTTCATGGGCTGAAAATCGAGTACAGGGTGTGAGCACTCACATACCTAATGAAACACTTTGGGAGATTTAGTCTGGCAAATGTAAATGACTGTGGAAAACCGGACGAATAAAAGAAAAGCCAATTCACAGACTGAAGTCAAGATTTAAACACCCAGCCCTGGTGGCATAAGACCATGTCCGTGTCCGTGTCCAGTGTTAGCCGCTAAGACCATGAAGTTCCCATGGCATCCTAAAAAATTGAAAAACGCAGTGGGAATGGGATCAATATGGACCCCATTGTGGAAGTTCATACTACTTCTCAATGCATTCATCATGTTGCCACTAATTTTCTATCACACACTCGTTAGGGTGAATAAGATTGAACTACTGTAAGTTATTACTATGTCCGATCAGATCGCACTGTGCTCTTACGAGACACACGCAGTGCTTCTCATTACAAAGTGATGGTGTGAGTAATTGGATCCAGTATTTTTACTACATTGTTGTAAGGTGCCATAGACTCTCTGATAACTTGCTGCATGCATGCCATAAATATGGTAATCACTAGAAGAACTTAACTATATTATATGATATTATATGATATTATATGATATTATATGATATTATATGATATGATATGATATTATATTATATTATATTATATTATATTATATTATATTATATTATATTATATTATATTTTCAACCACATGGCATGGTCATAACACAAACCTAAAGGCATTGTTGAGGGAACTTACACATTGACTGCAATATTATATATTACTGTTATATTATTATATTATTATGTTCATATATGAACATATTACAGCATAGCATATACTGTAGCAACTTAAGTGCTTTGAGAGTGGGTTTATTTTACATTCACATTACGTTTATGACATTTGGCAGACACCCTTACCCAGAGCGACTTACATTTATCTCATTACACATCTGAGCAGTTGAGGGTTTGAAGGCCTTGCTCACTGGCAGCTTGCTGGTTCTGCGCTTTGAACCCATATACATTGCATATTTAGGGCATTTGGCAGACACCCTTATCCAGGGCAACTTATATTTTCATCTCATTACATATCTGAGTAATTGAGGTCTAATGTCCTTGATCAAGAGCTCAACAGTGGCAGCTTGATGGTGGTGGTGGGGTTTGAACCCATGACCTTCTGATCAGTAATCCACCATGTTTTTTGTTATATTCTGAGAGATGCTAGATGGGCAAATAATTGCAAATGCATGGGCTATTGGAAAAAGATGAACATGTTTATAACGTACACCTTTTTCTGGTGGTAAAAAAAAACAAAAAACAAACAGGTTTCTACTACTACAGTATCTATTCTTTCTTCAACTGATGTCTTCATGGCCTAGCCACTAGGGGGCATTATGACTCCACTAATTCTTGCAGAGATTTGGGACGTAGTTGTACTGTAGTAACATCTCACTACCAACTTTGTCAGAACACCATCTAGTCTTTCCCGTTTGCACCATGCTTGTCATACATTAATCAAGCCCTAAGAGGTGTTAGTTATCTGTATGCTGTTAAGTGGTCAACGCCATCATTGCTACATACTTGACCATGCCCTCACCCAGATTTTTTGGAACATATCATGGGAGACAATACTACATCCCTAGTGGTTTCATTCCTCTTGAGTTGTACACACTCTTGCTGGATTCACCCTTTTTTTTTGTGGATTCAGTGGGACCATGGCTCAGTATGATGGGGACTAAGCCTCTGTCTGTTGACAAAAGTTACTTAATCCAATGAGCAGAGGACATAAGAGGCCTGGGGCACATCAGTACCAACAACAAGACACCTTATACTGTAAACAACTGGTGCAAAACAAGAATAACCATTTCTGAAAAAACAGAAAAAAAAAAAACAGAAAAAACATTCTCAACATCAAGAAAAGGACTCCTACTCTGGAGCCCCTGACCGTAACTGGGATTGAAACAGAGCAGTTGGACAGCGTCAGCTACCTGGGCCTGTACATCTCTAGAAAGTAGCACAACATCCACAATCAAAAGTCCCAGCAGGAGCTCCATTTCATCAGGAGTTTGAAAAAAAAAAAAAAAAAAGACTGACCGAGCTGCCAACCCTTTAGACAGGGCTGTAGAGGACATGTGGAGAGCATCCTGACCAGACAGATCAGTGTGTGGTTTGGCAGCACCACCCAAATGAGAAAGTCAAGCTCTCCAGCTGGTAGTAAAGACTCTTTTCTCTCCATTGAGACTTTGTACTCTATGAGCTGTCAGAACAAATCACTAGCCGTCCTTAGAGACCCCCGTCACCTAGGACACTCTCCGTTCAGACAGTGAAATTTATGATACAACCTGAGTCACCACAGACCTAAGAGTATGAACACACACCAGACCAGATTTACAAACAGCTTCTACCCAGCAACTATCAGGCAGGTTGCAGAGAACACAAAGGCTGATGGGAAATACTTACTCCACTTATACGGTATCAGACTCATTTCTTAGACGCAGTCTAAATGCAGATATATACTTCTCACCTGGCGCCCAGTGAAATTTTGGTTCTCATTACATATATTACATGTAATGTATTATTATTTGTGAACCGTCATATCAAGTCGCACAGGTTATTTTTGCACTATGGCTCATAGTAGGTGAAATGTATCATCAATGTATTTTAATCCTAATCGTTGTTTTAAAGAACTTTAATGAGCACTATCTAACCTGGTTACTCCAGCTGTGATAGAAAACTGTGCATTTTTTTGCTATTAAACTACACTGCTGGAGAAGTTACTTTTAGGTGTAGCAGGGAAATCCTGGGTGTCAAATTGAGCCTGCGGGTTCCCTTTTTCTTACATTGTCATGGAATCATTATTTAAATATTCTCAACATAGGATTTTGATGGCTTTTTCCTGAGACCTCCCCTCATAAACAAACTCCCACCGGCCATATCTCTGCACCTGGATCTACTGAGATAATACAGTAATAAACCTGGTATCTTAAGATGTGCAGAACTCACAATATGTAAAATTCTCCAGCAGTGTAGTTAGATACAGTATGGCGTAATACCTAATTTGTTTTGTCGCATTTGTGTACAATAATCAACTCTGTCACACTGTGCCTTGTTCCCTAAAGTAATATATACTCACTATTCAGTTATAGCAGTTGTTTTTTATGGTACTGTATAGTTTTATTATTTACTTACAGTGGAACCTTGGATTACGAGTGAAATTCATTCCAGAAGTGGGCTCGTATATCAAAACACGTAAACCAAATCATATTTCCCAATAAGAAATAATGGAAATTAAAATTACTTGTTCCACAGCCCAAAAAAATAAATACATAACAATAATTAATATAAAATATAAAGTCAAAATAAAACAAATTAACCTGCACTTTACCTTTAAAAAAAATGACAATAAATCCCGACAGATAAGCATTTCCGTTTGTGCTTGCAGACCCAGTGTGTGTGTGTGTGTGTGTGTGTGTGTGTGTGTGTGTGTGTGTGTGTGTGTGGGTGTGTGTGTGGAATTAGCCCCTCCCCTCTCCTTGTCTTACACAGTAAACAGAGAGAGAAAATGGATCTTTAACCTTCCTAATGAGACTTGCTTTTGCTTAACACGCACATATACACATGTTATAATAAACAGTACACGCGCACTAGAAAGGACGACTTTTACACATACAAACACAAAATAAAAGATGTTTTATGCACACACATGTTTTACGGTCACAGTGTTATGCACACACATGTTATACGGTCACAAGTTTATAGTAAACGGTACACGCGTGCACGGATGTTGATTATAGCAATGAGAGACACGTACTAAGACCCAGCGGGGTAGACGATTACCCACAATTCCGCAGTGCAAAAGAGAGAAAACCCGTTGGCTCAGTTGTGATCATGTGACGCTCGGCATCAAAACAAGAAGCGCATGCGTGATACATGATACCCGGTACTCGTAAACCAAGACTTGTTCGTTTTCCAAGTCAAAATTTATTAAAAATCTTTGCTCGTCTTGCGGAACACTCGCAAACCGCATTACTTACAATCTGAGGATCCACTGTATTTTGTTTTGTTATTTTATTTTTACTGGTCTAAAGAGAATGCTCAAGATTTCCAATGTGTACAGTATGTATCTTAAGTACTTATCTACTTTTAACTAAAATTTTTAATCATTTAATCAACATTACACACACCTCCCCTGAAAAAAAGTTACCCAAGAGGTCAGAGCATGATGCACTGTGGAGGCTGTTGTCTCCTTTATAGTTACACAAATATGTTGGACAAACATTTACACTTAAAGTGTAATAGATCTCCTGCAACCTACTGTAAGTGAAACAGACATCAGCCCTAACTATGATATTACTTATAATATAAGTATAATTATGTATAATAATATTATTTGTTATATAACATTTTATCATAGCTTTCATCAGAGAATTCATGTGTAGTAGATTAATAGTTTATAATTTATCCTGTTTTACATTACCGTTTCCAGAGGAATTGTAATGTCAAAATGTAAGCGAGTAATTTATTTCAGTTTAGGAGAAAAAAGATTACACAATCCATTTTAGTAGTGAAATGATATATAGTGCCATTACTTTAGTACTTCTACTTCCTTTTTACGTTAGGTTAATTTGTTATTGTAACTATAACACTAGTTTATTAACAATAAGTGCACAAATGATTTCATTATACTGTAGTCCATTCATTATTTAGTGCGGGCCTAATTGATAGCAAACTTAACATTTCTGATTTCTGATTTATACTAAAGAATAAAACTAAATAACAAAACAGTTAGTCTATAGAAGAAATCATTAGAAGCGGAATTACTCTGCCACAAAGCTAATTATTTTCCAAGAACAGCTCATCCTGAAGTCTTTTAATCTTCTTGCACTAAAGGAGTTTTTATCAGCCATTACCAAACATTTATTATTGAACATATCATGCTTTTTATGTTTATAGTTATAGTTTATGCTGTAAAACGCCTCCTCCTGCTCTCACTCACTCTCACTAACATTACAATATTGTGTAGTAATTACTAGGAGAAGAAGAATGCAGTTTGTCAAGAAACCATAAATCCATCAATTCTAAGATTCAAGTCTTTTAAGTGTCGAATTGAAAGTCAAAAGTGCTAACTCTGAACCATTTCGTCGATTTGGATTAAACAATTAACATCTCCCAATAAAAAAGGGAAAGAAACATGTTTTAATTGATTTTAAATTTTAGGATTAAATTATGCACAATATCCACTAAGGAAGCTCTACAGTAAGTGATAACATATTAGAGCAATTAGAACATTAATGTCAGAACTGAAATAATGTTACTGAAAAAATTAATTAACACGTTCTGACCAATCAGCCAATTAATGACCAATTATTCCAACAGCACTGTGGAATAAGTACCTTATTATGTCTGCAATATTATATATTATTGTTATATTATTATATTAATATGTTCATATATATGAATATATTACAGCATATCATATAGCAACTTAAGTGCTTTGAGAGTGGATTTATTTTACATTCATATTATGTTTATGACATTTGGCAGATACCCTTACCCAGAGCGACTTACATTTATCTCATTACACATCTGAGCAGTTGAGGGTTTGAAGGCCTTGCTCACTGGCAGCTTGGTGGTTCTGCGCTTTGAACCCATATACATTTCATATTTAGGGCATTTGGCAGACACCCTTATCCAGGGCAACTTATATTTTCATCTCATTACATATCTGAGTAATTGAGGTCTAATGTCCTTGATCAAGAGCTCAACAGTGGCAGCTTGATGGTGGTGGTGGGGTTTGAACCCATGACCTTCTGATCAGTAATCCACCATGTTTTTTGTTATATTCTGAGATATGCTAGATGGGCAAATAATTGCAAATGCATGGGCTATTGGAAAAAGATGAACATGTTTATAACGTACACCTTTTTCTGGTGGTAAAAACAAAACAAAAAACAAACAGGTTTCTACTACTACAGTATCTATTCTTTCTTCAACTGATGTCTTCATGGCCTAGCCACTAGGGGGCATTATGACTCCACTAATTCATGACATGTACTGTAGTTGTGTTTAATCCTGTGGTCATTTGTGAGAAAGGGACAAATCTTTCATACAGACATATTGCGACCATTATAACATTTTAAATTGCCTCTGCAACTTTGGGTTGCTTCCTGCAGAGATTTGGGATTTTCAGTGGTTGAAAATGAGGTTTTTTGCCATTTAAATATCTTGGCACAAATATGTTAAATATGTTTGCACCTGCTCGCAACCAAACGTTGTAGTCTCAAGCTGGGAAACGTGAAGCCGTATGAAGTAAAACAACAATCTGTTCAAAAGTGATAAGTCAAACAGGAGTTTGTGTTTGAGGGAACGATTTGCACTACAAAGAATTATTTTCCATCTTTGGGTATTTTGAGTGAAAGATCTGTTCCCTACCTGAGTTCCTTTTGAAATGCCTTCTTTGAAATGCCTGTTCAGCAATCACTAATTTACACATTTGAACAAAAACGAGGAATGCGGAGTGTAAAACAAACGTACGCAACCTTTTTTGGTAGCAAACCCTCAATTATGCAAACATCAATAAAGGAGTGATTATTTAGGACATAGCCAGATATGATTTGTAATAGCAGTTATCAAATGGTTTATGTGGTAAATATCAAACAGCATGTGTGAGACAGAGTGTGAGACAATATCTTTCAGGTTATCACGTTAGCTAGAAAATGCTAGAAGATTATATTGAAAACATCCTCTCAGAAACGCTGTGAGAATAGGTCCTGGTAGCTGGCTGGAAATTTATGAACAGATTAAATTTTTTTTTTTTCAAAAATCTTGCCAGAATACATTAAACATCTATCTAGTATTATTAATTAAATGTTAATGAATATGACCTAAAGAGCTCTCAGAGGTCCCACCAACAATTATCCTGTAAGCTAGCGATCAAGCACCCTTTAAAACAAAACAAAACAAAACAAAAATCCGTGAATGACACAGAAATTGCATTTCTCTATGGAATGTGATCAAATAAAATCATCGTTTGATAGCTTGCTAGTTAGATCCTGCCAGAACCTCTGCTAGATTAGCTCATGATAGCTCTCTGATTAGCGTTTTTATACATTTGTACATAAGGCACATAAATCCCAACACATTAGACAGCAAGTTAGATAGCTAAAATGCTATCAGACATACTGTTAGATTAGCAAGCGGGCTAGCACTGAACGTTTTTGAACATAAAAATTCTGTCAAATCACGTCTAATTATACCATATTAGACTAACTGTTATTAATTTTAAATTGTAACGTGATTATTCAATGTTCTCTGACATTTTGTTCTGACTGAGTAAACTATTTCTGCGGTGCTTCCATTTGAACATAAATACCCTACGAGCCATCCAGATTGCGATTGTATCAGACCCATGTAGAAATTGGTGCTGAACTCCAACACCCAGAGTCCAGTAAGGTTTAATAACATGGCAGTGATGGGTTTCATTTCCCAACTACACCAGAGCAGCGATCCTAATTATGGAGTCACACCTGTACACCATCACTACGGTATTTAAAGCTCTCTTGCGAGTTGCTCCCGGTATAATATTTGCACTGCCTTCTCGCTGCAGATACCGAGCTCTTGCATATACAGTATGACTCCATAATTTAGTTGAATAAATACACAGAATCACCATCTGCAACTGCGTCACTCTCGTTCATTGAAATTAAAAAAGGAACACTATGCCCTAAATGTACAGTAAGTAGATGCAACAGAAGGTTTTGACACCTGTGAGGTGCTGGCCGCCCAGGGACTTTACTTACACAAACTGCAGCGGCAGATGGCACAGCTCGCTGTGCTGGTAGCACAGATCCATGAGGTTACCCTCGAAGTTCCACAAGCATCACCACCTCATACTCTCGTCAGTGGCTTACCCTCCCTCACAAATGCTCCAGAGTCTAGGATGTTCCTACTTCAACGCCTGCTACAGTATATTTTGTCCATGAAGACGCATTACCTGGGCAGAACAAGAGTGCAAGTGTGCAAGAGTTTCATCTTGCTGTCCTGGATAAGGCGTTAAAGTGGGCTACTATGGTTTGGGAGCAGGGAGATGAGAACATCATGTCAATCACCCAGTAAAAACAGATGTTTAGGAGAGTTTTTGACCACTAACAAGAAGGCGAGGGTACCAGTGAGAAGCTGTTAATGCACTGCCAGAGAGAGAGACCAGTGCTGTGAAGTATGCATTTTGTTTACCAGCCACCTGGCACTGAAGGCTGCATACAATCAAAGGGTCACAATGTTTTAATTGTGGCGGCCCACAAAACCATGTCCAGATAGTTCCTTTACCTGACCAATGATTTCCAGCATGGAATGATGAAAACCTCTTTCCTCACTCCTTATTCCCCCAGATAAGTAACATCCACCTTATTATATTCTGAGAATTCCCGCTGATAAGGCATATGCTGACATGATTAGATCTTTTTATATTATAGCTTTATTTGACTCTGGTGGCACTGCTGAAAACTTCATAGATCATGCCCGTGGTGCCAAGGTCAGGATACCACTTGTCCTATTTTAGCACCACCTTTATGACCAAGCTCAAGATTGGCGAGCCATTGGGATAGAATCACTGATTAATGCACAAAGTGTGATCCGTACATAAGGGTATCAGAGCCTGATCTCCTTAAGGAAAGCGTTTTAAGATTAACCGACAAAAATTCTTGTTATCCTGATTGTCCCCTGAATGGAGTGACATAAATGCCAAATTTCCTCAAAATAAGCCAATCTGGTCTGTGACCTGTCATGTAAATGCTACTGTATGATTCTTCCTGTACTTACCTTAGCCTCTACCACTATAGAGAGCCCCTGAGCTCCTTGAGTCTGAACAGTACAAAGTATTGTTCAATAAGGTTATAAAGGGCCTTGGCCATGGTCTTCCACCTCACCAGATGTATGATTATGTTATAGAATTGCTGGAAGGCAGCCAGAGCCCCCTTCACCAACAAGTGTATCCCAACTCACAGTTGGAAATTAAAACATTGGAAAAAAAACATCCCAGCAGTGCTAAAAAAAAAAAAAAAGAAGAAGAGGTGTTCTCCGTCCCTGCATAGATTACTTCCTTACTCAATCACTCATTCTCTTTAGTGCTTATCCTGTACAGGTTTGTGGGAGGCCTGGACCCTATCCCAAGGGTCCTCAGGCAAAAGGCAGTGTACCGTATACTCTGGATGGAGTTCCAGTCTATTGCAGGGCAAACAAGAACACACATTCTCACACTCACTTACACACTATGGGGAATTTGGAAATGCCAATTAGACTAATCTGCATGACTTCGGACTGTGGGAGTAAACCGGGGTACGCGGAGGAAACCCACCAAGCACGGGAAGAACATGCAAAATCCATACACACAGACCGGAAGGCCCAGGAGATGTGAGGGCCACCATTGCATGGATTACTCATGGTTAAACACACTCATTCTCAAAGCTTTTGAACAGCCACGAAAGCTAAGCTTTTACTAAGTGAGACCTGTGTAGCACAGTCTGACACAGATTTGTGAAGGGGATGTGTACTTTTAGCATTACATCAGGTCTACGGAGAACTGTAATGCCATACAGAAGAAAAAAAAAAACAAAGCTGCAATCGCATATTTCTCAAGAAAGTTCACACAGGCAGAGAGAAACCATGACATTGGGCAACCAGAAGCTTTTGGTGGTAAAACTGGCCTTGGAGGAATGGCAGCATTGGCCTAAATGGTCTAAGCTCCTGTTTCACATCATATAATGTGAATTCACACCAACCACTATAACCATGAATATGTGAATATAGCCAGGAATATACATGCCAGACAAGCTTGGTAGGCACTGTTCTTTATTAGATTTAATTTCACCCTGTCATATAAGCAAGGCTCAAGAAATGTCAAGGCTGACTCCTGTTCCTTTTAATGTCTAGCAACTCCACATTGTGGAAAATGTACTCTGCCTAAGATATGATTTTCATAGCTAACCTACAACACAACACCCAGGCTCAACTTTTTGATCAGCTTCCTGAAGATAAATATTTGCAAGCCAGGATGGATTGTGACATAATGCCATTCCCTGCTCTGCATCCAGGCCAAAGTGCCACAAACTCCATAAGCTTATACCTCTGTCTATGCTATGGTTGCATATTGCAGTCTTTTATCAAGCCTTGCCCCTGATATCTCTTAGACACATGCCTCTGTTAAATCTTCCCTTGGCATTTGGTTTAGCAAAGTTTCTATTCCAGCAAGAATTCAGACTATATGGTATACCAGAAGGCATTTCACAAGCCTGGAAGGGAGTCTCCATCAGTCTAATGTCCAGTTTTCACCCACAGACCAACTAACAGATGGAACATGTGGACCAGGAAGTGGGGGATAGTTGCGTACAGTACAGTACATTTATGCTGAAAATCCAGATGATCAGGCATAGAGAATATTCACAAAATGTAGACACTCAGCCACCAAGCACACAACATTTCTATGTGTTTTAGGATATCAGCCTTCACTGTGTCCAAGGAAAATGCCACCCACACCAGTAACCCAGCAGTTAATGAATGGTTGAAGCAGGGTGAACAGTTGTGGGACTACACTCACTGACAGCTCGTACAATAGCATGGACAAAAAAAAAAAGTTTGCAGAATGTCATCCGAGAACCAGCCCTCAACACAAACCAGTTGATGGCCAGTGACCAGAGACCTACGATCAGCCATAGATAGATGCATAATGGGCATAAATGAAGTACTGAACCTGCCACATCACCACCAGTTATCCATTTCCATTATGGATTGCACTTCAACATCAGTACAGTGACAGGGATTGCTGTTGGAAGAGATGCGACCCATCACCAATAAATGCATACATTTCAAGGCCATCCTAGACTTGAGGTGCAGTGGTAACAAATTTGAATATCTCATGGACTATGAGGGGTATGGACCAGGGAAGAGACAATGGATTTAGTGCAGCTCCACACGAATGACTTTCCAATTAAAGTATTAGTGTTTTTAAGTATATATTATTATAAATACATATCAACGTATACTGTACATCTGCTTATCTGTATCTATTCATCAGCAGTTTTTCATTCATTTAGCACGTTAAGGAGTTTTACGATCATGATGATGAAAAACAAGACACACAGGTAGACGGAACTCAGGCCAAAACGTCTGTATACACAACATTGTCACCTGCAATCTGTAGACCAAATGATGATTAGATTTTCAAAGCGAGCTCCTGAGTCAAAATGAGATGAGCATGTGGCGTAAAAAAAGAAAAAAAAAGAAAAAGCAATAGTCCTTTTCTTTATGTCCTCTCAAGAGGGGATTTATGAACTCTGGCTCATTTGTCAAAGCAGCAGCAACATAAAGCAGTGCAAATATGAGCTATCATGTGCAGAACAGAAAAGCGTTCTGCGGGTAATGTGCTGCGATCGAGAGTTTAATGAGTTTGCGCTTTCAATCCTCTCTGGTTTGATCCATGTTTTGTGCTGAGGTCTTTAGGGTCCTCGGTGTCAGAGTACTGTAATGGCATTTCCATTATAGATCTCTGCTCTTTTACTCCAGCAACTTTGGGATTCCAGCTGAGAGAGAGAGAGAGAGAGAGAGAGAGAGAGAGAGAGAAAGGATTTGCATTAGAAATAAAATGGACTGTCGGAAATGTTTTGACTAAATTATGATTATTGCTTTAAGACAAAAAAAAAAAAAAAGACCACAATGTAAAACCATTCCAAAAGTCCCAAGTCAAAAGGCAGCAGTGGGACCTAATTAGCCAGTACAGGACAGTGATGAGTAATGATCGCAACGCATTCAGGGATAAAAATGAGCGTATTGCTCTTTCTCGCTTCTCTTTTTGTCACAAATTTTGACACTGGCTTTAGAAACTGCTTTTCTTTCAGTGATGAAGCCCCTGTATCACTGTGCAGCTTCCTCTATCCATGATAATTAGCCTGCCATTTGCACACGATTTGCACACCATGTCAGTTCAGTGTGATTGCATGGCAATTAGATTTACAACTCCAGGCAGGAGTCTCAAACGCTGAGGGAGAAGCGGTGTCTGATAAGATGACGAAAAAGGTCAACGAAACTCCAAACTCCATTTTCCACTAACAAACCTTGGATAATGACTGTTAGGTAAACAAGCAGAAGCAGTCCTGAACAATACTCCTCAGTTATCCAGCCCTTATTAAAATTATTTACAAGTATTTCCATTACACCAATTTCTCGAATTGTACCTTCGAGCGATTTTTTGGTAACACTGATGTTATTGAGTGTGTTAAAGGGACAATTCAGTTAGGATTTTTCATGTTAACCAATCTCCATGAAATCTGGATCTGTTTGACAGCACAGAGGGAGCAAGGGAAGCGAAGATACATCAGAAAAAAGATGTTTTCTCACCCAGTTCGTAAAAAAAGTGGGAAATACGAAACAGCGAAAAAAACTGACACTTATGCTTAAATTCGGTAACATCACATTTTCCTGACAGATTTTTTAATTCAATTATCTGACTTGATGGACAGATTTAATCCAGTTATGATTTCTCATACCATCATGAATTAACCCCAAGCTAACTGTGCGCTTAAACGTCCAGACATTGCAGACTTTTCCCCCTAAGAAGTTAGCTAGCTTTATTTGTCTTTATTTGTTTCAGATCACTTTCTTTGAAGCTTTTAGTATGAAATGACTTTCACAAAGTTTGTGTTAAGATGATATTTAAAAGGCAGCACAGGGTCTGGTCCGGTTGCATGTTCTCCCCGTGCTTGGTGGGTTTCCTCCAGGTACTCAGGTTTCCTCCCACAGTCCAAAGACATGCAGATTAGGCTAACTGGTGTTCCCAAATTGGCCATACTTTGTGTGTGTGTGTGTGCCCTGCGATGGATTGGCACCCTGTCCAGAGTGTACCCCGTCTCAAGTCTTCTGGTATAGGCTCCAGGCTCCCTGTGACCCTGTATACAGGATAAAGCGTTATAGATGATGAGTGAGCGATATCAAAAAAAGTGTTTTAAAAATAGACATTGAAAGCTGTATATGGCATTTTAGGTGAGGAAAGCTTGAAGTTTGAAGATTCACAATCATATCTCCTGATTTTTATACAAATTTGTACAATATTTACATAAACTCAGTAGGTCATGCAACATACAGTACTGCCTACCTACATTTCTGTGTAATTATCCTCTAAACTATACTGATTGGGCACAACAAGCAAACAAGCAAACAAACAAAACACCATCTGGATTTAGATAAGAAAATACTCAGGCTTTGATGGGATAATTACTGCAGTGATTAATGTATTTCACCTGAAATCAATTCTTTGAACTCAAACTGCTGCAGCAAGAGCACAGAAGCTTCTCATTTCTTAAACAGCCATGTCAGAAAATGTCACGGAAAACAGTGTTTCAGAAACCTCAATTTACAGTACTGGGCTAGATCAAGCAAAGACAACAACTAAGGAGATTGCTGAAATGACTGGAAATTTGGTTAAGAACTGTACAACACATGATTAAAACCTGGACGAATAGTGCTGAACTGTAAACTTCATGAAAGAAATGTGGTTGGAAAAACAATGATGCTCATTCTCTGAAAAAAATAAAAATAAAATAAAAATACAGTATGATTGGAACTAAAGACAGATTTTCTTCCACAAAGAACAAGCAAGGTAAATGAATCTTTTACATCCGATTTCATATCTTCATATTTTAGATCCAATTATGTTCTCTCAGTTAGATGATTTAAAACGAATGTATACCATAAACATGTAGATGAAACTCCTATCTATAGTGTTAAATAAGGTGACAAATCCCTGATTGGTTTGTTACTCCGAGTGATCACACACCTGTATATGACGGAGGAGACGCTCATCTAGCCAAATCCCAGAGCTTCATATCAGCCCTTCAGTTACCTCGAGCCCCGAGATCTTTTCTCCTCTGCCTATCTCTAAATGTATTGGTCCTGCATTATAGAGTGTGTGGTGTGTTTGTCTGCTTCAATTCCTTTCCATTACCTGCAGACAGAAAGGCTGGCAAGGAATGAGAGAGTGCATTCTGTGCATGGCTGTTGTTATATGTATGTGAAATATTTTTTATTTCCAAATTCTTATCCACTGATTTTTAAAATAACACACAGTTCAGTATACCTTACATACTTTTTGTGCTATAAATATGATTACGGCAAAATTACTGCACAAAATAATGTTATTTAATATCTATAACATTTTTGTGCGGTTTTCACGATCATGATGTTCAGTGGATCAGACAATCGAGTCTTCATTGCAATTTCACATATTTAACCATTCGTATTTAATGAAACATTTCATAATTGGTTTAATCACATTTTACTGGCTATCGGTTGCTGTAGTGAGAAACAGAATAAATCTGAAGGAGGATTGTATGCTTTTTCCAGTGATAACAGACTCTGGGAAAGTTCAGGTACTGTATTTCAACATGATAAGTTGGTTCCATAAGATAAAATAACATTTCCTGCACTATTACTACCTTCTTATTTCAGTAAATGTCAGTAGAATGAACATTAAAATATTTGATGCAGCATTTTTAATATTATGAGTTATTCTGCATTAAATAATTACAATAAAATTTTTTGTCATCTACTCAAAATATGCCACATTGTCTGGCCAAGAAAAAAAAAACTTAAAAAAAAAATACTTTAATCATTCCCATGTTCAGTTAAAATATGAATATGAATTAAAAGAATGTATGGTGCACAATAGATCACATGTAACAGACAAAAATAAAATAAAATAAAAAAATAGTTGATGCAAATGATTTTTCTTGCTAGTCTGTAACCTGGTCAAATCCCAGTAAAAACTATTTGTTTTTTATCTGAGAACTTCAGCTTTTTAGCCTTTTTTGGGTTCTCCTTCTGGGCTTTCAGCTCTTTCTTGGCTTCTTGGCATGAGGTTCAATTTATGTTCCTGCTGCTTCCATTGTTCTCTTACATGCACCTGTTGATCTTGCTCTAAATCCAAACTCCCCTCCAGCTGCATGCTGGATTTTGTCTCTTTTGGGCTCTCATCCAGCTCTTTCTGAGAAGACTGCAGCTCAGTGATATTTTGCAGCATTCCTTTCCTCCACCTTATTGTTCTGCTCCATCTTAATCTTTCTGAGATCTCTTTTTTTCGTTGTCCTTCTCAAGGTCTTGCATTTTTATTATTATTTTTTTGGCCTTGCTTTCTTTTTCCTTGTGCATAATTCCAGCATCACCATGGCTTTTGTCTACTGTGTTTCTTTTCTTTTCTTCTCTCACTAGTGCAGAGCTTGTCTTTTCTTTTTCTCTAGCTAGACCTTTTCTAGCTGCACTCACTCTAAAAAAACAGTGCCCTTAATCAGTTCAAGCATCATCTCCAACATGTCACTGTCCTCCATTCTAGTTTCTCTGTCATGTTCCTTTCTATTTTTTCTTCCATGCTTTTCTTCAGCACCTCCTGCAATCTTGGCACTAAAAGATCCTGCTTGGATTTCTTCTTCTTCTGCATTCGGATTTAGTTCCAGTCTTTTGTGGCATCTCTGATTTGTCTGTTTTCAGACATTTCTTATATCTTATATACAGTAAGTACACCCCTCTAATTTCAGTATATCTTTTCAAAGGGCAATGCTGTGGAAATGAGACTCATATATATTTTAGAGTAGTCAATGTTACGGTGGCCGTGAAGTGCAAAACAAAATAACATAAAAAAAAACAAAAAAACAAAACCCAAAACAAGTTAACTAATTAAAAAACAAAATAACAAAACCGAAAACAATAAACCAAATGAGACGACACGACGACAATTCAGTCAAACCGGAAAAGGTAGGTAGAGTTCCCGAATTAAATTCTTAGCGCTGATTGGAAGAGACATCCGTCACTCAAAACATACGAGCAGTACTGTCAAGTGAAGCCAAACTTATTTTAAAAGCACATTTAACACAACTTAGTTGACCAAAGTGATGTAAAATCCTAAAATACTGAAATGAATCCTTAAATGAAAATACATCTAAATGTCCGTGAGGCTGCAGTACTTCCTGTATATTTTGAGTAACAGATGTCTCGTCCAATCAGCGGTAAGAATCAACAAGCTGAAAAAAAGGTAGGTGTGGCTTGCGAATGACATTCTTGCTACTGCTTGGACGAGACATCCGCCACTCAAACCTAGCGGTAGGATTTAATTCGCAACCCAACGTAGGCATGTTGATTCTTACTGCTGATTGGACGAGACATCCGCCACTCAAGCTCAGCTGTAGGATTTAATTCGCAACCCAACGTAAGCATGTTGATTCTTACCGCTGATTGGACGAAACATCTGTCACTCAAAATATACAGGAAGTACTGCAGTCTCACGGACATTTACATGTATTTTCATTTAAGGATTTTTTTTTTTGTATTTTAGGATTGTATACAGCACCTTGGCCAAGTTGTGGTAAACGTGCTTTAAAAATAAATTCGACTTCACTTGACAGTACTTCTTGTATGTTTTGAGTGACAGATGTCTCTTCCAATCAGTGAAAAGAAATTCATTTGCAAACTGTACCTACCTTTTCCGGTTTGACTTCCGGTTTGTCGTTTGTTTTCTCATTTGGTATTTTCTTTCTGGATATGTCGTTGTGTTTTCTGATTTGTTGTGTTGTTTTTGGTTTTGTTATTTTGTTTTGATTTTGTTATATTGTTTTGGAATTTGTTATTTTGTGTTTGGTTTTGTTATTTTATTTTTTAAGTAGTTATTGCAGCGTGTATAACACTGTAGATTTACTGTCCTCTGAAAATAAGTCAACATACAGCCATTATTGTCAAAATAGCTGCCAACAAAAGTGAGTACACCCTAAGTGATAACAGCTGTACATCTTTAACCATGCAAAGTCACATGTCCTCTTCATCATGTTCATGTGTTTGTCACTGGTATGTCCCCAGACCCGAACCCTATTGAGCACCGGTGGGGCGTCCTCAAGCGGAAGGTGGCGCAGCATCCAGAGTGGAAGAGGATCCCAGCAACAACATGTGCGGCTCTGGTGAATTCCATGCCCAGGAGGATTAAAGCCAACGGTGCTAGATAACAATGGTGCTCACACAAAACAGTGACACTTTGGACATGTTTGCTTAGAATCTACTCATTTTTGTTGTAAGTTATTTAGACAACAACATCTGCATGTAGAAGACAGTAAATCTGTTCTGCTATACAAGCTGCACACTGACTAATCTAAAGTACATCCAAGTTTCAATTCTATAGTATTTAAGAACATATATTAAAGTGCTTGCTGAAATGTGAAGGGGTGTACTCACTTTTGTGAGATACTGTATGTATATTTATGTATAAAATGTCTGAGCAGGTTGAGCAACTTAAAGACACGAATAACTATTTGATCTCATGTATAGAAGGATGTCATCTCCAGTGGTGATTCCATAACTGTCAGACTTCGCTTAGTCAGACTAAAGCTAAACCATTTGGTTAGCATTTATCACTTCATATTTAGAGCCATCCTGATCTTCATGTACCTTATGTGAAAGTTCATCCGTAGCATCCCTAGATCATGGGTCATAGAAGTTGGCACATGAAGTGCTGCTATCGGGACCTGGTCTTTATTATACCGAAAGCGCTCTCAGTAATGACAGGTGCTTTTGAGTAGTTGATGTTTGCGATGTTCATCTCTGGCCAGCTGCTTGTACGATGTCAAGAGCCCACTGGGAATTCAAGTCAGGTCTCTCCTACATGCCTGAGGTGCAGTGGGTTCAGCCGTGAATGATAAAACAATCTGTTCTTCAATATTTTGGAGTCATGCTCTGAACCAGAAAAGTCAACATTAATATCTAGAAACATGGCCCTCTGGTCACACACAGCTCAAAGCTGTATAGATGTAAATAGCTTCCTGCTTCTGTTACACCCGGTGTCTGGCTCTCTAGCGGCTTAAATATGGACGTGACATTCCTCAATCCCCTGGCTCTGCAAAAAGCCAGGTTTTGAACAAACCTGGCAAAACAGCGACCAACTGCCTGTTAATCCTTCTCTGTTGCTGGCACACAATAACCCTGCCCAGGACAGACATAAGCTCTCAGGGATAATTCTGCAGATGATGCTCTTTTGGGATGAGCCTCCACTGGCTAGCCAAAATAAAAATATAAGGGCTTCTGTGACCATGGTGACGCTCTTGTTTCAGCAGCCTCATCAAAATAGCAAGCAATTCCCTGCTAAGATGAAAATCTTGGTGATGTCTTGTTCGGTATTAGGATGCAAATGTTGCAGTGAACTCGAACAGTTCAGAGAGCAGTAATAGGTTGCCAGGTTTTCATTCTGTGATAGAAATTTGATAGAGACTAAGTTTAAAAAAATATATATATATATTTTTGAGCCTAGCCTGATGGATGTCTCTTTCAGTAGATTTGGTGCCTTAATATTTTATGACTAAAGACACTATCTTGGCATGGATAGAGTCAGCGCTTCAGATGGCTACAGAAAAAAATACATTGAGCTGAGAATGGATGTGTTTTGGTTTGGCATCAATAGAAGCTCTGTAGCCTATTATCTGCAACCAATGGTGTATCTATAGCAACTGTCTACAACATTCTCAGCTGTCTTTGTCCAATTAGCTGTGTGCCACACACACAGCTTCTTCTCGTCTCAGATGATGGGTACCCTGCCTGACCAAGGAAATATATCTTTTTGCTACATTGCTCTATTTTACCCAGAAAGATTTTGCATCCGGTTCATATACATCACAAATAGCTACACTTATCTCCATGAGGATTGGGAAACTGCTCGATTGAACTACAGCATCTGTGAATGCTGCTCTGGGAAAACTAGCATTTTGCCTACTTCATGCATTTTTTATGCTTTGTATTTGATCACCCCCCTGTCTGGCATGAAGAGTGGGAAGAAGCTGCCGAAAAAGTTCATATACAGTAGAAATTTTTACTGGCATTAGCACTAGTGTTACTTGTTCTGAGTTAGAGAATTTCACACAACCTGTCTTCTGCACTTTCTCAACAACCCATTTACTGACAAGAAAGTAATGTGATTATTGGTGGATTCACATGGTCAGCAACAATACTCAAATAGGCTGTGGCATTGAATCACTTGGTATTAAATTGCCCTAAGCATGAGAAGAACAGACTCTCCGCACCATTCTATGACGCTTGGACTGATGATACAATTCAGGGTAAGTCCATGAATTTATGCTTGTGGGGCTTTTTTTCTACCCTATCATCCACGTACCTGGACATTTATCGGATCAGGCTATATTTTTAGAGCCCAGGTTAGGTTCGGCTTCTGAGCCTGACTTGGTCTTCTGCTGTTGTACTCCATTCACATCTTGCTGTGCCTTCTCGGATGCTTTTCTACTCACCACAGTGGTGCACAGTTATTATCGTTCTGTCCACTCTAATTACGCTGTATGATTTCATGCAATGCACGTCTGGCAAATGATTGGCTTCAATTAGGTGTGCAGGCATTGTCAAAGAAACGTCAGTCAAGAGTTCCTCCAAGAATGATCAACACTTCAGCGGAATAGTGCTGGCTTTGCTATGTTATTGCTCTGAAATATTTCTGTTTATCTCATAAATAATGGAGATATTTATTCACAAAATCCGAGTACATGGTTTCATTCTATAAAATATATAGGTGGGTATCTAATGCAAAGCCGAAGCAACCTGGAGCTCTAGTCCACGTTGTCGTCATTTTCACTACTTTTCTCAATTCCATTGTCACTTTCCCTATCAAAACAATTACAGCTTTTTGTGTAAATTTAAAGTCACAAACCATAAACTCCTCTATCCTTAAAATATCAGATGGCCAAAGTGTTGCACCACTAGCAAGATTTTTAAAACACATTCGAAGACATCAGTGTTAAACTGGTATATATTTATATTTTTTGTGAGGGTTGGGTGGTGTTGAGGGGATTTTCCAGATTTCCCCCCCTATTTTAGTCGTTTCCAATTCCCACCCGTCACTAGGGGACTCCCACATTAAGGGGAACTACCAGTCAGGGAGGGCCGAAGACTTTCCTCCAAACCACATGACGCCAGGCAAACGCATCTGCATGTGGAACACATTCAGAGGACAACACTATCTATTCCTTCTGCTTGCATGAACTCACAGATGCCTGTGATTGACTGCAGAGCCGTGCTTGATGTGAGAGCACTAAGTGCCTCCCATTCCTCTTCTCTGAGTGACCTGTGCCAATCGGCCAATCAGCTTTCTCTATGCCCCCAGATGCAGAAGGCTACAGCATCACCCAGGATTCGAACTTGCTATCTCCTGGTGATGATTCGGTCAACACTTCACTTCTGCGCTACTTGGGGGCCAAACTGATATCTCCTTTAAGAAAACATACAATTTTATTAACATGCAATTTTTCATAGGAATTGAAAACTCAGCAGTGTCTCTGTAGAGACATGCACAGTACATTATCTCTGTTTTATTTGCTTTTTATTCTTGTTATAGCTTGAGAGCTCACTCAGGGTTTAGGACCTTGATGTTGCACAATATGATATGTGTAAAGCACTATGACATCCTACTAAAAGTCAATAAATGGTCCATGTACCTGAATGTATATGTAAAGACAACTTTTCATCCCGAAAAGACCTAGTTTTACTTTCTTTAAAAGGCTGTGGTTGATTTAACAGTTTGCCCTTTGGCTCTTGTAATGCCAAAGCTGATGGATTTATGCTGGTTTTAAACCCCAGCGCTGTCCATTCCTATCAATTCGGCCATTAATTCCTTACTAAAGGCAGAGAGGGAAAAGGAGTCAACTCCCACAGCTAGCTGATGCGCTGAAATGTCCGTTGTCCTTTTGATCCCAGTTTTCACCAGTTCTCTTTAAGGCAACGCGCATACACACAAAACACACTCATGAAACGACATGCATGCAGCACTTTCCCCCACAGGCAAATCTCCCTAATAGAAATGACACTGCTCATTTTTTTCTCAATTTGCTCTGTATTATTGCCACTTGTAAGGTTTTAGAGATGATTACTCCCTGCTCAGTGAATAGGTTTCGCAGTTGCGTTGGTCGTACCATCACCACAATCTTCATAACTAGATTTTTTTGTTTGGCAAATCAGTTTCAGTGCATTCAGCCCACTGTAAACACCTCCATCAATCACACACGGCTCAAGTTTACTGCAATGATTGCATATAAATATAATAGCCTAACGTAAAAACGAGGCATTTTGCGTAGTATTGTTCTATCAACAGCGAACTCATGAATGCACCATCTACACTTATTAACACTTATTTTCAGACTCACTTATTTTATTAAGTGCTTGAAAACGAAACCTTTTCCAGAGCAAGCATGTGTGTCAGCTGGGTAGAAACCCCGTCACAGGGTGGGATTTGTTTTCCATGAGCTGCCTATTGGGGACAAACAAAATCGGGTCCATTAAATCTCCATGCCCGGAGACGTCTTCCAACATGTAATACATACAATCCACTGTTAACTTCCGGTTTCCTGATTACCTAAACCCAGTTGAAACTCAAATTATTTATGAAATCTGTCTAAGATCTGAGACTGATTTCCTGTGATTGCTAATACTATGTTCTTGGCGCATGAATTGCATGGGGTCCCCATGAATTAATAATAATAATAATAATAATAATAATTTTTATTTATATAGCGCCTTTCCAGAGCTCAAGGACACTTTACAATGAATAGAAAAAGGGGGACAAACAGACGTTAAAAAAAAAAACTAGGAGACAGACATACGAATCGAGCTGTAACATTCAGAAAACAAGTACGTTCTGAGTAGGGATTTAAATGCTGAGATGTTATTAACAGAACGGAGAGAGTGTGGTAGAGAGTTCCAGAGCTTAGGTGCAATAACACTAAATGATCTGCCCCCCATTGAAGATAGGCGGTACCGAGGGACAACAAGAAGGCCAGAGTCGGAAGAACGTAGTGAGCGAGAATTGGAGAATTGGACTTCCCAATCCGTTCCCAACCCAATGGGCGCACAATTGAATTGAGATCTGGAGAGTTTGAAGGCTGGGTGGGCTCTTTGCTTGCTGAACCTCATCTGTGGCGGGCTGTGTTGCACTGGGTGTTCTGGTGCATTTGTATCATGGCCAGCACAGAATTTTTTCTTTTGTTTTTGATTTGTGGTGCATAAGCTTTTCTGTACGACTGGACCAGGAGGCCTGCCCTTTGCACCCCCGTAAATAAATGAGGTGTTATTCTTATTGCTGATCATGGTATGTATAGATACATATAAACCCAGATGTATATTATTGCAATATAATATTAATAATATAATCTTTAATATTTAATTTTACCAATACTGGAATATGGGAATGACAGTGCAAAAATGTAAAATCTTTAAAAATGAGCTTCTTCTTCTTATTATTATTATTATTTTGTCATAGAAACCACCAAAAACAACCAGGAAAAGGTGATCATGTGTATCTAAGCTATTTATTTGCTCATGTGACCTCTTTTGAAAAATACTTTCTTTGCTATCTATCTATCTATCTATCTATCTATCTATCTATCTATCTATCTATCTATCTATCTATCTATCTATCACTACTAATATTAATATTAGGATATTAATACTAGTCATTTCCGATCCTAGACCAGACTAAATCAATCAACTGATTATCCAAGATAAGGCTGAAAGAACTTTAGTGGAACTTTGGGCTTTGATTATACACGAGTATGCAGTAACTGCTCTGCGCCTCTCTCTTTACTCTCAGAGAAGCATTTATCTCCATCAATACCTGTCACTCTCGGATTAAAGACAAGATGCAGACTCGCACCTAATCGCTTTCTGAAAATTTCCACCAGCACCTAATCACAGCATGCTGCGAAACATAACGTCGATATCAACATTACTGCTTTTCCTACACACGTTATGTACCTAACTGATTTTTTTTTCCTTGTTGGATGTAAATAATTGATTGCAGAATATATATTTTTTGTAATAATGTTGCTAAATACCAAAAAGTAATAAGGAAAATGACAGTTTTTCTTTTTCTTTTTAGGAAATTGGACATGAGTGAAAATTAATTACTGCTGAAACATTGTTCTTGAACCCAAACACAGCACAATATGTCAGATTCTGTAAGCCACAACACCCTTCTTATGATATGTCCACGCTGGCCAATGGAGAAGATAAAAACTGTTCAGGTTATACATTTGGAATCACTGGTCCTTATTTGATTTAAAGAAAATAGGGGCTTGGCTATTTAAGGACAGTTAAAGTTTTCACACAAAAGAAGAGTACAAGGTGAATGTCTCATTGTAATTCGGAGTTAGTGTCTAAATAAATACCGCATATCTTGTCTCTGCAGACGGTTTAATCACATTATGTTAGCGAGTGAATCCTTATTAACTGTCTCTCTTTGCCGAGTGTGGCATTTTATTCACAATAAAAGAATCAATAATCTCGTCCGTGTCATGAATTTGTTCAGTTGATAAAGTGATGCAACCTGAAACTTGTCCAAATCAGTTAACATCAATCTAATTGGTCCTGAAGGAAATAGAGATTAGAAAGGATGTGAGAAATCTACTCCCCTCAACTGTAGGATTCAAAAAAAAAAATTTTTTTTTAAAAACACACTTACTATTCTGGATAGTTTCATCTAATACTGTACCACATCTGTGCTTTCTGATGTCTGTCATGTCTGTGCTGATTGTCTTGGCGCTCTTTTGGAGCCATGGCAGCTCCTCAGCCATGATTTTCTTTGCTCATCCAAAGATGTTTGACAGCTGTTTCACTTCTGAAAAATACCAAAAAACAAAACAAAAACATGAGGAGCTCTCTTGTTACTAACACTGCCACTAAGGTTCTGGGATTTGAAACCCTGTCTGAAGTCTCTGGTGTTTTGTCCAAATCTATGAGTCAGCCTGAGTTTCTAGAGCTGGATGACACACAGATTGATTGCTGGAACACTTTGTTTGGGTGACGTTTGCAATACAAATCAGCAGCTGAAGATTTAAAGCCGCAGTAATTGATTGTATTTCAGTGTTGCTGGTGATTTAAAGGTTATGGATTAAACGCTTTTTATGCAGGTGCAATCAGTCTTATTTGCACTGAGCCAGGGGACTTGTAGCTGTTAATATTCGGAGAACTTGTAATTGTAATTTTAAAAGGGTTCGTGCTGTTATAGAAAAATAGCCAATGACAAGATGGCATATTGGTGAAGTGCATTTACTCTATATACACCACTGCTTATTTTTATTATAAACAAACATAAGAATGACTTAACAATACATACTTCAGTTTGTGGTTACATTTAGTCAAAGGTGGAAGGTAACAGAGTACATTTATGTTATGTTTTACTGTTGCTTAACTAGTTTTATTAGAGGATACATTTTACAGTACTTTTACTCCACTACATCATACAGCCAGGACCAAAAGTTTTGAGAATGACACAAATATTAATTTCCACGAAGTCTGTTGCTTTATTGTTTTAAGATTTTTTTTGGCAGATGTTACTGTGGTATACTAAAGTATAATTACAAGCATTTCTTAAGTGTCAAAGGCTTTTGTTGACAATTACATTAAGTTTATGCAGCGTTGATGCTTCCTTTTCAAGACCTCTGCAGTTCATCCTGGCATGCTGTCAATCAACTTCTAGGCCACATCCTGACTGATGGCGCAGCCCATTCTTGGATAATCAATGCTTGGAGTTTGTCAGAATTTGTGGGTTTTTGTTTGTCCACCCACCTCTTGAGGATTGACTGCAAATTCTCAATGGGATTAAGGTCTGGGGAGTTTCCTGGCCACAAACCCAAAATGTTTATATTTTGTTCGTCAAGCTACTTAGTTATTATTTTCGCCTGATAGGAAGGAGCTTCATCATGCTGGAAAGAGCATTGTTCATAACCACACTGTTCTTGGATGGGTGGGAGAAGTTGCTCTCAGAGGATGTTTTTTTTTTTTTTTTTTACCATTCTTTATTCATGGCTGTGTTCTTAGTCAAAATTGCCCATTTCCTTGGCTGAGAAGTGAACTCTCACATGAATGGTCTAATGTTGCTTTACAGGTGGCATGACACAGGACTGGAATCAGTGTCCAGATCTGAATAGCACTATGATATAGAGACCTTAAAAGGGGGATTTTTTTTTTCTTGTTTTAGAACTCATAGTGAAAGATGTTTAAATGCCTATATGCTGTAATGACAGCCATACTGGTTTTATTTGCCTGGGCTGGTGATGGGGATTGTAACTCCCAGACAATCAAAATCGAAAAGTACAACACAGCAAATTTCATATCCTTAAGATGAATTAAAATTACTAACTTTTATAAAACTGGTAAAGTGGTTGACTTTCTCTATAAATGGCAAGCAAATAAGAACATCCCCCCCCTGCCCCAGTGTGAGACTTGGGTGTGTCCTCAGTGTCTTCTCAATCATGCAGCAAGTGCTTTTCACGATGAGAGAAGTAGAAGTACAGGACCAATTTATAAAAAAATAAATAAAAATGTCATAAGAGTTATGCTAATGCTACATCTGCACCTGTATGTTATGACCCTTGGTGGTCTAGGGGTATACGGGTCGCACACTTAAATATGTAAGACATTGGCAAGTTGAATTGCCAGCATGGGTAGGAACCAAAGTGATGACAAAATAAATACTTTATTAGCAAAGGGTTTTTATTTACATAAAGTATAAGAGAAGTGGTACCAAGTGAAATGTTGACAAATTAAAAGAATTGTCAGACACTAATAGAAAGACTGGCAATGGGTGCGTCTGACAATAAACTAAAAACCCAGTCTAACTAATCCCCCCCCCCGTCTAATCTCGTCTAAAAATAAATAAATCTGATGAGCAGAACACCCTAACTGGCTACACTATCTGAATAAAAAGTGACACATAGGTTGGCACGCACCCTCTTCCTTAGTGTATCTCTAGACAGCAGGTTACCTACATATTGACATGTATACCACGTTGCTTACTTCCCTGAACCAGTCTCTCAACCTCAAAAAAAAAAAAAAAACCCAAAGTGTATCCAGAACAAAGTGAGTCTCAAGACTGACGCTAATTCCTGAAACAGCTTCTTAAAAGCCAGCTCGTGGATGAAGATTGGTTGAGGTACTGAGATGTGCAGCAGCCAATCAGACGAGTGGAATGACGGGGTTGGTTGACACAATGTCACATGAGCCAACCAATCAGAAGTAGCAAGCAATGGATGAAACCATAGAATAAGGGCAACAGAAAAAAACAACAACCACTCAATAATGTTCTGGACGTAACACCATACCACTTATGAGTGAAATATATAATTGAGAGTCGTATTTCCAACTCTCATTGTGTTACTGTGAACTGTAAGCTACTGCATAACTAGAATTACCTACTTTTTGGAGCGCCCAGTCATTTGCCATTATCTTGCTAAAATCTGGACCCAAAGTTATGCCCTTGATTACAGCTTATTAATGTTTACCTCTTTTTTTCCCTCTCTATCAGAAATGCCAGTACAGTAATTGACACCCAGTGTGTAATCATCACTCCGATAGCGTCGGTGTAGGTTTTACCTTTGCGACTTTTCAAATGTCCAAGCCACAATGCCTCAGATCCTGCAGAGCTTTTGATGACTTTCTGTCTTAGTGTGTTTTTGAAAGGCCGAGCTCTGGTACACAAGCTCACATCTCTGTTTGAAGGTAGAAAAACAGCAAGCAGTGTAACAGACCTGAGGTTCAGTAAGAGATTTTGTGAAAAATGAGACACAAACATCTGGAGATCAGAACATCTGTCAGCCCTAGTTATTTGTACACCTTATACTTGTTTACTCCTGATGTAATTTATCATGCTTAATGCATCATGCTATTTGTCTAGCTAACCAGCCGTGACTGTTCAGGTAGTGATTGTATAAGCTTCTTGCACTTGGTTAAGATTTTGGGGGATGTCTGAATTACTAACTCGAATTTAAGGTAACTTTATGGATATCTGCATATCACCATTGCCCTCAAATTATCATGACAGCATCTCCAAGAAATAATAGTGTCGGGGCATCATGATTGATCTAGGCTTGCAACTATAATTAGCAATCTAAGGGTGCTCTGATCTGGAACAATGCTTGTGAGCCATTATAGTTTCAAAACTTTGAGGTTTTTTTTTCCACTTTGCCGAATTTAAGCAAAAGATAATGAAATTCATCCCTGCGCATTTCCTCTGTTATAGCTGTGTAAAAGCACAAGTCAGCTGTGTATTGTTTTACTGTGTTGTTGGATATTTTTCCTGTGGAAAGCTTGTATTAAGTGACAGTTTCAAATACATCAGCTTTGTAATATCAGAAGATAATAAAGCGAGTGGACCATTTGCACTAATGCATGAGAGTGAATAGAGCATAAAGGCTGTTATTTTGTATCCATCACTTTCTGAAGCTCACTAAGTAAAAACAAAACCCATGTGGAAGTGGCTTTTTGCAGTCTGTCAGTCAGTCTGTCTGTCAGTCAGTCAGTCAGTCAGTGAATCATTGTCAGTCAGTCAGTGAATCATTGTCAGTCAGTCAGTCAATCATTGTCAGTCAGTCAGTCAATCATTGTCAGTCAGTGAATCATTGTCAGTCAGTCAGTCAATCATTGTCAGTCAGTCAGTGAATCATTGTCAGTCAGTCAGTCAATCATTGTCAGTCAGTCAGTCAATCATTGTCAGTCAGTCAGTCAATCATTGTCAGTCAGTCAGTGAATCATTGTCAGTCAGTCAGTCAATCATTGTCAGTCAATCATTGTCAGTCAATCATTGTCAGTCAGTCAGTCAATCATTGTCAGTCAGTCATTGTCAGTCAGTCAGTCAATCATTGTCAGTCAGTCATTTAATCTGTGAGTGATTCAGTCAGCCAATTATTCAGTGAATCATTGTCAGTCAGTAATTTATTCAGAGAGTCATTCAGTCAGTCAGTCATTTAATCAGTGAGTCAGTCATTCACTCACTTGCACACCTTTGGCAGGCTGAAGGATTTTGCAGAATGGGGAGCTGTTTGCACTTTAAGCTTAAAAAGAACCACATGGAAACAAGAACAGCATTAATACACAATCAGTGGCAATCAGTGAGACACATTTACACAGATATGCTAATTAAATCAGAAAGTACATAGCAATTCAAACATAGTTACAATTGGCATGAATAATGTTCATTTATATCTCAGGAGAACAGATCATTACAGATTATTTTCAGTTGCTGTTTAGGAAAACTAAAGAACGTGTTTTACTTTATAGCAAGACCCTATTGACAAAAGTGTACATTTTGAACTGTAATATGAAACAGATCAATAGAAAAATGCAAGGGTGATAGTGTGTGGATGCATAGAAATGCTCAGAGGTCACATACATACCACAGCGGTTCACATAAATATAACTGTGTAGTTGTTCTCATAAAAAATCATTGCTAGGAATAATGATTAATGCATGCTGTGAATCTTTGAAACACACACACACACACACACACACACACACACACACACACACACACACAGGCATTCACAAACACACACATTTCCTTTTTTCTCTTTCTCTCTGCAGTGAACAAGTGGAGCGTGATGGACACGCAGCTCAGCGGGACAGAAGAAACATTTTGCCCTGGTTGAATAAGTGATGAGTAGGAAAGTGCTGTGGCGAAGTCATTTTAAAAAGATGAACTTTTCCACACTTGTTTCTCTGAAAAGCACAGTTTTATTCAATAATTTACCCCAAAGTAGAGCGATGCCACTGCAAATAATTCAGCAGCACTTCGGAGTCAGAGCCAAACTTTAATTTGTGTTCTCAATTTGTGTTTGAAGTGCTGGCTCTCTCTGGCTCGAAAACACACACACACACACACACACACACACACACACACACACACACACACACCCGCGAATAGCTTTGTAACACCAGAAGTGAAATCCACTAGATGTAGTGTAAATCACAAAAAGAACACATCTAATACAGGAAATAGAGTATTAATGTAAATGTGATATGACAAGGAGTGAAACACTCACTCACTCATCGTCTATACCGCTTTATCCTGTATTCAGGGTCATGGGGGGCCTGGAGCCTATCCCAGGAGACTTAGGGTACAAGGCGGGGTACACCCTGGAAATACCATAGAAATACCATAAAAATATAATGAAAAATATAGAAAAAAAAAGTTAAGAGCAAGTGTATTATCATCTCTCACTCATTTATACCGCTTTATCCTGTAGACAAGGTTGTGGGGGGTCCTGCAGCTTATCACAGGAGGCACGGTACACCCTAGATGAGGTGCCAATCCATTACAGAGAACACACACACACACACACACACACCGGAGCAGCCAGAGGAAACCCACCAAGCACGAGCAGAACATGACCTGAGGCAGGAATCGAACCCGGACCCCAGAAGTGCAAGGCGACAGTGCTAACCACTAAGCCACCATGATGCCCTAATTATATTATGTAATTGGAAAATAGAAACTGTGCCTTTGGGTTGTGAATGTTAATTAGCATTTGGATTGGCCTCTCATGAGCTATATTATAGACACGTCTCCAAGGGCTGCTGCAGTATTGCTCATGAATCATTATTCGTCGAGGTGGAGGATTTATAGAATTGTGACTTGTCCAAGTGGACTTGAAATGTGTGATGTCATGGCAGTCCTTGCTAAGGTAACGTTAGTTAAGGTAACGCTAGGTGTACTATGATAAGTTGTTTTTATTTGAAGGCAATGTTGTATAAATGTGTCTTGAATGCAATGCAGATTCTGTGTTTGATGTTTGTCGATGTGACAATGACAAAAATAATAATAATAAAAAGGTTGCCTCTTTTGTTTTGTGATGAAATGATAATTGAAAAAAAAAATGTAGTATTAATTTTATTAATAACTCCATTGCATGGTGATTCTTAAATAATGTACAATACTTATTTATGTAGGTGAGCAGATGCCACAGCAGACCATCCAAGCAGCACTTTTAACTTGGCACTTGGCACTCGTCCTTCACTTTTTCTTTTAAATTCGGGGCTAGGACTAGCACTAAGGATGCCCTGCACACTGTGTGAGTTCGGGCTTTGGCTGAGAATTGAACCCGTATTCTGCATAGCAGACTAGAAGGCTACAACTAAGTCACCAACACCCATGCAGCTCTGCAGTAATGTCCAAAATGATCTCAGAATATTAAAAGTTTTATATAGTTCAACAATATACAGTAGTTAACTTTGTCATTAAATATAGCTTCAACAGCAGGAAGAGTAGTATCTGTAATTATTTTATTTATAATATGGTCGCCAGACCCACATTTAGGTGACACAAGCATCTTACTGTACCAGTGCCAGAGCACAGCGCATCAGAGGAGAAGTTCATTTAGAGTCACCAGTCTCAGAAATCACCAATTAACAAACAGCACCTCGGATTAGAGCCGTTATGAAGCTTTACAGAGCAGAAGTAGCAGATATACATCTCAATATCAAATTAAAAAAAAAAAAAAAAAAAAGCATATTTTGGACGAATTTAGCATTATTTTACAATGTAGATAATAAAAAGAATAAAAATCTCTAAAGACCATGGGATTAGAAGCGGTGTCTTAACTTTTATATGTGCTTAGCTTCCATCACTTTGGTCATGGATTTAGCCAGTTCTGTACATTATAATGTGTGTGCTTTACAGTAAAGCCATTACAACCCACTCTAACTAACAGATTACTACATTGGGGTTTCGCACTTCTGGAACGTTTTCTCTGATTTTAGTGACTATGTCCTGGGCTCAATCAGTAGAATCATCTGTACTGTAGATGAACTTAAAATACATCTACTGTGTAAAACATAGACGCTTTGTGTCTTTTATAATATATCGAGTATCTTATAGTGCCTACAGTCTGCCTAGAGTTAGTCAATGATTCATTTGTTTTTATTTATTCATTCATTTATGTGTGTTGTTAGTTTGTATAAAGCATTAAACAAACAAAAAAAAAAAGATCTTTTTTTGTTAGCAGGAACCTCGAGGGAAGTTTGCCCAGGGCAACATAAGTGCTACTGATTGACCCTTAATATTGACCTGCATAACAAAGGACTGAATGGCTGTTTAACTAAAAACGGAATTGATGTAATGTACAGTACATTTTACTATGAATACTGTTGACTCTCTGAGCTATGTTAAGTTAAGCTTAAGTTAACATAAAGCCTTTATTGATCACACATACATTATTGCACAGTGAAATTCTTTATTCTTCACATATCCCAGCTTTTTGTTAGTAGGCTGGGGTCAGAGTGCAGCGTCAGCCATTTTACAGCGCCCCTGGAGCGGACAGGGTTAAGAGCCTTGCTCAAGGGCCCAACAGCGGCAACCTGGCGGAGATGGGGCTCGAACCGCCAACCTTCCGAACTGTAACTCAGAGCCTTAGCACACTGAGCCACCAACGTGCTGAGCACATAGGTTTAGTTCTAGTTCAATATCTTTTAAATATTCATATAAAATAATCAAAGGAACTACAGGAATTCACCCTTGAAAGGTTTAATATGGAAATGAATTGCTTAAGAATTCAAAGATTTATGCAGCGTGGCCTCACCCATCAAGGGTCAGGGGTTCGATTCCCGTCTGCTTTTTCCTGTTCTCCCCGTGCTTAGTGGGTTCCCCCCAGGTACTCCGGTTTCCTCCCACAGTCCAAAGATAGGCAGATGAGACTAACTAACTGGCGTTACAGTGCAAGGAATTGGCACCCTGTCCAGCTTGTCCACCCTGACACTGCCTTGTATAACGAAGTAAAAAAGTCTTGTCATTTGTTTGAATTTAAGACATTGGGATTAAAATCTTGTTTCATCTCCAGGACCATGTGTGCAACACAATAACAGTACACAAGACTGTGCAAATACATAATGGGCAAATACAAAACAAAAATGAACATAACAATCGACATTATAATGGATTTGAGATTATATACAAAACCAAAACTTGACTTGACCCAATAACACGTTACACTGACTAAGAAGAGTTTTTTTTTCCGAAATCACCCTCATCAAACTCCTGCAAAACGGCAAAAGAAGAGTCATCTTTCTCATTTTACTTCAAAGCTAAATATAACTCATATAAGTAAGATCTAAGCACAGCTCCAGTAATCAGTCTCGGAGGATGTCTGAATGTTTTGCCCTGGGCCTCAATTTCTCAATTTCAAGTTTCCTGATTCCTGTGTAATCTTGGTGCAGTGGTATTGGGTAGTTATGTGCTAATTGCGACAGAATGATTTGCATTGTAAAGGTCTTTCTGTCTAAATCCTTGCTTTTTATGTCATTTGATGAATGGGTGCAATCACTTGTGGTGAAAAATTACTGGGGACACTCTCTCATAAAGCGTCTGTACTGCTCTTGGGCATGTGGAATGCAAGGCATTGTGGGTATTTTTTGTTTTTTTTTAAGGTGAACAGTTAAAAAGTAGATGGGAAAATTGCTAAAACAGCAGAGCCTTCCTTCCTTCCTTCCTTCCTTCCTTGTTTCCTGCTAAGTTGCTGAATAGATTCATATGTCTTTGGGAACTCTAGACACAATCATTCACCGACACCATTTGCATATATTACAGGAGCTCGGCTGGGAGTTATTGCCACATTCCACCTACGGTCCTGACCTCACTCAAAGCCATTTCCACATGTTTGGGCCATTACAGGGATTCCTGGGAGGCCAGCGTTTCAGTCCAATCATGGTAAAACGTTCTACCTTGATGGTGTCCAATCACTAGTGAAACGCTGGGATAAGACCATTAGCATAGCAGGGGATTATATAGAGAAATAAAGCGAGTTTTTACGCTCATAACTGTGTTTTGTTATCCTCATATTTGAATAAAATGCTACTCAATTAAAACTACTAATAACTAATATTGTAGTATCTTAAAGAGATATTAATTCAGAATATATATATATATATATATATATATATATATATATATATATATATATATATATATATATATAATCTGCTTTGATGAATACCTTAACTGCTACCTTTCAGGATTTATTACCAACATGGTCAAAAAGAAAATCTAAATCTTATCCAGACATTAACTGAAATCCCTGGTTATGCTCTAACTAGCACTCACAACTATCTGGGCATTGTTTAATGGTGAGCTCACTGCTGCTGTATTTCTGACGTCTGCTCAGACCCAGAGATCTGCCATGATTTTCTCTAAGATTCTTTTCAATTAACTATTCATATGAGATTAAATGTATTACTTTGGCAATTTGAAATGATATATTAAAAAAGGTCAGAAGGGTATTTGGGTTTTGTCGAGGTGCAGGTATATATATATATATATATGTACTGCAACAGCTGGAGCAGACGTGTCTATAACATAACTCGCTAGCATAAGTACCCTTTGTTGACAGGTAAGGAGTTCAAATAGTTCAGGGCTCCAGCTAAAAATAAGCTAATCAGCTTTAATGTTATCAGTGATATTATTATCGCAGCTTGAAGACATATGCACATGTCTGCCTGTCTCTCTGTACAGCAGAACGCTTGGCTTAACTCATTGATACAATGAAGAACAATCTTGTAAGGTTGAGATTCTTATGCTAAGTTGTACTTCAGCCAAATACACCTGTTCAGCAATCAGACAGTGAATCACAGATGAGATCCCGAAAAAAGTCGACTGGATAAAGTTGGGACTTCAAACGACTCCAGCGTGTTAAAATTCACTTTTAGCACTTCAGTACTGTTACGGTATTTCCAGCTGTGAAAATATAAAGTAATTCCAGGAAAAGATTATTCCAGCATCTTTAACACTGACCACTTCATTAGTAGTTGTTCAGAAGCCAGTTCTATATCACCATCAAATTTTGCATAGCACTACCATTGCTTCACACACATGCTTACCCAAACACACACACACACACACACACACACTTAAAATGTAACAAGCTTTATTTTAAAGTAGATTATTAAATCCAGCTTATAATTGTTAATAACATGACGTTTGCTTTTAGATTTTAGTGCATAACACTGGACTTTCAGTCACAAGACCTGACCTGGCGCTTTGCATAACTGCACTTTATTAACACCGTAGTCCCAGAACATATGAGACAAACTGATTATAAACTTCCTTCAGGAGAATAAACATAGATTGATTTGTCCATACATCTTTGAAGATTCTGTTTTCTTAGTCTACATTGCAGTAATCCAAGATGTGTCCTGCTTTTGCTTATTTGTTTGTATCTAATCTATCTATCTGTCTAGAGATTCTTCATATATATATATATATATATGAAGAATATATATATATATATATATATATATATATATATATATATATATATATATATATAATCTCTTCATCTGTCATTAACAGTGGCGGCTCTCATTTTGGATCTGCTATGTTTCATACAGAGCACGTCACAGGCAACATTCTGTCTGAAGTTTCATCCTCTCTCATGTGGTCACTGACCGGCACCAGACATCTATTGATGATGCCAGGACAGAATTTATGAGGACAAATCTTTTCCACTTCTACGCTTTCCCTGAAGTGCCTTTTTGAACATACAGTAGCGATGTCCTTTTGTTTCTAAATCCTGGGACTAGAGGATGGTGAAAGCTCACTGATTTGAATAGTGATAAGAAATGTGTTTGTTGGTCAGATGGTTGGTAAAGCTTTGAGCACCCATTTCCCATATGTACAGACAGATATATTGCGCAATAAGCAGCGATGGCTGGTTACTATATTGAATGGGAATATAAAATACCCATCAGTCGCTTGTTATAACTGTGTTGAAACCATTATAGTCAAGCCTTTAAGCATGGGCATCAAATCCTAGGCATAAAACTGTTACATATAGATGCAAGAACACACTCAGTGAAAGACAGATGGGCAGCAACAGTCGTGAGTTTCAAGTCGGCAATCAAGCCTTGTCTCTGCGGGAAAAAGCGCCGTAAACAGAAAAGCTGCACCTCACAAATGCTGGTTCAACAAAAGTCAAAATATTTTACTTTAAAGCATTTATCAGTGGCAAATAATATTCTGACAATGCCAAAATTGCAACCTTATTATATATTTTTTCTTTAAAAAAAACCCCAAAAAACCCCAAAAAAACACAATTTAGTGGCACTATAGTGGCAAGCCCTGAGAATGAACAATGTAGAAATCCTATGAGATTTATTCACTGGTGTAAAAAGTAAACCAAGAGAAATAGCCAGCAGCCAGCTTCGTAGTTCTGCAGTCCTGAGAGTCATACACAAGCCGATATTCCACCAGCCAACAGAGTCAAGCTTGGGCAACTGTGGGATTTATATTTGCATGTATTTACTGAGGCAAGCTTTCTTTCCAAAGAGCTTTGTAGTTAAGGGTCAAGGGTCTTGCTCTTAGGCTCTGCAGTAGCAGCTTGGCACCGTTGAGATGTACATAGACTCTCAACTTTCTGTTCACTAGCCAATATTCGTAAAACACTGAACCATGATTTCTCATTAAAATGCAGCGCATCTAAATCTAAATGTAATGATTGCATACATACAGCATGCTGCAGAATAAAGCACAAGCACATGTTAATTCTGAAGGCATTCATGGTGCATTTTTTTGACAAGCAAGCACACATTTCCAGATGCACTGACGTGTGAACAATCCAACTGTGGTCATTTATAGCTGCCATCATTGTCTTTTTTATTTATTTATTTAAACTGGCCAATGATAGCAATTTGGAAAAAAAAAAAAAAAAAAAAAAAAAACAGAAAATGATACAGAGTCAGACTGTAGATGGTTAATGATATGAGGGAAGAGTGGTGCCACTTGATCTGCACCGTACTTGAAGTCAAGAGGACCGGGTGCTTTTCAACCTACTGGAGAGAGTCTATTTAAATCTTGTTTGGAGAACCTCAATGCTGAAGATGATTTAAGCAGTGGTGGATAGATAATAGAAATAAGTCATCCACCGCTGCTTAAATCAGCAATTAATTCGGTTGGGCTAGGGCAGAAATAGTTTACAGCTATGGTAGAAATAGATTAACTGAGAGTTTATGCAAGTGGATACCACTATTATAATTTTTGTTAAGTTACAGTGCACATTAGATTCAATGGAATAAACTTCCATCCAGGGTGTATTTCAGTCCCGTACACAGTTTTCCAAGAATAAGCTCTGGATATACTGTAACTCTGGCCAGACTAAAGTGGAAACTGAGGATGAGTGAATGAATGAATAAATGCACACAACTTAGTAGAGCTTGATTTTTATATTAAGGACTCACTCATTCACTCACTGACTCACTGTCTATACCTCCTCATCCTGTATACAGGGTCACAGAGGACTTTCTGCCTTTCCCAGGAGACTTAGGCACATGGATAAAACTCACCATGCAAATAAATCATAAAGCAAATAATGCAAAAAAAAAAAAAAACTAAAATAAAATAAATAAATAAATATATATATATATATATATATAATCTGGCAAACTGTAAAACTGTAAAAACTGTTGTAAACTATAGCTATAGAGTCAAGTACAGGACACAGATGAGCTGTAGGTAGAAATGTCAAGAATACATATTTAGTGGCCTAATTAAAATATATATATATTTTATATCTTTCTTTATCTATGTTATGTCTTTCTATTTTATATCTATCTTTAGCTGTTATTGGAGTTAGCAACATATATTCTATGGTTATTGCACACGTGCCCAGTTGAATGGGGGTTTTCTTGGATATGAATACAACACAATATTTTACTTGGTTTTAACTCCTGAATGACAGCCTCGATCCTGTGCTAGTCTGATTTTAAGCTGAGGGTTACAAGTTAAAGAGCGTGCGGCCCATCATAATGAAACCATCGACCATAGAAGGTGAAAATGTGATAAATAGATATTAACTGGGTGATTACAATTAGAAAACAATGTCTGAGTTAGCTAGTTGATGGGATTTTACAAGCCCTTTGGACCATGGATTCACGTTTCAGTCCAGTCTATGACCTTCTGATGAGTAACCAAGATCTTTCAACTGCTAAGTCACCCCAAGGTGGTTGTGTCAATTTGGAACACACTATGCCCAACAGGGTGCAAATACAGTATGCCATCGCAGGGAAAAAGTGATCAGTCTCAGAAGCTCAGACCAGACACGGCACACTCCCACGGATTCAATCCTAAAGCTCACCTCCTGGGAGCGCTAAGCAGGATTTGTAGCAGATTTTCTCCATTGGGTGGACCTGCTATTGGATTATTAAAATTTAGTCCCTTATTGTAGTTTTCAATACACGGCTACATGGTTCAAATAGATATTTTACTTTTTCGGGTAGATTTGCATACAGATTTTCTTGCTTTATTCTGTTTAGAAAAGAACCTCAAGCTCTAATAATACCCTCCGCTCATTTACAGTTCAAAGTTAATGAGTGGTGTGAGAAAGAAGACATTAGAGCCAAACTTCTGTCTTGCATTTTGACTTGTGAGGCCTATTAGCCTAATTTAAATGGCATTTTGCTCTGCAAAACTCCAGGGAAATGGTCTGCTGTGGACTTTGGCAGTAAACACTCACTGTGCATCACTTGGTAATTGGATGGTTTCATTAAACAGAGACGTGGAATATGGCAAGAAGGACAACTAACCTCCATGCTTTGTGCAGCTGCCCTTTTTATTTGAAATGTGACATATTGACTCTGCTGTAAAAGTAATTGGTTTCATTGGGACGACTTGCAGTAGAAGATGCCGGTTATCCCCATTGCCTGCTTCAGTGCTAATGGTGGGACACTTGTTGATGTAAGGTCTCTTTATTTAAATTATTGTCCTTAATGAGGCAGTGCTGCTGGTGTTAAATGAAGCCTTAGTGCTGTTTGTTTTCACGCTCCACACAGATTGCACCCAGATTGCACCCAGATTGCACCCAGATTGCAGGAGACCTGACATCTTGAAATCTTCATGAGTTTACCACAATATGTCTTCACATAAAGCACCCTCTGCTTTGAGACCAGGATCCTGTGGGACTCACACAAGACCCAACATGTCAAAATAGCAGGTTGTAGATACAGTATGAGTGGGAGGGAATGGACAAAACTCTGGGATTAACATGGCATGTTTGGTAAATATGCAGCACTGGTATATGTGGTAGATAGGCAGCACTGGCATATGTCGCAAATAAGCAGCACTAGCATATTTACTATGTGAAGTAAACTGTTTACTAATTGATTGATTGATTTATTCGTTATTCATTTTCTTTATTGACTGTCTTCATAGCCTCATTCACATTAGTCAAACGTTCTATAATGAGGAGTCAGGAGTTTTTCGGGAGTTTTTCAAATTTTGGTAAGCATGGGCAGGATTGGAAAATCCATCAGTGGGAATGGGTGGAATTGGACAAATCTTCAGTGTGGAGACCAAGATTTGTCATGATTCATTCAATAGTGACCAGGAACTGTTCAACTTTCTAAAGATGCAAGCAGGGCTAGTTACAATTCCTTTGGCTTTCCTTAGGATTAGGTAAACATTCTGCAGAATCAGCTGAACAAACTGATTAGAATTCCTTCAAGAGTGAGCATAATTGGTCACAATTCGTTCAGGATTAGCACGATTGGTCAGAATTCATCCAATAGTGACAAGCAGGAGTTGGTAGACTTACAGTACTCCAGTTGGCAGGACTGGTAAATCCTTGAGAATGGGTGGAATTGGTCAGATTTTCTGCAGGAGCACTCAGATTAGTCACGATTTCTTTGAAATTCCCTAGGATTGGTTACAATTTATCAAAGGAGTAGGAAGGATTGGTTAAACTTTCTGATGGAGCGGGAAAACACTGAGTTCCTTCAAGAGTGAACATAAATTCATCATTATGTTCATTATGATTTGGCATGGTTGGTCAGAATTCATCCAGTAGTGGCCACCATTGGTCAGACTTCCCTCAGTAATTCACATGATTTGTCAGATTTTTTTTTTCAAGAGTGAGCATAATTGTTCAGAATTCCTTCAGGATGTGGCTGCAACGCTTAGAATTCCCTTTGTAATCGGTCAGTCAAACAACTCTACTGGACTGGTTGGGCCTGGTCTACCTTCTCCAGGAGTGAGAACGGTACAGCTGTGATTGGTCAGAATTTCTTTGAAATGAACGCAGGATTTAAAAAAGGAATCCCTAACCATCTCTTGTATGAATCATATTACTAGTCAGTCTGCCCAGGAAGTCTTTAATCTTCCTCTTGTGGTAGAATTATGTACTGGCTAAATGCTGATTATCTCCTAATCAATCTCCACACTCAGTCTTTGCTTTGATATGCCAACAAGCCACAGCTTCAACTTAACATCTTTGTGTTTGTAGCTTGACGATGATAAACCTATACGGTATGTGTAATAAACAACTGTGGCACTTGTGATGTGAGCTTCTGAAATGTTTTTAGGGTTCAACTCAATGCAGAAAGGCTTGATGTCAAAATCAAATGATGCCACATGCTCCACAAGCATGAAAAAGACAGCTTTAATAATAATAATAATAAAAAAGAAATTGGCCTGATTGCTAGTGCTACATTTGGAACGGTATTCAGATGGATATATCAGTGTGGTCATGTGTTGGATGGACCCAGGCCTTTAAATGTTGCATCACTACATAATTATACACCCGCTGTACCATTTTGTTATCCACTAGCCTTTAATCATCTACTTTGCTGAAAGTAACAATGGGATGCCATTCTCTTTATTTTCCACTCCATTAGTTGTACCAACGTCATACCACAGCATGGGTCCACTAATCATTAGTCTAAATAGGCAAGTTAAACGCTCCGTATTTTTGTATGCACATTAGCTTTTCTGTGACTTCTTTAACCGCTGCAAAATCTGACTTGGCTGTTATTGGGAAAAATAAAGAAAGGATAAAGCTGGTGTTTATCATAGATCCAGTTAAACCTGTTTCCCCACAAAGAAGGCAATGCTTTCACTTCACACCATGTCTGGAAAACTTCATTGCCCTGAACCTTTTGGAAACCATGACATAATTATTGTGTAACAGATAGAAGAGGATCAGTGTTGTGAGACACTGCAGTAGTTTTCTAAGGTCAAATTCTCACAAAATAATAAGACTGAGTCGTTTAATCTTTAGGGACTGACAACAACTTTTGGGCAAAGAAATTAAGCACAATGAGGCAGACCCACTGTTAACATGCCAGAGTTGAATATTTTTCTATAACAGCATGTCCTGTACTGCAGCAATTGGCCAACAATGATTTTTTTATTATTAAAAAAAAAGATATAGTTTGTTTATTATTAATGAACAAGAACATACTTTTTATCCAATAATAAAACAATGCACCTTGCTTCCAAAAAAACATCAATTGTAAAACATCATCAGAATTTTTTTTTTTTTTTTTTTTTACTTTAAAGGTAAAGTTAAAGCTGGATAATACTCCCTTACTTGTTAAATACAAAGGACTGTGCAAAAATCTTGAGCTTCCCTCATTTCTTTATATTTAATAAAATGAAATGAAAATAAATTATGTACCGTAGATTAAATTAAAGAAATGGAATTTTTTTTTTTTTTTTTTTTTACTTTGGCAGGATGCAAAGTACCTAAAGATACAATTTAAAAACCGCTTGTTTGTGTATCAACATCAGCAGCGACCTCATTTTCCCTCTCGTCTGTTCCAACCACTCAGCATTCAGCATCACCAGTATACTAATCAATGTTCTGATCATCTGTCAGCATCTGCACCTGTTTCTTACCGGCTTATGTCTTACATTAGATGCTTTTTATGCATGAATGGTTCATAGACACTTTGTGGCTTAACACACAAACATCACATACTGTACAGGGACTAGACTGAAATTTTCCCAGAGAGAGAGAAAAAAAAAGTCCTTCAGAATGTCCTTAGAACCTGAAGACTACATTAAATTACAAGAATGTCTGAATCTTTGGAAGCAAAATATGAAAAAAAAAAAAAGAGGGGTGGCTCAATACTTTCGCACAGCACTATACTGTATCATCTTTTTTAAGAGACATTTTCAAAATTTTAAGAATAAAAAAAAAATTCTATATTAAATAACATTACAGTGTTTATATTTCTGTGATTTATTTGCTATATTACTCAAGTTCATACACAGAAGAACACACTGTGAATAAATTGTTAGAAAAGAAACAGTGATTTATTAGAATGCATAAAGAAACCCAGAAAATCATAGCTGTGGAGGAAGTTATATTTTATGCAAAGAAAGCACAGTTGCCAAAAAAAAGTCAGTTGACTTGTTAGTTTTTGCCAAATGATTTTTAAACAATTATTGTACTGATCCAGTACTTTTTTCCAGTAGCAATGGAAAATTAATTGTGCTTATACTTGAAAGTAATCAAAACAATAAATCTTGTTTTTTATTCATTCATTCATTCATTTATTTATTTATTTGAGAAAGATCGGCAGATTTAAATCCTTTAGTATGAGAAATTCTTCCTCACGATCTGGCACTAGCATTCGTGAAAATGACCCTCCTTGCCTGAAACAGGCTCCCACACTGTTATTGATGAGAAACTCTAAGCCTCTCACGCCCACCCCTTCTCACGGTGTGACCTTTGGTTGTGATAGTTATCAGCATATCTTTGTGTAAATGTGTGCACGTGTGTGTATGCGCTGAAGCAGGAGGCGATCAGCTCTCACATTGCATCACACATTGCTCGGTTTGTGCTATTAAGGACTACACTATGTAAAATTGAAAAGCCCCTGGAGGAAGCAGAGGCCAGGAAGCCACTCATTTTTATTCATTTTCTTAAAGTCTTTTCTTGTCTGCTGTTTACTCTGAGATGCCCGGCATTTACCAGGTATCTGTAATCTGGTTAATTCAGAGATGTTGAAACGGAGACATGTGAAGCTTTGGTTTCCTGATATTGCCATCAGTAAGGTTTTACGGGAGAATCAATGACCTTTCTCTGTAATAAAAACGAATACACAAACACTGCATTTCACAATCTTACAGCATGGCCGTCAACCTGGGAACTGAACATTGCACAAATACAGAAACCTATTATTAATGGTTAATTATTTCTTATTTCTTATTTTTAAAATTATGCATCTTTAAAAAAAAAAAAAAAAAAAAAAAGTGGCACACTCAAATATTTTATTCAACTTTGTTCAGCTTTGATTATGGCATAATTACAATATTATGTAATTATGAAACAAAATTATGTAATTTTGTTACATAAAAAAAAAAAAATTATTCCTCATGCTACCAGAACCAATCTTGGATTGTTGGAATCTGAGTCCTGAAACATGGCCGTACCATCAGGGAAGAATATCTCCATAGACGTGATAACCTTTCAGTACATTCAGGTCATCAGCTGACTTTATTTTATTGCCACAGAATGTTGCCTAGTCTAGCATCCCCTGAACAAAACACATGGCCACTATGCATGACGGGTGCATCGCTTCATGCGCCAACCTTCTTACCCTGACAGACCCATCGCTCAGAAATAGGGTCAATCTGGAATCATCATACCACATGACCTTTTTCAATTGCTCCAAGGTCTGATTTTTATGCTCCCTAGAAAACTGAAAAAAAAAAAAAAAAAAAAAAATTCTGATGAATCTCACCAACAAGTGTTTTTCCAACAAGTCCCAATCCTGTAAGTTCTCATCACATTGTGGCTGAAATGCGTTTACTTTTACTAATTAACATAGCTGTGATTTCTACTGTTCGAACATGAACACATTTCTTTCACATAGTCGAAGGTCCAGCACTATTTTTCAGGTTTTAATAATGTCTTGAACAGTTTTAATCCTGACGCCAGAAATGTAACTTTACAAGTTTTCCATTCTTCATATGAGCCAATAATGAGCTTTTTTACAGGCACATTTAATTAATAACAAACATAAAATAAAGAGGATACTATGGACCCTCAAGGCGAGCACAAATAAGCAGCTGATGAGCTATAGTGCACTGGTGCTTCAACATGTTCAATACAATATGTAGCTTCACAGTAAGCAAGTGGACACCTTCACAGAGACCTACACACCTTTGTGGTCCGGTTATTGGTGTTCTTTTTTTTTTTTTTTTTTTTTTTTTTTCTCAAGTCATGTCAGGAAATAAAAAGATTTGTAAGGAACAAACAAACCCTAACCCTGAACAAACACTGAAATAAAGACTGAAATAACTCCTGCCTTTTTATTTTTGCTTCAGAAATTAACACACACACACACACACACACACACACACACCTGGCAGATGAGTAGCCGGCACTTCATAATGGGCTGGAGCATCAAACTGGACATGATTAGTGAATAATTAGAAATAATTGAAGCAGCGGCCTTTCGCACTTCACTCTGGCCTTTATTACTGACAGAAAGGATCCATTTGTATCTGACTGAACAGGTTTCATGCTATAAAGCGTTTTCACTATTCAAGCTGTTTCTGGAGCTTAGCGCCTAACTCGCTTTCATTTCAATCATTTCTTCTTTTCTCATCTTTTCTGCTCATTATTCTTCTTCCTCTCTTGTTGATTACATTTCTTTGTCTCTATACCTCAAATCAAATCTCCTTCTTTAGTCATCTCTATAGATCTTTTTTTTTTTTTTTTTTTTTTTTTTATCTCTATAGATCAATTAGTCCCTAATAAAAACAAACCCGAGGTAATGATGGCAGGAAAGAACTCCCTGGGAAAACATACAGAAGAAAAAAAAAAACAGACTCATAAGTGGTCAGGAACACTGGTAACTCAAGAGTGCCGACAAAGGGAGAGAGAGAGAGAGAGAGAGAGAGAGAGAGAGAGAGAGAGAGAGAGAGAGAGAGAGAGATGTAATTAAGTATGCTCACAGTCATCTACTAGATAAGGCGAATGTTTGCAGGGACTCTGGCATGAGAGCTTCCTGGACAGTAAGGCAATCAGGCACTTCACCATCAACAAACCTTTGTGAGCTCATGAGAGTGGGGAAGACATCTGCCTTTGTCCATGAATCCCCCCTCTCTTCTCCTTTATGAATAAATTTGGTTTGTTCCAGATGTTTCAGCTAGTGTATTTAGGTGTCCTAGTTATCTAGTTGGTTTATGTTCATTTATGTTACATGTACTGTATGTAGCACCTTGGTCCTGGAGGAACGCCGTTTCGTTTTATGGTGCACCGAACTGTATATGGTTGAAATGACAATTAAAGCCTAGTTGACTTGACTTGACCTTTAAAAGGACCAACCGAACAAAAATGTCTAGACTTTTTAGTCTACACTTAAACACTGAGACACTGAGTCCTTAACATTAACTTGAAGTCATTCCATAACTGTGGGGATTCTCTGGTGCATTCTGTAGTTTATGTTAAACAAGGAACCAACAAATAGTCAGCACCTTTTCATCATGGTAGATAATTAAATACCAGAACTTCACTCAGGTGTAAGACTGATTAATCCCTTGAAGGTCAGTGCAGTAGTGTTATTTTAATATCAATGTGAAATTTAACTGGGAACCAATTCAGTGTGGATAAGATAGGAGTGATGTGCTCATAACCTCTGGTTGTAGTAAGGACTCCAGTAAGGAGTCCATTCTGGACTAATTGGAGCTTGGTTTTAAACCTACAGTAGTAGACCATCCAAACAAGAAAGGCATTACAGTAGACTAACCTAAAGGTGACAAAAGCATGAACTAGTCTTTCTACCTTATATGGTGAGATCTTTCTTATTTTAGCAATGTTTTTATAATGAAATAATTTTTTCCTAATCATAATATCTATATGAATTTCAAACAAAAGACAAATCCATAATCACATCTAGGTCTTTTACTGCCACATGTGATGAAGCAGAAAGGTCATCCAGAGTTACTGTGTAATCAAAAAGCTTACTTCTAGCTGCATTTGGTCCTACAACTAGTACTTCTGACTTCTCGCAATCAAGTAGAAGGAAATAAACAAGAGGTGGAAGCATATCAAGGGAAAAAAGCAGCGGACCTAAAACGGAACCCTGTGGAACAACAAACATTACTTTAGTACACATGGACAAGTCACCATTTACATCTACAACTGATAATGATCAGTTAAAGAGGACCTGAGCCAGGAGTGGCCCATTTCCTTAACTCAGAGTCAGGTTCAGGGGTTTGATAACTGCTAGATTTAGGGAAGTAGCTATTGCTGAGAAGATCTTTTGAGAAGAGGTTTACTTCAACAGTACTTCAGATGTCTACTTTTAATATCAGTTTGAAAAAGAAAATGTGTAGGAAATCTTGTCTTATCTACTGTACGCTTCTGTTCACTTTGTTTTGCTTCTCGTCGTTTGTTTTATCCTCTCGTTCATTAAAATTTTTTTCATTGGTTCTGTTCTCATCTCCTTTTCTTCTTATTGTTTCATCATTCTCGGACTTTTCATTATTTCTCTTCTTGTATCTTATGATTGCTTCTTATTGTTTCTTTCATCGTTATTCTTCTTATCTCCTCCATTCTCTTCCTACTGTTTACTGTAGATGTCTTCATTTCTCTCATCTTCTTTTCTTTGTAGATCTTTTGATAGTACTTTTAAAACTGGCTGAATGGTAATCTTTCTCTTCTCTTCTCTTAATTTCCTCCCTCTTTACTTATCCCCACTTTTCTTTTCTCTTAATTTCCTCCCTCTTTACTTGTCATTTCTCTGCTCTTCTCCCTTTTTCCTCAGCTTTTCCTCCTTTGTAAGTCTCTCACCCTTTGGCAATGGTTGTGCTTTGAATACTGGCTGAAGTGCAGAGCTTTTTTTTTTTTTTTTGTATGTACATAATGAGTTTTGTAAGCATGGCACTGTCTGTATTTACTAGAGCGAGGTTAGCCAGTAGATGTTTCTAGCTGAGTAGCCCAGTGTGTGTGAGTGTGTGTGTGAGTGTGAGAGAGAGTTTCTTTGTTAAATCCATGTCTGTGTGTTTGGATTGTATTGTGAGAGAGGTCGAACGAGTGGGCATTGAGTCACAGGATGATGGAATTGCTCTCTGTGGCAGAAACAGAAAGCCAGCAGGAGGCCAGTGTTTCCGAGTGACCCCTGCACTGTCATTTCATCATCAACTCTCCTTTCAGTCGGGCTGCATGACTCAGGTTCTGGACGTCATCGGCCAAGCTTTTAATTAGCTTTACAGGCATTCGCAAGGAGCGCGGTGCAAGCTGGGAAGCCGAGCGGAAGACAGATTCAGACAGATGGAAAAGGGAACAGAAAGGCCAGAAATCTTTTTTCAGAACCAACCAGAGGACTTTGTAAAACATGTTTCCCTTTAGTTTGTGTAATTACTGGATGCCTGCATTGCTGCATTCTGTCTGAGATAACCAGCACAGCCGTATATACAGTACATACCTGGCTTCTGTGATGCTGAATGCAGCGAAGGAAATGTAGTAGATGAACAAGATGCGTGATGTTCTTTAACCTTAATGCATGTGATTTGATTATGATTGTAGTTTACAGCTTCTTTATACCTTATTGCGGAAACACACTTGTAGAATTTACATGGAAAGTCACCTGAACAATTATTATTATTATTATTATTATTATTATTATTATTATTATTATACAATTTCTAGTTATATATTTAAAATATTTATTTACTTTTTAAATGCCATTTTTTGTTTATTTTTAACATTTTAGAATTTACACATAGGTTATGAATTTATTTACAAATGAATAGTTTTTATTTCTTTGTACATGCTCTAATTAACCTACATTACAGGTTACATTACAGTAGTTTATTTCGACATTACCCCCCCCCCCCCCACACACACACACACCCACACACAATTTATATTTTACAGTTACAAATTTTTTTCCATCATTAATTTTTATTATTTATTTTAAATATTTTAAAATCCATGCACAATACAATTGTTTTGCCATTATTATTTATTATTTTTTTCACACAATTCTTTTATTTTAATTTTTACACTTGTTTAATTTATGTTAATAGAAACAGAAATTTATGTCCAAAGAAAATACTTTTTTTTTTTTTAATTAAAAGTCACATGTTGTCACTTATATATATATATATATATATATATATATATAACAAACAATAATTGATAATAATAGATTTCTTGTGCAAAAATCCTCAAATGACACAATCTTCATCTACTCTATGTGTTGGCCTTTGTTTACTTTCATTTTGATGTTTCTTGTCTCCTTAATCATTGCCGGGTCATTTTACTGATGGTCCTTGAGAAACACCCTTCCTTAACCCTATCTGCTCTATTTGCGCTGTATCATGATTGACCCTGCGCACTGACGCCAGTTATGCTGGGATACTGTATGTGAAGAAATAGTTTCACTGTGCAGTAATGTTTATGACAACTAAAGGCTCAACTAGCTTATAGTCATGCAGTAGGTTGGTTGTCTCACATCTGTTCTTGTATTGATCTGTTGTTTCTGTTAAGTTAGTTTGTTCAATTTTGTTCATCGCTCTTGAATTGATCACTGTCTCAATAGTTAATGTTCTTGTTCTTCATGCTTGTTTATATTTCATTAATCGTCTTAACATCTGCGATCACACCGTGCCTGCATGTCATCCATCAAACCGGACGCAATGAGAAACAAATTCTTACCGACTCGACAAACAGTAATGTGCAAAAGTCTTGAGTTCTAGAGTTAAATCTCTAGTTAAATCTCAACCTCCACAGGTACAGGGACTAGACTAGAAAATGAGAGACCAAAAATCAATGCCAAAAAGTCCTTCAGGACACCTGGAGAAGATTGGTTCTTTGGAAGCAAAATACAAAACTTTCGCATAGTTCTATATTGTAGATTGTAGTTGTACTGCAATACCCTAAACACCCTTTGTACACCCTAACACACTGGTGCTTTATTCTCCTAAATGCTGGAGTCAGTGATCAGGACTCGGCGTGCTACGGAATGAAACCAAATCTCACCTGTGAAAGCTCGATTCACCATATTTATCCACTCAGCTTCCCTAATTGCCCAGGGCATATCATCCACCCTCTGAGGGAGTTAAAGAGGATGGACGAAACGGAGAAATATTTCCAATGACAGTTGAACATTTCTACTTGATACTGTAGTGTTATAAACTCTGGAACGAGCATGAGTGAAGCTGGGCAGTGAGCACAGCTGTGTTTGTGTCATCACACTGGCTTTTAAATGAGACTGTGTCAGTCTCCACTGTGCACATGACATATGAGAACGGTTCATCACACATCCAGTTGATATTCCTTTCACCCTATTCCCACTCCCTTCATGTTGATTTTGTTTTTCAGTGCTGCAGGTGCAGAAGTTCTTTGGACGAGTGAGTCTTCACGAGGCAATGAATAAGGCCACACAACACAATCTATACATCCGTCCATCCATTTATTATCTATACCACTTGTCCTGTATAGGGCTGTGAGCACCTGGGTCTGATCCCAGGGAACTTAAGGGCACGAGGTCGGGTACATCCTGGACCTGAGGATGCCAACTCATTCCCAATCACACACTATGGGCAATCTGCACATACAGTACCAATCAACCTACTGTGCATGTCTTTAGACTGTGGGAAGAAACCAGATTACCCAGAGCAAACCCATCAAGCAAATGGGGAGATCATTCAAAGTCCACACACACAGACACAGACAGGAAGCAAGATTCAAACCGCAAACCCAGAAGGTGTGAGGCAACAGTGCCAACCACTACTCACCATGCTGCCACATCTTCCATCATACTTTACGTTCCCTATGTTTTTGAGATGCCTTTTTTTCTTTGTACGTCAAGCTGATTTTGATAAATAGCTCATATTATATTAGAGAAATTATCTCATTTTAAATGTCAATTTGACTTAACTTAAACAACCATGTCAGATAACACAACCTGTGGTCATAAAAAAGATTTTGCCCTGTTTTAGGAAGGTCAAATTATTGTTCTGCATATAATAATAATAATAATAATAATAATAATAATAATAATAATACTGAAACTAAATTGGGCTTAGAACTGTCCGATGCACTTATAACACATTCCTTCTTTGAGGAAGGAAAGTGGTTGGAAAAACATCCTGAATGAAAGTGATGGAAGATCACTTAAGCACATTAATTAAATTGTAAAAAAAAAAAAAAAAAACACATGGGCATGACATAAGTTCTCTCACAACCTCAAACCGTGTTTTTCTGTCCAGGTCCAATGCACCCAGGACATGGCCCTCCCAAGTTTCTTCGGCAAAAGCAGCAGAAGACCTCTCCTGGGTCAGGGTCCGGGTTCGATTCCCGGCCAGATTCGATTCCTGTCTCCGTGTGCATGGAGTTTGCATGTTCTCCCCGTGCTTGATGGGTTTCCTCCGGGTACTCCGGTTTCCTCCCACAGTGCAAAAGACATGTAGGTTAGGTTAATTGGCGTTCCCAAATTGGCTATAGTGTTTGAATGAGTGTCTATGTGTATTAGTGTGTCATGTGATGGATTGGCACCATGTCCAGAGTGTACCCTGCCTCGTCCCCTAAGTCTCCTGGGATAAACGCCAGGCCCCCTGTGAACCTGAATACAGGATTAAGCGGTATAGATGATGAGTGAGTGAACAAGCACACGCACGCACACACACACACACACACACTACAAAAAACAAACAAACAAACAAACAAACAAACAAAAAAACAGTAGAACACACAGCTATGTTTAATTGTAAAAGTAAGAGCATTACTATACACACAATGTGAAGAAACTCAACGGATTGGGACTAAACAGTTGTGTAGCCTTAAAAAACCCACTTACCAGTGAGACTTATATATGTATAAAAATTTGTTAGGGAGCATAAGAAGGATAAAGCGGGGGAAAAAAATGTGGAGCGGCACCCTGATCCAGACTGATGGACACATCAGGGTAAGAAGAGATGTAGATGGAGTGATGCACTTATCATGCCTTCTGTAGACGCCTGTAGAGCTTATGATCTGGGGTTGTCTCTGTTGGTCAGGTCTACGGTAGGTTCAGCAATGTTTTGTGCCCAAAAAATTAAGTCAGCTGACTACCTGAATATACTGAATGACCAATGTTCATTGCTAAAAGGGCTAAACAAATAAAATTTAATTGAATTGAATTGAATATCTGGCAGCACAATGTCCCCTTTAAGGTCCATCTCTGCTATATAAAATCTTTCCCAGATTTGACTGACTACTTCGGGGTGTTTCCAGGAGTTTCCAGTCCCCATGTGTCACAGCTTGTCTGGATAGCAAGTCTGCTCCTACATTCATGTGGCCCGGAATGTAAATCGCCCTGAGGGACAGGAACTTGTCCTGTGCTCAAAGCAGAACCTGGTGCACTAGCTTGTTCAAGTGGCGCGAGCGCAGACCACCCTTGCGATTTATGTACGAGACAACCACAGTGTTGTCCACCCGCACTAGGACATGGTAGCCTCTCAACAGCTGGAGGAAGTGTTTCAGGGCCAGAAACAGAGCCATCATTTTGAGGCAATTGGTGTGCCATGTGAGATGACGACCTCTCCAGCTCCCTTGTGCTGGATGGCCATCCATGACCGCACCCTAGCCCATGATGGAAGCGTCTGTCGTTAGCATCTTGCGATGACATGACGGACCTAAAGTGGGACCCCAAGTCAGAAACCAGGGTCTGAACCACATAGAAAGGGTACGAAGCCCAGGCGCGTAACCTTTATTAGCCTCTGGGGATTGGCCCTTAAGTGAAATCCCCTGACTTTTAGCCACAACACTGAAAACGCCGTCATGTGCAGAAGGCCCAAAGGTATCACCATGGACGCAGCTGCCATGAGACCTAAAGATCTTTGAAAGTGATGAAGAGTCACTTTCTGGCCTAGCTTGATTTCCTTCAGGGTGTTGGAGGATGGGTTCGACACAAGCGGGAAACAGCTGTGCCCGTCTTGTGATTGAATCCCATGTGACACCCAAATATGTTGTCCTCTGAACAGGAAAGAGAACGCCTTTCATGGCGTTGAGTCTCAATCCTAAAGAATGGAGGTGAGCTAGGACGACATCCCGATGTCGAAGCGCTAGCTATTAAGACTGAGCTAGGATCAGCCAGTTGTCTATACAATTCAGAATACGGATGCCCTGGAATCATAGAGCCAGAGCTGCATCCATGCATTTTATATGTGCGGGGTGACAGGGCCAGGCCAGATAGAAGGACCCGATACTGGTAAGCTTCGCCCCCAAAAGCAAACCTCAGGAACCTCCTGTGTTGTGGGAATATTTCTATATGAAAATATGCATCATTCAGGTTGACCGTCACAAATCAATCCTCTGGTTGAATTTGAGAAACAATAATTTTGGCTGTCAACATTTTGATGTTCAGCCCAAGAAGATGTAAAATTGGATGCAACCCCTCATCTCTTGTCTGGCAGGGGAACATGATCTATGGCCCCTTTTCCCAGCAAAACCTGAAATTGCCAAGTCAGCAGATGAGCTCGTTCCAGTTTCATGGAAGTGAAGACCACGCCATTGAAAACGCGGAGGACCATGTGCAACGGAGGGGGGGTGTTAGGTGTCCGGCATCCTGAAACAAGGCAGAAAGAAACCGAGCACCTAACATTTCGCTGGAGACCGCTGCTTCCCGAAACACCAGTGGTGGCGGAGATTAGACAACGGCCCCCGGAGGGTGCCAGGGAGGCGTCTTTATCCCTTATTGGAATTTTTACACGTCCTTTCCCGGGGGGAGACACCCTCGTGTTCCTGGGCACGTCAACCTCAGGACTTCCTTTTTGGCGGAGATCATGCTCCTCAGGTCCGGTGCTTTTATTTTTTTAATTTTGAGGCGGATTGCCAAGCGCGATGAGTCCCTCCCCTGTCTCTACGAGAGGGTAGCTGGTTCGGCACACTCTCCTTCTGCGCCTCACGCCTCGTGGGGACCAGACCTGGTCGGGACTGGGTGGCCGACAGTCCCGACTCCTGAGCACGGCAGGGGAGAAACCTCACAGAGGTCTGCTTGTAGCGTTTCGCCTCCCGAACCTAGTGGCGGTGGTGTTTACAGTGTCGCTAAAGAGGCAAGGCAAAGGCGAGTGGGGGGAGGAAAAGGAGAAAAATGCGATCCCTGACCTCGATGCCCGTGAGGTTAAATCACAGATGTCTCTCTGTGGCGACCGTGGCAGCCATAGAACGGCCACGGACCGTCTGCTTGGTGGCACATAGAAATAAATATGTGGCTCGGCGCCGTCGATAGACCCGGCAGTGCTCAGAACTTTCAGCAGGTGAGCCTGGTATGCCTGCAAAACCGCCATGGTGTGCAGGGCCTACCAGCCTGACCCACTGCCTGAAAAGCTTTCCCCACCAACAAAGACGTTAGTCTACACGGCTTGGTGGGGAGTGTGGGCTTTTTCAGGGAGGATGAGCTCCCAGGAGAGAGATAGCTCGCAAGAGTCTCTTCAATCTGGGGTATCATCATAAAACAGGGGATGAATAAGGCTTATTCCATGAAAGAGTTAACTCATCATGGAGGTCGCCAAAAAAGGGGAGGAACCCTCATTGAGGCCCCTCCCCTGGCCACCCAACAGAAACCTGTCATCTAACTTTGAGCGCTTGGGGATTTTTATTTATTTATTATTTATATTTATTTACTTTTATTCTTTTATTTATTTATTTATTTATTTTTGCGGTGAGAGAGGAAATCTCTTTGGCCACAAAAAGTGCCGGAGCGCGCTTGAGAAGCGGACGCTAAAACTTCCTGATCCGGGGAGAGCGCGAGAGAAAGGCGGAATTCCGTCTCATGCACGTCTGCCTGATCGGCACGCTATCTCCATGGAAGCAAGTGAGGAATCTCTTCTGTCTGCTCACAAAATGCACGAGAGCACGCTTGAGAAGCGGACGCTAAAAACTTAGGGGGAAAGGGGAAATACCGTCTCATACGCACGCGAGCCCCAGGAATGCGCCGCGGCTCGCGGTTTCTTTTTAAAGAAAGTGAGCCGCGCGCGAGGCGCCTTAATAGTGAGATCACAATGCTTGCACTTTCCTTGAAACCCAAGCATTCAAAGAAAAAGTCGTGGAGATCGCCCTCCAAAAGAAATCTATCAAACGGAGGCACGCATCTCTCAACCAACTCTTGCCATGATCGGTAAGTAAAGTTTTTCTTTCCTACCGTGAATCGGCTGCACACACACACACACACACACACACACACACACACACACACACACACACACACACACACACACACGCAAACACAAAGCGGTCCTGAAGACAAAAAGATCTGAGGATGTTTCCGGTTCACTCCTATTTATAACCTGCAGGTGCACCTTATCTGGTGACGTCACCTCTGACTGAGGTTATAAGCCGAGGTTTTCGGCGTTTTGATACACACAGGCTTCACAACTGGAGAACAAAGAGATGTTCCCATAGCGTTTTCACGCAGCATCGAGTGTAGCTTTTGACAGGCATGTGAAACACATCCTCATTTCTGTGATAACGTTTAACAGGAATTCATCTGCAGTCATACTGTGTGTTAGGAAGCTGGAAGTTCAGTATAACAGGAGATGTGTTGAAGTTAATATGGAGTCCAGGGCGTTATTGGAGGCTCAGGAGTGGACTGGAGTGACACGTCCTCAGAGAACAGCTCTCAGCATCAGCCAAGGCCAGGACCGTCCTCGTGGAAAAGTGAAACCGTCCCCAAACACCACACGCATCCCAAGCAGACCACATGGGTCATCCATGCAACGAGATCTCCAACCAGAAGTGGGACAAGGTTTCTTTGACGAGTCAGACAGGAGAAGAGAGAGAAGAAGAGAGGGCAGAAGAGTAGGTGAGATAACTGTTAGGTATGATCACAGTCACACAATGTATAAGATGAATGTATATTTAGCAGGGACTCCAGCAGGACTAACTATGAGTCAAGTCAAGTCAAATATCTTTTACTGTCATTTCAACCATATACAGTTCAGCAAACAGTGAAACGAAACAACATTCCTCCAGGACAAACGTGCTACGTACATGCTACAACATAAATTAACAACACGCTTTACCGTAACCAGCTAGCCGACTAAGAGATCTAATTAGCTGACTAGCTCAGATATGACAGATTTACGTTTTTAAGTTAACCTTAAACTATCAATTTCCATACAATATATGCAGACGATACACAAAAAGTGCTCACCATCAAATGTATGTGAGAACGTGTTGTTTATGTCTCTGTCTGCAACCAGCTCAAATCAGTAGAATCATGTTCAATTACTGTACAACTGCCAGCGTCCGGCTCCATCAGCAACAAAGATGTCAGTTTAGGTTAAATCAAGCATTTACGTTTAATCCTGGTTGATATTATGCCTCCTTGTATAACTCAGCTCTATAGCATACACAGTTTCCAGGTTATTCACTACATCTATCTATTATCTAATAAAAACTGTCATCTCAGTGTGTATATAGAAAATAAAAAAGTACTCTATAGATGTACCTCATAAACTCCAGCTCAGCGGATTTGCTGTAATCCCAGCGGATTTTTTGCTCTTATTTCAAATATGAACTGTATTGCTAAGAGCTAACTCTTCTTGATTTTCTTTCCCAGACCTGGTGCACCATATCATAAAGTTATTGAACTGAGGGCTCTTGTATCTCATGATATGTGAATCCTTCAGTACAGTAGGTACAGCACAATAAACGTTAACCTTGTCATAGCTGGGAAAGAAGTACAGTACTGTACCCTTTTCCTTTTCCCCTTCCTTTCATTTCTGGCCTATCGAAATGAGCCGTGTTCTTCTGTTTGTCTCTCCGAGCGATCTTGTTGTGTTTCGTCTCAGCGTGAGGTTGTGACCTTAAAGAACAGCCACGTTTGTGTTTCTTCTCATTGGCACCTCACTAACAGCGCAGAAATGATGGCTGCATGAGTCACGCTGCTACAGTAAGTTAGCAAAGCAAATGTCACGTTTAGAGAATGTGTGTCAGATTGAATGGAGCAAATGTCAGGAGGCCATAAGGAAGCTTTCAAAAAAAACATGAGCTGCATACCAATGGACTAAACTCATTTAAACATTAGATTGTAACTGGCTCTAATTATACAGTAGATGCATTAAATATGTTTGACTAAATATGCACAGTATGTGAACAATTTCTCCCATGTTTTATATTATCTAGAAGAAACTCTTAAAATGATGAAACAATAATGTCGTTGATGTAAACATGCATTACATGACAGAGCAAAGTGTCTTGCCTTTTTTTGTGCAGTAGGATCAATCGAAGCTTCAGTTACAGACTGAAGCGTCGATTCAACTCACAGTTTATATAAGCTCATTATATTCTATAAAAAGTCACATATTTTACTTGTTCTTTAACACAGCCTTTATTTCGCTTCTTCTCCAAATGCACCATTTCAGTGTCTGTTGAGCCACGCCCCTCCAGAGAATATCGAAGCTGAGCGATAAGCCAGAGAAGGGTATCATCTTATATGATATGATATGGTGCACTGTCCAGGGTGTACCCTGCCTTGTGCCCTAAGTCTCCTGGGATTGGTTCCAGGCCCCCTGTGACCCTGAATACAGGATTAAGCGGAATAGATGATGAGTGAGTGAGTGAATTTAGTTTCCAGTTTGTTCTTAAACTTTCTCTCAATCTAATTATATTCCCTTCCAACGCCACTACCTTAAACTCCTAGCCAACAAAATCTTTATCAAGCACATTTAATTCTCCTGCCACTGTCGGAAAAAGACAGAAACATAAAACTTCTAAAAAAAAAAAGAAAAAAAAAAAGTTTTTGTCACGTACATCAACCTCGTGGGTTACTGTGCATATAATAACCCTAATGGAGGGAAAGCCCCGAGGCCTGGAAACATCCTGAGTTGAAAATAATAGGTTTTCTAAGCATTTATTCCAATCTTGGTTATTACTGTGCTTTGTATGAACTTGTGAATCATTTTTAAATATTTAATTAAACGTTCTTGACTATCCCAGTTAGCTCAGATCTCTTTAACGCACATCAATTTATAAACAGTTTATTTAGTATGACATGAATAGATTGTGCACCCTGGTTAGTTACTATCTTTTGCAGGATCTCAACCTGGTAGATCAGAGATAGTCTTCGTAGGTCAGAGATACTGTATCACCTTGGGTAGTCCAATCTGCATGTGCTGACTCGCCTATCAAGATCCATGAGGATTTTGAATAAGAGTGATAGAGAGTGTAGGTGCCCTCTATCAATGGATCTCTTTCCTGGCCCTGGGAAGGAAATACTGTATAATGAGCCAAATGCATCTGAAGCATTTCCTTATGGCTTTTTGGAACCACCAACTGCATCACAATTTCTCCTGATTGAATATAGTGTAGCTTGTGGCGGCAAGGTGGCTTAGTGTTTAGCACTGTTGCCTTGCACCTCCGGGGTTGAGGGTTCGATTCCCACTTCGGGTTTGTGTGCATGGAGTTTGCATGTTCTCCCCGCTGCTTGGTGGGTTTCCTCTGGGTACTCCAGTTTCCTCCTGCAGTCCAAAGAGCAGACTGATGCAGATTAGGCTAATTGGCAATCCCAAATTGCACATACTGGGTGAATGAGTGTGTGTCTGCCCTGCGATGGATTGGCACCCTGTCCAGGGTATACCCCGCCTCATGCCCAAAGTCTCCTGGGATAGGCTCCAGGCTCAGCGGCCCTGAATACAGGATGAAGCGTTAGTGAATATGGCTTGTCATTAATATTTGAAAATCTAGACAATATATTTAAACACATACTGTAATTGTATACCTTTGTGGCAAGCAGCTGTCACACCTGAGGTTAGCCAGGGAATACAGTACATCACAGGAGCAGGGCAAGAGGACTGTACATTTTCTTGTTCAGGTTTCGACCAGTTCAGCAGCTCATTCCACTGATGGACCTCGTGTAAGAGGAACTGTTGTAAAACTTGTGGAAGAAGAAACAAAGTTGGAGCTTCTCAGCTCTCTGACATTTCTACCACTTAATGCTCTTCAGAGTTGAAATGAGAGAACTTTCTGCTAAGCTTCATGAGAGCCAGTCATTGACTTTGAATACATTGTGGGGAGGAAAAAAAAAAGTGTTAGGTTCATATACATATATACATATACAAAGGGTTTTGGATTCTGAATACAGAACACAGTTCTGAGAGTAAAAACTCCCTTTATTTCTCTATATAATCCCCTGCTACACTAATACACTTACTGTATCTCAGTGGTTCACCAGTGCTTGGATACCATCAAGGTACAGTCGGACATTTCCTCAGTATGCCGGAGCCATGATTGGACCGCCTGCCTGCCTGCCTCCCATATCATGTGGAAATGGCTTGGAGTAAGTTCAAGACTGTACTGGGGATGTGGCAATAACTCCCAGCTGTAATGTCCAAGTGGTGTTGCTGAATGACTGTGTGTACATTTCCCACAGACGGATGTGTCTCTTCTACATAGCAACAACTTATCCATCAATATTTTTTTTTTAAGGATCAGGCTTTCCACTTGCAGAATGTTCACGGGAATCTCCAAGGATCATTCATGGACCTTGTTTAAAACATTTGCACCTTTCAGATGTTTTGCTGCAGCTTAGAGTCTCATCACTATGTTGTGCTTGAAGACTTTTGTAAATGCCAACTGGCTTTATGTCTTCATTCACGAGAAATGTCATCACAAGTCCAGGATCGAATTGAACGCTTCTTGTACATACATATTATAGAAATCAGTGTCTCATATTTGAATATAAGAATGCAAACCTTTAGTTTTTGGCTGTTATAGTCACATCTCTTCAATGAGACACTACATCAAAGAAGATATAAAGCTTTCCTCATATGAGGTCATGAAATCAGTTACCGTAATACTTCAGGTGGTGTGACCACATGACTCCGTGTATGACACAGGCAATTAACCAGATTGGGATCTCTGGAAAGTGAGATCTACTGAATATGTACAGACCAGGAGGTCATGGGTTTATACCTCAGCATCACAAAGCCACCACTTTTGGGTTCTTGAGGACTTGAGGACACTCAATGGCTCAGATAAGAATGTAAGTCACTGTGGTGGATAAGGGCTTCGGCCAAATGACATAAATGTAATTTAGGTTTCATTTCAACGGTACAGCAGTTCTAAAAACACAAGCGATCGTTTGGATTAGGTACCAATACAAGAGTCCGCAAAGCATCCGTCCAAATTTCCATATTTCACACCGAATGTGAGGGTATTTACACAACATCACAGATGTGAATCATTCTGTATACAAAAGTCACATGACTGATTAAGAAGCCCAAAAGAGTGCTTAAATAATGTATATTGAATATTAAAACAAAAGAACATACCTTTAAGACATGTGTATTGCCTTTATTGTACCAAAAAGAATTATAGAGTTGTATAAATTTCTTATCTGGCAGTTTGAGTTTTATAAGGTAAAATATTTTGGCATTTTGCATCGCTTCACATTTCCCCCAAATCCAGTCTCGACTACATGTATACACAGTATGTGCCAAGCCATAACGAATATACCGTAGAAAGTAAATACATTATGTGATTTGAGTATGCAGAACTTTAGTACTTTGCACTTTATATACTGCATGATGATGACTTTTTATTTTATTTTTCCAAAGCTTGACATCTAAGCAAAATATCAAACATGAAAAGCTAAAACTCGAAGACTGAATCCAGTCTGGTCTTGTTGAACTCACTCCCAGCAGTGCACCGCTCCTCATCTTGCCTACTCAGATATCACATGATGCATTTTGTTCGCATGGTTAGGGTATGAGATACAAAGATGGACATTGGTAAAGGCATCAACACAGCCTTGTATACAGCATACATGACTGCGAGATCATGTATGATGGGTGCAGCTCTAGGGGGCACTGTTACACTTCCTGCATTCTGACTGCTGGTTCCTTATTTATTTATTTATTTATTTATTTCTCAATTTCCTGTCTCGATTTTCTTTCCTCTTTTAACCTTTAATTCTCTTTCACCTATTCTCATTCTCACTTTCCCACCTTCTGCTGTTACCCTCCTTTATTTCTCTGTCTGTTTCTTTCTCAGCTTCACTCATTCTGTATCACAAATACACACACAACCCACAGACTGAATCTCCTCCATGACCCATCGCTACTGACTCCATTATTCCTCGAGTCTCAGAACATTTACAAGTTTATAAACATACGTTTCCATAATAGATCGAAACTTGTTGGAATTAAAAGCAGTAACTATCTCGCCAACAAAAAACGGAGAACAATTAATGTTGTTTCTGTGCAGCGCAGTGACTCAGGAGGAAGTGTTAATAGCTCACAGGTCCATGATACCTTGTTCAGTCCTGTACTGAACCAGGCTAACTTGTGTGGAGTTTCACAGGTTCTCACTGTGTCGGCATGAGTTCTCCCCTTTACTTCCCACCTCCCGAAAGCAAAGGGACTGGCAACACCCAATTTCACCTAGGTGCGAATGAATGTGGCTGCCCTGTACTGACCTGACACCTCATCCACATGTGTTCCTGCCTTCCTGCGCCCACTATTCTTGGTATAAGGCTCTGGACCAGGTGTGACCCTGACCACGATAAGGCACTTACACAGTACATGAGTTCTTAGCAGTGTTCCTGATGAAACATTGCACGGTCTTGGCATTTTCCTCTGTCTGAACCCTCTAGTGCAGAGCTGTCCAAATCTAGGATACGAGATAATGAATCCTCGCAGGAGTCAGTGATAAGAATGCATTGCATTGAGCAAAGCTGTGGTCCTACACGGCGGGATTCGAAGCACATCACGTTTTGCTTCGTGCAAGTTCCGTTATTTCAGGGGAGGGATGTTGAGGCTCATTTCCCTTGCTTTGGGCTGCGCTGAGCTGATTGATGAGAACTCCAGTTGATACCTTGGTGTTGCACCTCCTGCAGTACTGTACTTAAAATGAAACCTTTTCGTCCAGAGCAGGAAAATCGCGGTCAAGGACGTCCTTTAACATTTCGCCTGATTGGATGTATAGTCACTGTCTCTACAGTTTTCTGATTTTATTTTCTTCTTCAGATGGCCTTCTGGCTGTCAGCAAACCAGGCAGTTCTGCACATATAATACTGGCAGGAGGCTCTGAGATGCCGCAACTCTACCCGCATGGCTCTATTTTGAAGAATATCACTGCACGGATGGGTGTGAATCAGTTTGCCTGAATGCGTGCATCCCCAACCCTACTATTCTCCTGATGCTAGGTTTTCAAAGGGAAATTTCACTTTTAAATCGTGACAGGATTTCAGCTTTTGATCCGATGCAAGTGTGCAAACAAGAAATTCCTCGCAGACAGAAAATACCCTCAAGTACATTAGCATTTGCCAGTGGCTTTATGCTAACCGGATTGTGATAAACATCATTAATGATAGACAAATGTGCCAGCGTGTTTTTCTATTGGTTGAGGGGGAAAAAAAAGGTTCCGAATTGAGCAGGTCAAAGGTTAACTAGCTTGTTGGTGCAGCTTAATCTGATCACTGCTACAGCTGAGATATTAGAGAAACGTTCAGATGTCACCAGTATTAAGTTCATTTAGTTGCTCCCGTAAGAGGTCGCTAGAGCAGATGATCTGATCCGCACATTTGATTTTGACACAATTTATTACATCAGATGACGTTCCTGAAATTACGTTCCCATTTTTATGGGTTGGCCTGTGAACCTGGACCTTGTCTGGACCTCGTCTGGACCTTGACTAAGCCTCCAGAGCCCTACTGTATGTCTTTGGTATTAATTGAATAAAATCCTAAATGCTATTGTTGAATTGTAAAATTAATTAGTGTAATTTTTTTTTTTTTAAATCATTTTATGAGACCCCCATTATGGCCATTGAGAAGTGAAGACCCAGTACGGTGAACAAGTCTAATTGGAGGGATCAGACAGCGCAATCCTGAGGACTTTCATAAAAACTACACGCGATGCACAGTCTTAGACAGATTTGAATCTTGGCATTAAATCTTCTGGATGGAGATTCAGGGCAGACTCAAGACCGGCTGGAGAGATTATTTCCCGCAGTTGGCAACAGATCCTTCTGTAGCTGGAGCTGGAATTTGTGGTTTGGGATAAGAGACGTCTTGGCTGATCATTTTGATCTCCCTGTTAGGAAATAGGAAGATGAGATAATGAAGGTTTGTGAATTGTTATGTTCCGCCCAGGTTATAGACAGTACCTGTCTAGCAGAGTGTTCCTTGAACAGGCCCTGTGATCCTGACCATGGTAAAGCACATAGTAAAGATGATGAGCACATATTACGACCTACGCTATGGATTCCAAGAGGAAGTCCTGCTTGTGTGGGTTTCAACAATAGGGATCAGGGAGTCAGTCAGCTGGTGAAAATGCCGCTTCTAGGTCTAGGTTCAGAAATAGAATCCCAGGAGGGGCAATTTAGGAACGAAGGTTCTCTGGATGTGCAATAGGTAAATACCAGAACATACTGTATTGGTGGATACAATAATCCTGGGATTGTTACATCAGCCCGTCTGCACACACAAACTCTATTCTCCAGAGCCACTGGGGCGGATAAGAGAATACAAGACCTATCACCTGATCTGTCACAACATTTTACTCACAGACATGAGTCCTAATTATATCAGTTCACTACTATTCACACCAAAAAAACCCTAATTTAACTATGAACTGACAATCTAATGATACAAGAAATGTTTCCAAGCCTTTACTACTGGGCACATGCTATTTTAATGTTGACCTTGGTGTGTCTAGTTTGCATTTTTGTGATCTGAACAGATTGCTTTTTGCCTTGCGTTCGAAGAAATTTCATGACCACGGACAAAATACAATATGCATAATGAAGAAATTGTGGTGTCATAAAAATGGCATTTAAAAAGCAAAGACAATAAAAAAAAAAAACATTGTTTATAACAAATGCATATGCAGATCAGACATAACATTAATGCCATTAACATTAAAATGATCCAAAACAAGTTTTGGATTCCCCTAGCGCCATTGAGGCCTCTCCAGGGATGGATCCTCTGGTCTTCTGGTGGTGTGCTGTGGTGTCTAGCACCAGGAAGTTGGCGGAAGTTCTATTGGATCAGACTTGTTTGTGGTGTGCATCACATGGGTGCTCTATTGGATTGGGATCTGGAAAGTTTGGTAGTTGGGCCAGCAGCAGGTTATGATGCACTGGGTGTTCTGGTGCCTTTCTATCGTAGACAGTGTCAATTCGTGATGGGCTGGTCTTTGGCCCCTGCAGGCATGGGTGAGCCTATAGCCTTGGGTGCCCATGATCCTGTTACCAGTTTACTGATGTGTAGGCGGTGACCAGTGTTGTGATTGGTTGTATTTAGTTTTTTTCTTTTTTTTTTTTTCAAATATTTCCTTAGTGATATTAGAAGAAAATATTTCAGCACTATACTTCACTGCCAAGGTCATTCTATTGACAATGTAAGTGGATGGAGATAAAAACATCAGATTATAGGTCTTTATAATTCCGGATCATCATGTTGACTGAAAAGCAATTTTCCGCCTCTTTCTGTGACAAATTTAGTCATTAGACCTCAGCTGCGCGAACTTTGAAGCATTCCGTCAAAACCACAAATCCCGGTTATTGCTTCGAGCTCGACTAACAGATTGAGGCTTGAGCTCGTTTTAAAAAGGAACAATGTCAGAAAGGGCACGCGTACGCTCCAGCTGCAGCGCACAACCTGGGGAATTGCTGTTTTCACATGACGAGTGATGAGTTATTACGCTGACAGCTGCTTGACGCACTCACGGGGTGTAGGGCGAGCGCTTAAAAGAGCGGTTTGGAAAAGAAATCAAACTTCCTCCTTCAATTAAATTTAACCAACAAAAACAAGAACAGCAGCAGCAGCAACAACAACAACAACAACAACAAAAAGACATATTTACACTGCGGTAACATTGTCAGGAGCTCAGCAACTTTCTCAGGATCTCACAAACTTTGGGGAAGTTCCCACTGGAAAAAGCAGCGCTAATTTTACCTCCTGGGTAGCACTTCCAAAAATATTCGGTGCCTGAATTTTTGCAGAGGCAAATGCAGCTAAAAATGAATGCGTGCGAATGAATAACAATGAAGGAATTAGAATGTATGAGCAACAATTAGCATAATTCAAGGAACAATTCTACAATAAGATAGTATAATTTAGTTAATTACAATAAATTAGGTCTGTGTAGGATGGGTAGGGGGTCTGTGATTTATTTATTTATTTATTTATTTATTTTTAAAGTGGTGGAAATCGAAACCCACTATTATCAAAGTTACTTGTTAATGAGCAATTGTCTATTTCCTTGATTTGCATGAATAATCCGAATGCCATTAAGTCAGAACTGAGTTGTCCTGTAAACAGAAAAAACGTATTTTAGGGCGAAGAATTCAAAAAAGCAATTAAATAAATAGACAGTATAATACACATAACGTTTGAACAGCAATGCAACAATTCTGAGAACCCTCATTAAAATAATGTGCTGTTTTTGGAAAATAGTCAATAACAGATATCTCGTAATATTACTCCCTCATAAGTGATTATTTTCAGAGACAGCAGGTAACAGATGGTACAACTACTCGAAATCGTTTTCTTTACTATCTATTTCTTTAATTGAGCACTTTTCAACTTTGAAAAGTTCCTTAAAGCGAATCATTACTGGAGACGAGGCACGGATTCATCACTACGAGCCTGAGAGTAAACATCAGAGTGTGGAACGGAAACATCCTCGATCGCCGACAGAGGAAAAACAAAAGAGTCAACCATCATCTGGAAAATTCATCAACGCTTACAGTTTTTTGGGGATTTCTCATCTCAAGGGTCCAGTCGTGAAACATTACCAGGAAAAACGTTTAACAATGAACAGCGCCCGTTACAGTGAGACGCTTATTGAAGAGCTGAAGACTAAACTTCAGCTTAAACACAGAGGACAGATATCTCACATTGTGATGCATGTCCTCACACTTCTGCCCACACTGTCGACACTTTGCAAAAACTTTTGAGATGTTTAAGCATTCCCTCTATAGTCCTGTATTTTACCTGTTTGGTTTCCCTACAAGGGTGAAAATACACTTCTGATGATGAAGCTTGATGAAAGATGGACAACGTGTATTGAAAAGCAAGAAGATTATGTTGAAACATTTGTTGCATTTTTCTTTTCTAAAAATCAATGAAAATAAATTTTACGGCCATGGTCCAATTTTTTGGACCATTTTTTGCTCAACTGCATACGGTTTGGAGCACATACTTAGTATTTCACCTTAAATAAAAAAAAATTAATAATTAAACTGGAGTCCATATTTAGGCAAGTAGAGAACTTGTACCTACTGTATACAGTACATGAGTATTGAGTTCGGATGCTTCTCCCACCTCTGATTATTTCATTATAAAACTGCTGTAATCCTCAGTTATCTACAAGGTCATGATTTATTAGTTCAATTTTATGAATCTTTATACAGTGTACAATTATAGTTATATTTAATGTTGTGAAACAGGTTAATTGTTCTCTTCTCACTGATGTTACTGCAGCTATTCATTTTATCACCAATTTTCTTTAACTAAAAATGAAAAAGACAAATAATGGCAACTTTTCAGGGTTTCACAAAGTGCTCAGATTGTAGACTCCATGTATCTTGATACAGGAAACTTGACTATAGAAATGAATCCCTCTAGGAACCTCTGTAGTCCAACGGTGATCACTGGAGGCTAGTGGTGACCATTTGCATGACCGTGGTACCATTTGTCGACCTCCAATCGACATTCATATGCGCGTTCACAAACTACAGGCAATTTGGGAACACCAGTTAGCTTAATCTGCATGTCTTTGGACTGGGGGAGAAAACCCATGAAGTACAGCGAGGACATGCAAACTCCATGCACACAAACCCCGAGGTGGGAATCAAACCCAGGACCTGGAGGTGCAAGGCAACAGTGTTAACCACTCAGCCACCATTCCACCATATAAATAAACACACATTTCTTTATGTAGAGGTTAATTCGTCATTAACCTTCCTTGGTAATGTTCATACAGATGACAAATATAGTGGATCAAGAGCATTAATATTTAGTTGCCTGCCTTTAATTATCGTCTAAGCTGCTGTTATATAAAATCATCCAACATCTTTTGACCATCAGAATTGACACATATGTACAGTATACTCTCAAACACGCATCCTTTATCAGGTGTGTGATTACAAAGATGAACACAATAACTCCCCGTGCGTTTTTCCATCACCCGTCTGGATCCACGCAGGGTTCTCGGAGTGTAATCGGGACAAAAGGGTTTGACTGGAGCTTTCGGTTGAAGGTCACTGGGTTGAAAGTGATTGTGCCGGCAGGTGCACAGGTAGGTAACACCTGCTCCTAACGAGCTCATTAGATAAACCTCAGGTCTTGGCAAGCAAGCCGAACAGCTGGGAGTAAAATGATGTGATGGTCCTTGGCTGGAGATCAGGATCAGTCTGTCAGATTAAAGACTGTGTGGTAAAATATGGCCAAAGGAAGGTTTGTAGTTTTCTTTAGGTCAGATGCATTATATCTACAGGACTTTTAAACACACACTTATCAGCTGCATTCAAGACGTCTTGAAAAATGCATGACTATGTTAATGCTCCATACGGTACAACGAAAAGTCATGCAATAAAAAACAAAAATCCCTCATTTTTCCTCATTCACGTTTATGAAATATATTTTGATATTTTCTTTAAAAATTAACACAGCTCTCAGAGCTGTTTGTGTTAATGGTTCAGCTGAAACATTCCTTAGATAATGTATTTTCTCATCTTTTTATACCTCTTATGTTCCTCTTCCAAACATACCATTTCAGTGTCTATGTAAATGAGCTACTGGAGAACCACACCCGTAGAGAACAGCAGAGCTGAGCAACAAGCTTTGAGTGGGGCATACAGTATATCTTCATATATGAGGTTATAATAAGGGAAGAATCCAATTGGTTTGTTTAAGTTGAACATGGAAAAAAGTACAATAGAAAATGGAAGGCTATCTGAAAAAAAAAGTGAATTTGGCATAATATGTTATCTTTAACTCTTAAAACTCAGACAGCACAGATACAGCATTGGTCAATGACTGATTTACAAAAAAAACTCAAATGATTATAGGGACGGATTCAGACATCAGACTGTACATTTGTGTACAGTGGGACCTTGGATTACGAGCATAATTCGTTCCGGAAGCGGACTCGTATTCCAAAACACTTGTAAACCAATTCAAACCTTCCCATAAGAAATAATGAAAACTCAAATAATTCGTTCCACAGCCCAAAAAAATTAATTCAGAAAAATAATTAATACAATATATAAAGTAAAAAAAGTAAAAATAAATCCCAACAGATAAGTGTTTCCGTTTGTGCACGCAGGCGCCATGTATTTGTGTGTGTGTATGTGTGTGTGTGTGTTTGTGTGGAATTAGCCCCTTCCCTCGCCTTGTCTAACACAGTAAAACTCCTCCTCCCTCCCTCCACCTCGCTTTTTAAGTTTCACAACAAACACACACACAACGGAAACACTGTTTTAACGGGAAAAAAAGAAATCTCTCTAATGACACTCTAACGGAATCACTGCTGTAAAGTAAAAAACAAAACAAAACAAATGAACCAGCATCTTACCTTTGAAAAGAATCGCGACAGAGCAGAGTTTCTGTGTAGAGCAGAGTGTGTGTGTGTCTGTGTGAAGCCGGGGAGGGGGGGGGGGGGTGTAAAGGCGAGAGTGTGTGTGTGTGTGTGTGTGTGTGTGTGTGTGTGTGTGTGTGTGTGTGTGTGTTGTTGTGTCTCTCAGCACTCGTAAACCAAGACATGCTCATTTTTCAAGTCACAATTTATTAAAAATCTTTGCTCGTCTTGCGGAACAGTCGTAAACCGTGTTACTCGCAATCCGAGGTCCCACTGTATTTGGATATGTTAGGTAGAACCAAAGCTGGTATTACTTTCTGTATTTCACAATCTCACCCCCACATATACGGTACTGTTGAAACTCAATAAAACATAGTAATGCAACAAAAAAAAATGCTCTGGGCTTGAGCTACATTAGGGACTCTATTGTACATGCATTTTTTCAGTCACTGCTGATCCTGATCATGCCAATATTTCAACCAGAAGTTCCAAAAAAAAAAAAAAAAATCTTTCATTCACTGAAATACTTGGAAATGAATGACTTGAAAGACTTTTGCAAGACCTTTTTTTTTTTTTTTTACTTTTGTGTGTGTTTTTTTTTTTCATTTTACAAATTACCATCAGTAAAGCTACCATATAGAGTTCATCATCTATCTAAACAAAACACGATACAATGTGCTTCTCAGTATATGGAGCTTCAAACATGTCTCTTCCCTCAGTCACTTGACGTCTCATCAGGACGGTGATGTACAGCAATTAGCATTGACTATTAGCTATTGGGTCACCAATTCAAAAGAGTCTTTTTTCAGAATATGGAGGGGAAACTGGAAACAACAGAATCGTTAATCCCTTCTCATGCTGGAGGCCGTTTGAAAATGTCACAGGACACCATCGGCTGTGGAAGTTTTGAAGGAAAACATCCAACGTGAAATTGCCCCCCCCCCCCCCCCCCCCCCCCCATCTTTGCCGGGATGTTCTGGAATATAGAGCACTGCGTCAAAATGTGTCTGGCAGAAGTTGCATGTAATGCAGTCGATTAGACATACATCAGGGTATGTTGCGTACTTTTTGGTTCTGACTGCTTCATCATAGTGAGAGCTACTACAGAATATTTGGGGCCTCTTTCAAGTGGATCACCCTCTATTGAAAGCACATCATGTGCAAAAATACAGAAATACTCATTTTCTGCAAATATGTGTTGTCTATTCTTGAGGTCCTGATTTTGGTACCAACACAATTACCAAATGTGGTTCGTCACCCGAGTAATGGTCAACTGCTCACATCGACCCTGATTAGTTAGGATGTGCGTTCAGATTTAATCAGAATACTATAGAACTTTTTTGTAATGTGAAAAATGGTTCTGCGCACTTCGGAACATGTCTCCTGCTGAAAATATAACAGGCGAAGAAGAAGATGAGTTTTTTTTTTTTTTTTTTTTTTTTCCCACCTTCCCAAAAATCACTACATTCAATAAAAGAAACTGACCACTTTGCATCCTCCTGGTGTCGTGGGAGCGATATTTGTGTCTCTACTCTTCTTTCTAATTAAGCGAATGTCTCAGAGGCACATACAGTACTGCCTGTGTAATTTTTAAACAGGCGGAGAGTGGAAAAGGACCTTTACAGCTTATCCAGCACACAGAACTTCTCCCTCTTGCTCTCTGAAACACACACACACACCACATGCTCATAAACAATATATCTATTCCAACAAGAAATAAATGACTGAATAAGGTGTTTACTAATGACTGATATGTATCTAGTGGAAGGGATTATCAAAAATCCATTTAAATTCCCTCCCCATTGGGCCGGATCAGGCCAGTCTGTTCTGAATAAGGTGCAGGCATTTTTACACTTTTATTCCCATTATTATTCCCATATATATATATATATATATATATATATATATATATATATATATATATATATATATATATATATATCCAGGTAGACCCTGCTAGAGTTTCTTGTTGATTTTTGGTCTATTATCCCTGCAGTACTAGATCTTATTTATGATCTGGAACATACTGTATGTTAAAGCATTTATCACTATTTATGCAGTGTGAGAGAGAAATATATACAGTGAGAAAGTCTAATGAGGAAGGATCCCTCTGGTGTGCAAGCGTGGCTTCATGTCCCGAGGGTAAAGTAAGTGTGAAATAGTGTGTGCTCGCCCATTTCACTGCCTCAACCGGCGACACTTCCTCTAAATCTCATCTCACACAAGCGCATCGGACATGTTTTGATAAAAACACATTATGCTTCCTCGCCTTCTCTGCGCATTTTACTAGCAGAACTCTTGCACCTCATGCCAAGGAGGTTGGAAAAAGAGCCAGAATAGATGCCAATCACTCACTCAGTGGGAACTCAGGATCATGCCAGATACAGAGAGCTGGTTTGTTCGTTCTCCAGCCATCAGAAGCCACGATGTTCATGCATGTAAAGCTTGGAGAATTTTTAGGAGGTTTTTTTTTTTTTTTTTGTTCTTAGTTAATAGAATTCTAACAAGATTGTGGAAGCTCTATTTGGAAATTCTGTAAATCACTCCCAGTCTGTGTGACAGGGGCACAGAGTTCCTCGCTATCAATCACAGGGACACTGGCCTATCATCGAACTCTGTCAGCTCGTGCTGAAGAGGGCAGATAGTGTACTCCTCTATGTGCATCACGCTGGTTTGGGATGGGGAGGAGTGTCTACTGGGTGGACCACATTACAGAGACAAGAGTGTGCGCTTCTTTTTAAAACTCACTCTTTTCCACTCACTAATTTTCTATAGCTCGTATCCTATACAGGGTTGTGGGAGGCCTGGAGCCTATGTCACAGCACAAGGCGGAGTACACCCAGGACAGCTAGAGGAAATTTGGGAACACCAATTAGCCTAATTTGCATGTCTTTGGACCATGGGAGGAAACCAGAGTACTCGGAGGAAACCCACCAAGCATGGGGAGAACATGCAAACCCCATGCACACAGACCTGAAGTGGGACTCAAACCCTTGACTTTGGAGGTTGGGATCCACAGTACTAACCACTAAGCCACCCATGCTGTCGTTTAATACTTTCTCTTCTTATCGTTTGCTATAATAAAACATTTCCTTTATGTTTTTCTCCAATGATGATAATGAGAGGATGATGATGATTTTTGTTGCTCATATTATTTCTTTAGTTGATTGTTATTATTATCTATTTCATTTGCTTTTTTATTTTTTATTTATTTCATATTTTACTTCATTTACATGACTTTGATCGTTTTTATTCGCAAAAATATGACGTTTGAAATCGGTAATATCAGTAACATTTTGGGATGGAATGGATTATCTGCTCGTCCTTTCATTAAATTATCCTCCATGATTGTTTCTTTAGCTAGCAGAGCCACAATCCGATTGGTCAGTAGGAAAAAAGCTGTGCACCGATTCCCCCTCTTGGCATGTGACACATATCAAAGTGCTACGAGCAAGGTATTCAGTTGTCATGTCACGTCTGATTATATCCTCCTGTATCTGTATCTGTCACAAAGTCACATCATGCATTTGTCACCATCAAGTTCTGAGTTATGTTTTGGCACAGTTCCTGCTTTAGACCATCGATCTTTTTTTTGTTTTTACTTTTAGATATGTACTGTTTATACCTTCTGCCTTCCTGCGCATCTACACAGAAGTCTACAGAAGTCACTCTCGTTTCAACTTTCAGAAGCTCTTCTCTGCCTGGAGAAAAAAAAAAAGAAAAAAAAAGAAGAAGCCCACATGTGTAGTGAGAAAGCAGCTGCAGTCAGAAAGCCCAGTATAGAAACTACACGATGAAGTGTTCATGTATTATTAATATACATCAATATCTTTTGTATAAAGTGTAATCCTTCATTATGTTCCTATTTTTTCCCACCTAACCTATTTTTATTCGCACTTCCCCCCCTTGCTCTGTCTCTCTCTCTCTCTCTCTCTCTGACTGTCTGACCTTCTGCGGCTGCTCTCACTTGAGGCTTGACCTGTTCTGTACCAGCTGTGTGAGATGCTTCATTACCCCACTGACTGCAGGCCTGGAAATTTCTGCCCTTCCACCCTGCCCTTGACACACACACACACATACACACACACACACACACACACACACAAAGTGCATCTGAACAATGCCAATAACTTTAGAGATGTAAGAGTTACGGCTTTCACTGAATTCTGGATTCTGATTGGTTAGAAGGAGTGATCAAATGTAAATTGCTCTGCATAAGGGCGTCTGCCAAATGCATGCTAGTGAAAAGAGGAGGTCATCTATAGGACCTGTTTGCTGGCATTTGTACTGTATGACTTTGAAATTTCAGAAAGGTTTAGTTTGTGAGTGGCCGACAGTAGTGTCGCTGAAAATCGTATAGGTTTATTGTGTTTTAATGCTCTTGTTCTAATATGTGACAACCTATGTACATAGTTACTTGTGTGCCGGGTGGCCCAAATAAAGATATTACCAATTGAATTCTTGATAAAGTGAAATTGTCTGTAGCGCACCAACGGAAACATTTTCATTTTATAGATTGTATTAATAATTTTTATGTATTTATTTTTTGGGGCTGTGGAACGAATAATTTGAGTTTTCATTATTTCTACTGGGAAATTATGATTTGGTTTACGAGTGTTTTGGAACACAAGCCCACTTCCGGAATGAATTATGCTCGTAATCCAAGGTTCCACTGTGTGTGTGTGTGTGTGTGTGTGTGTGTGTGTGTGTGTGTGTGTATATATATAAAATATACACACACACACACACGAGTATATGTATAAAACATTAAAAGAGAGATAGAGCAAATATCAATCAATTGCTGGTATAACATAAAATAAATTTCACTTTTTTTTGTGGACAATCCATGACAATAAACATAATTGTGTAAATAAAATGTATAAATATCTTTTACAGTGCTGTTACATGATGGAAATAATCCACTTCTCAGAGGTAAGAATGGTAATTCCATGTCATTCCACCACGCACCGGTGATTATTTTCTTATACCCGCTATCTAAACACCCCCAAAAATCTTTAATTCCTTTTTTTCTTTTTTTTTTAAAGCAAACACAATCTGCAATAGCATCATTTTGTTTCATCGAGTGTTTCTCGCCCCTGGTCCTGGAGGACCACCTGCCATGCAAGTTTTAGTGTTTATCCTGCTCTATCACACCCACTTCAATTCCGAAAAGGTTGCTAATTAGCTAATTAGTTAAATCAGGTCTGCTGGGAGCTGGGAAAACAATACAATGTGCAGGAAAGGTTGTGAGCCAATGAATTAGAAGATACTAAAGACAGGAGATAATACTGATCCTTTAATAGCAAAACTAGCACTTTTAAACGGAGGAGCAATAAACCCCCAAAAACCTGGTTTCAAAATATTATTTCCCAGGCTTTTCTATTTGATTTAATCATAGCCAATTCCAGCTCATCTTAAGGCTCCGTCGTCAGTCAACAGCTCAGGTGAAAGAAAGCTTGTGCGTCCTCTGAGACATATGATGCCAACCAGCTGTACCTTTTCAAACTGCTGTTAAATGGTTGTATATCACACTTGCAGGATGAGCTCTCCAGCCCCCCCTTCACCTGCATGAACGCCAACATACTTAGTGTCAAATATAATTGATTTGGGAGAGCAGAAGACTTGCTTGAATGGATGAAACACTTTCGGGGGGTTTAGCTAGAGGTAATATGGAAATAATCATTGGTGGGTGGTGCGATTACCATCGTTATCCCTGAGAAGTGGATTTTTCCATGTAACAGCACTGTAAAATAACTTTATACATTTATTTGTTTATACCCAGCCACTGGTGTTGATTGATTAGAATTAATTAGATGGAACTCCTCTGCCAGTTCTGCTCTCTAGGATTCTTCACCATGGATGGCTGTGGAATCACTACTATTCTAACTCATGAACACTTATTTGTTGTACCACCCAGGACACGTGAATTATTAAGAATGATACTCACTCATTGTTTCTACCACTTTATCCTATATTCAGGATCATGAGAGGCCTGGAGCCTATCCCAGGAGACTTGGGGCACGAGGTGGGGTACACCATAGACAGAGTCCCAGTTTAGCACAGGGCACGCACACATTCACACACTACGGGCAATTTGGGAACGCCAATTAGCTTAATCTGCAGATCTGTGCACTGTGGAAGAAACCGAGGAAACCGACCAAGCACGGGGGGAACGCGAAAACTCCACGCACACAGAGACCTGGCCGGGAATTGGCCAGTGCTAACCACTGCCCGTTGGGAATTATGGCAAAGTAATATTGGTCCAGTCGGTAGGGCAAGCTCTTCCCACAGGACACACCACCACACACTCGGCACCCTGAATCACCAATGAACATCATTTCCTGCTCGTTACCAGTTCTATAAAAGACTCACAATCCCATGAGTTCCCCACGCTGCACTGCACTTACCCATGGCCTCTCACCTTGATACGTTTTTTTTCCCCTACATGCTCTTGCCTTTATCACTTTCTGCTTCCTGATCGTATTTCTGATTGTTCATCTGGCTTTCCTGTAGTTCATATAACTTGTTTTCTCTTGTCATTCGGCTGTTAATGACTTCCGTCCAGCTTCCTACCTTTTTCTTTTTTTTTACTTCATGGTTCTGTTTTATTTGTGGTTTAGCCTCACAAAGGACTGCACACATCCTTTCAAATGTCCATCAATCTGGCAAAGTCACAATTATTATAGATAAGTTGTGCAAAAATATGAGGGGGTGCTCAAGTCAAAGCAGCATTTTGGATTGGGAAAAATAAAAGAACAGCGAGTAAAACCTCCCCTTATTACACTAATGCACTTTTCCCAATGTTTCATGCTTGCTTGGATACCATCAAGGTAGAAGGTTTCTCAGTACACCAGAGCCTGCATGAAGTCTGGTCTCCCAGGAACTTCTTCAATGGCCCAAACATGTGGAAATGGCTTGGAGAGACTGTATGGAGGATGTGACAATAACTCCCAGCCGAGTTCCTGTAACATCAAGTGAGGTTGGTGAACAGTGTTGGGGATGACAGATTATGAGCCAAGCTTGGCTGAGTGATGACGGTAGAATAATTATAAAGGTCTTGACTAAAGCAACATGCATGAGGAAGCACAAAGGAGTTTTTATTTTCTGCAGTGGAAAAGAACTCAAACTAGTTACTTTTATCAGAAAGTTACACAGTAATGTGACGGATTATGTTTTAATGACAGTAATTTTGTAATGTAATTAGTTACTTTAAAAAGTAACTGTTGGTGTCCAGGATCGTCATTCACAGATCGGTACAGCCTTCTTTAAAACTTTGGCACCATTCAAATGTTTACTGTGAAATTAAAATGAAATTTATATATATATATATATATATATATATATATATATATATATATATATATATATATATATTTTTTTTTTTTTTACATTTTTTTTACATTTTTGCTCCTTTTCTTAGCTTGTACACTAAAACACGATAAATCATAATACATTGGACAAAACCAAAACATGACCATGGAAATGACAGTTTTCCATCAGCGACTGGAGGATGAAAGGATGCACAAATATTTGGCTTTAGAACAGAAATCTATGAGCTCCAACAATAGCCAATGAATGCTCCTTCATACAGAAATACATCTTGGTGCATATTCAAATGTTTATTCCCTGTCATTCATAATTACACATCAGTTCATTAAATTGATGATGTAACCCTGGCAGTGAACCTTTCATGCCTTTACACAGACCATATTGAATTACTGATGTGAAACGATCGCGCCGTTGTGAATGCAAAATGAGATTTTTGTTTTGTTTCGGATGCTTTCATGGCAGTGTATCATCATCATCATCATCATCATCATCATTCTGGGTTTCAATGCAATTTCCTAATTTCCTGATTTCCCCTGTGTGTGTATATGTGTGTGTGTGTGTGTGTGTGTGTGTGTGTGTGTGTGTGTGTGTGTGTGTGTGTGTGTGTGTTCTCTACACCCGAATCCAGAAGCTTCCCGTGTCGCGAAACATATTTAAAAGATGAAATTAGCGCTCAGAGTCATTTATGCAGTCGGAGGGCTTTAATTAAATTCAGTTTTAAATAAAGAGCTTGCAATTAGCGCTGTAGTAATGCAGAAGTGATAAATGTGTTAATGCGTTAATTGTATTGGTAGAGAAACGGCTGCGTCCTTTGTTACTCTTTTCATCTCATGGGCTTTAACGCACCGCGTCTCTTTTAATGTAATGTTTGCCGGCGAGTAATATTATTTAAAGCACGCTATATTAGATTTATTAACAACACTTGGAGCACGTCGGCGGGATTTAAACTGTCATGTGCGTTTACACAGCTAGTCTCGAGCACCTTCACGTGACGCAGTGATTATAAGGTTATCGTTTGACGTCTGCTTTAATTTCACTACGGCTGTGTCTGTATTTGCTGACCTGCGAGTCTCTTTTTCAACACAGCCTGCTCAGTTTTCATCTTATTACTTGCGATGTCAGACAGAGAAAAGACTTGAGTTGCTTTATTACAGCATGGGAGGAGAAGGAGCTGCACTACTCTAATTACTAACTTAATACTGTTTGAGAGAGCAGAAGGATTTAATTGACTGTTTTATTCTAACTTTGACGTCCCTGTATGTGCGCTATGTAGAACACTGTCCTTGAGTGTGTGTGTGTGTGTGTGTGTGTGTGTGCATATACGAGATAATGTACGGAAAAATCCATCGAGCCGTGGCGATGCGTGAGCTGCTTGGGGATTAAATAGAAAATAATAATTAGTGTTTTACAGCAAGCTGTAGCTTCGGATCATCGCCTACCTCAGAGGAAGAACAGTAGGGGGCGCTGCGACAGTAGATGTTGTATTTCTGTGTCGGTGATTGAAATTCTGTATGTTGATAAAAATCCACAGCTTTTTCCCGGACAGACACTGTTGACACAACTCTTAAGCGCTCAGCTTTTGCGTTTAGATGGCGGGATTTGGACGAAAGCATCTGCCGGATAAAACGGGCTCTTCGACTTCTACAAGCTTTTGGGAATCTTTACACAGGGAAAGTTTCTCATATTCTGAATCGTGTTACACACTTGACAAAAGTCAGATTTATGTTCTTTTATGGTCTTTATGCTGTAGAACGGTCTGGGATTCTTTTTTTTTTGTTTCTTCCACTAGCCACTCGTTTAAGTGAAAGAAAACGGGATAGAAAATATGGACTAAAACAGAGCACGTTGAGGTGGTATGTTGGGAAGGAGGGGTGATTCTATGGATCGGTTGCTTTTCAAGTCTTTAAAATACCTTCATCGATAATACACCCTTTTTCCACCAAAACGAACCAGGTGCTATTTTACGTCTGGTGCATTTGTGTCATTTTGTGTAGCAACATTTTTCTGTTGTACTACGGCCTTGCACCTCCAGGGTCTGGGTTCGATTCCCATGCATGGGGAGTTTGCATGTTGTCCCCTTGCTTGGTGAGTTTCCTCTGGGTACTCTGGTTTCCATCCACAGTTTAAAGACCTGCAGATTAGACTAATTGGCGTTCCTAAATTGCCCATGGTGTGTGAATAAGTGTAAGTGTGTGTGTGTGCCCTGTAATGGATTGGCACCCTGTCCAGGGTGTACCCGGAATAGGAATGGGTTCCAGGCCCCTGCGACCCTGAATACAGGATGAAGTGGTATAGACGATGAGAGTGAGAGATGTTCCCTTCACCCTCACGACCCATGACAACCACAGTGGGAGAGCTCAGTTCTCAGAAAGGCTCGTCCCCAACATGTTGTACCATTAAAGTTCTACAGACACACAATTGATGCATCTTATATGAGTGTTTTTATTGCTGTTCACACAACCACTGATTTCTCATTTCTTTTGTGGTGGCTCAAATGGTTAAAGCTCTGAGCTACTGACCGGGTCAAGCCCAAGCATCGCCATGCTGCCACTGTCGAGACCTTGAGCAAGGCCCTTAACCCGATCTGCTCCAGGGGCGCCGTGTCTGTGTGACAAATAATTAAATCTCTATTACACTATTTCTAGAATTAAATCACTTCCTCTCTTTCCTGCCTGGGTGCTTTGTGAAAATCTTGAATATTATAAATAAAAAAATAAATAAAATAACTCGAGGGATGATTTTTTTTTTAAATAAACAGTGTTGTGTTGAACGTGTCTGCTTATCCAAGTCAGTGTTATTTTATAACCAAAAGATGTGATCATTTCTGAACGATACAATAACTCACAATAGTAATATTTATTTTTTTCCTTCGCAGCATCATCATCATCATCATCATCATCATTATTATTCTTATTATTAATATTGCAGCTGCAAAATTTGTCAGAGAGAGAGAGAGAGAGAGACAGACAGAGAAATCTGTTGCCCAGGTGTTAAGCCGAATTTAAATCTGATTAGGTTTTATCATGACGAATACACTTTCTCCCATGTCACTGGTAAACAGAGATAATAAAAAAAAACCCTCACAAGTTATTATGCCTCATCCATATAACAGCTTCATTATAGCAGGGGGAACTCATCCGGATACTGTTCACCATCTGCTTAATCAGGAAAGAAGTTCCCACATCTTTTAAACTGTTACTGCTGACTTGTTTTCACACCACATGCGGGTTACCAATTACCACTGTGAGTTAATGTGCCTTTTGGAAATGGCAAATCAATGGAGCAAAAGTTCTATTACTGGGGAAATGTCGCCCAATATAGGTCCTCACTGACACTGTTCATTACAGCAGTGGCCAAAAGTATTGAGACAAGAGTGAAATTCAATGTTTTAACGACACTCATTAGGGGCCAAGCACTATGACATCAGCCCTATGTCGTCATAGTGTGTGAAGGGCCCTCTTGTTAGGGCCCAAGCACTGAGTGCGCAGGGCCCTATTGTTTTCGTTAGGATTATTAGGGCCCAAGCACTGAGTGCGCAGGGCCCTCTTGTTTTCCTAAGGATTATTATTTTTTTTATTTTTTTTTTTTATTATTTTTCTTTCAATCATCCGGGCACTTTCGGGCCTCTTAAAATACTCAAAAACTCACCAAAATTTGCACACAGATTGGAATCTGCGGCCAACAGGTCCTCAGTGCGGCTCGGCCCGGGGCGTCGCACACGCCCCGCACAGCGCCCCCTACAGAGTCTTGCCTTATAGCTCAGACACACTTGCACGTATACTTATAAAACTCGGTGAACATTTAGATCTCATCAAACTGAACAAGTTTCGCGCTGCATGTCATCAGGTCTAATCAACAGGAAGTGAGTTATTTTGAGTTGTTTGCAAAACGCACCCAATGGAATGTGATAAACTCCTCCTAGGAAATTTTTACAATTCGCACCAAACCAGCTACATATGATCTAAACAAGTTGCCGATGCAAAATTGCAGAGATCTTTTTGATACCTCGAACGGTTCGGCCGTGGCGACGCTTTAAAATTATGGCGAATAAAATGAAACAGGAAGTGGCTAATAACTTCTGTGTACATTAAGTTAGGCACATGAAACTTTACAGGTATGTTAAGAGTAGGAAGCTGATCACATCATATGACAATCATGAGTCTATGTCATAGCGCCACCACGTGGCAGCAGGAAGTGTGTCACTTTTGGAAATCATTAATATTTTGTCCTTTACTTTCACCTGATTTGGTTCAAAATCAGTCAGAATAATGAAAAGACATGGGTCATTTGAAATCATGAAGGATTTTTTTCTAATTTGAATCGTGTTGCTATGGTGACGATTTAACTCAAGAAAAAATCGAAAAAAATTATTCTTCTCATATCTTACGATTGGAAAGATCTACGGGTCCCAAATTTTATGGGTGTACACTCTCACTGATTTTGAGGAAGCCCTGAGAGCCTGGAGCCCGGGCGTGCCACAGGGCCTGTACAGCGCCCCCTGGAACTTTGTAAAGTTTAAGCTGCATAACTCATATCCACTTTCACATATATGAATGAGACCCAGTATAAATTTAGATCTCATTGAGCTGAACAACTTCCATACCCCATGTCATGGAATCCGCTGAACAGGAAGTCGGTTATTTGGCGTTGTTTGAAAAACGCACCCATTGGAATGTGATCTACTACTCTTACAGGATTCATAGGTTTTTGACCAAACAGGGTCTAATATAATCTCAAGACATTGAGGATCTAATATTGTGAAGGGCTGGTTGATATCTTAAACGGGTCGGCCGTGGCGAGCCCTTAAACCTACGGCGAATAACAGGAAACAGGAAGTGGCTAATAACTTCTGTATAAATTGTGTGACGTTCATCAAACCTCAGCAGTAGGTTAAGAGAAGAGCCCTGCTCACAGTGACATGGGTCCCGTGAGTCTCAGTCATAGCGCCACCAACTGGCAACAGAAAGTGTCTACTTTTAGAAATTAAATTCTTTTGGGGCTAATTTTCAGCTAATTGGTTTCAAAATCAGGCACAATAATTGGAAGACATGGCTGATGTCACCCTGTAAAGGACTTTTTGCTATGTTAAATAGTGTTGCTATGGCAAGGTAAAATTTTAAGGAAAACTAGGATACTCATATCCAACTAGTGGAAAGTCCTAATGTCTCCAAACATTTTACATAGAAGGTACAACTGGTTCTGAGTAAATTTCTTGAGTTTCACGATTTTGTTATGCTCCCAACAATATTTTATGTTTATTAACTCATTGTTTTAAAAAAGTGTATAAACTAACTCCTGCAGTACTAAACTATGGCCACTAGATGGAGGTATCACACCACACATCCCACACACACGGAGACGCACAGAGACACACGTGACCTCCCCCTCCCTCACAGATTTGAGTTTTGGTGAAGCGGACTGACACAAACGCTGCCGCTGAATAGTTGTTTATGGACTGTTGAATTGTTTACAAATCGCCCTTTGGATCAAGTTTTGTGCGTGAATGCAACAGTAAGTGTGAAGTCTTTAACTATATTAACAATGGACATTTTATCTGTTCCGGTAACAAGTTATTATGCCCGCGAGGTCGCGATATATATATATATATATATTTACATGTGTGTGTGTGTGTGTGTGTGTGTATTCTTAGTAAGTATGCCTAGAATCAATATGTTATTGTGACTGTCACTATTATCTTTTGCTGTTGTTATTTCGTGTTATAAACACACACACATTTGAAACACGGCCCGTAGCTTTAAGGGCCACGGCGAATAACAGGAAACAGGAAGTGGCTAATAACTTCTGTCTTAATTGAGTGACGTTCATCAAACCTCAGCAGTAGGTTAAGAGAAGAGTCCTGCTCACAGTGACATGGGTCCCGTGAGTCTCAGTCATAGCGCCACCAACTGGCAGCAGAAAGTGTCTACTTTCAGAAATTAAATTCTTTTGTGGCTAATTTTCAGCAAATTGGCTTCAAAATCAGGCACAATAATTGGAAGACACGGCTGATGACACACTGTAAAGGACTTCTTGATACGTTGAATAGTGTTGCTATGGCAACATATCATTTGGAGCAAACATAAGATACTTATATCCACCAAGTGGAAAGTCCTAATGTGCCCAAACATTTTATGTAGAAAGAACAACTGCTTCTGAGTAGATTCCTTGAGTTTCATGTTTTTGTGACGCTCATACAGCTCCCAACATTTTTTTTTACAGTATATTTATCATCCTTGTCCTGAACTTTCTGTACTGACTCCTGCAGTAATAAAATATGTCCAGTAGATGGCAGTAGTAGGCAGGTATTCTGCAGTCAGGTCTTTCCCCTTCTCCTTTACTATGGCTTCATGTTTACAATTTAAATATATGCAGAAATCATAAAAAATAAACAATACAAACATTTAAATTGCCAACTGTACAACATTGAGTCTGGTGGACAAGCGCGGCGATATACACACCAGACCACACATTCTAAACACACACACACACTCTACACATCGGTCATGTACACATCCCGACAAATACACAATATGAACACACTAACTATCCTACATGCACACACACACACACACACACACACACACACACACACACACACACACACACACACACATCACAAGCACACGTCACTAATGTGACCTGACTAAATAAAAATCAATATATCATGAAAAAGGAAAAAGATCCTTAGGAAAACAAGAGGCTCCTGCGCATCTACAGCACACATCTCTCACGACAGACACACACTCACACTCATCATATTCAGTGACACGGACAGTGACATCACATTCAGGAACATCCTTAAACTTACACCGAAACATTATTAATAACACACATCACTAATGTTAACACAGACTCACACACCATACACACAAACAACCACACACACACACACACACACACACACACACACACACACACTCCATATACACAAACACAAGCACATTTACTCGTCACACACAGACTGACACATCTACATCTCACACACCTCTGTCCCTCACTCTCACACACACTAAACCTCCCACACACTAAACCTCCCACACACACATGCACACACACACACGCACACACACACACACACACACACACACACAAATCACATCACATCACATCACTGTCACACACCTCTCTCCCTCACTCTCACACACACATCACACATGTTGATATCTCAAACGGGTCAGCCGTGATAATGTCTTAAACTTACACCGAACAATTATTAATCACACACAAATCACTAATATTTGAACACACCATACACACAAACATACACAAGCACACATCACTAATGTTAACACACTAAATAAACACACACACACACACACACACACACACACACACACACAAACACATCTCACACACACGCACACACATGCATGCACACACAAACAAATACACTCGTACATCACACAAATGAGCACCTACATACTCACACATTATAACATCACAAATTATAACACTCACACACTCACATCTCTGTCTCACGCAGAAACACACACATCCACTAACAAGTCACATGTCTTGGACATACTAACACACACATCACTAATGTTAACACACAGATTCACACACCACACACACACAAACACACAAAAACACATTTACTCATCAGAGACAGACTGACACATTAACTAGTCACACACACACACACACACACACACACACACACACACACACACACACACACACACACACAAATATTTAGGGCCCAAACTGATATTAGCCCAGTATGATGTGTGACGTTCTGTGTGCAAGTTCTGCGGTGCAACCGGGTGCCAATGACTTTTTTGAGGTTTTGACACACTCGAATAACACGCAGGTTGTGCGGTGCGCCCGGGGTGGGGACCGCGCCCGTTGCTTGGGCCCGTCATCGTTGCTTGCAACTTTAATTATTTTTTTTATTTTATTATTATTTTTTTTTATTATTTTTTTTCCACACTTTTGGTACTTTTGGGGTCCTTAACATACTCAAAAACTCATCAAAATTTGCATCCAGATTGGAATCCGCGGCCATCAGGTCCTCAGTGGGGCTCGGCCCGGGGAGTCGCACACGCCCGTCACAGCGCCCCCTAGAAAATCGTGCCTCATAGCTCAGAGACACTTGCACGCACACTCAGAAAACTCTGTGTACATTTAGATCTCATCAAGCTGAACAAGTTTTGCAATGCATGTCATCAGGGCTAATCAACAGGAAGTGAGTTATTTTGAGGTCTTTGCAAAACGCACCCAATGGAATTTGAAATACTCCTCCTAGGAAATTTACAGAATTTCCACCAAACCAGGCAAATATGATCTAAACAAGTTGCCGATGCAAAATTGCAGAGATCTTTTTGATACCTCGAACGGTTCGGCCGTGGCGACGCTTTAAAATTATGGCGAATAAAATGAAACAGGAAGTGGCTAATAACTTCTGTGTACATTACGTTATGCATATGAAACTTTACAGGTGTGTTAAGAGTAGGAAGATGATCACATCAAATGACAATCATGAGTCTATGTCATAGCGCCACCAACTGGCAGCAGGAAGTGTGTCACTTTTGGAAATCACTAATATTTTGGCCTTTACTTTCACCTGATTTGGTTCAAAATCAGTCAGAATAATGAAAAGACATGGATGATTTGAGACCATGAAGGATTTTTTTATAATTTGAATCGTCTTGTTATGGCGACGATTTATCTAGAGAAAAAACCTAAAATGAAGTGCAAAAAAATAAATCTTCTCATATCGTACGAGTGGAAAGACCTACGGTTCCAAACTTTTACGGCTATACACTGAAACTGATTATGAGTAAGGCCTGAGAGCCTGGAGACCGGGCGTGGCTCAGGGCCTGGACAGCGCCCCCTGGAACTTTGTAAAAAATTTAGCTGCATAATTCATATCCACTTTCACATATATGCATGAGACCCAGTAGAAATTTAGATCTCATTGAGATGAACAACTTGCATACCCCATGTCATGGAATCCGCTGAACAGGAAGTCAGTTATTTGGCGTTGATTGAAAAACGCACCCATTGGAATGTGATATACTACTCTTACAGGATTCATAGGTTTTTGACCAAACAGGGTCTAATATAATCTCAAGACATTGAGGATCTAATATTGTGAAGGGCTGGTTGATATCTCAAACGGGTCGGCCGTGGCGAGCCCTTAAACCTACGGCGAATAACAGGAAACAGGAAGTGGCTAATAACTTCTGTATAAATTGAGTGACATTCATCAAACCTCAGCAGTAGGTTAAGAGAAGAGTCCTGCTCACAGTGACATGGGTCCCGTGAGTCTCAGTCATAGCGCCACCAACTGGCAGCAGAAAGTGTCTACTTTCAGAAATTAAATTCTTTTGTGGCTAATTTTCAGCAAATTGGCTTCAAAATCAGGCACAATAATTGGAAGACACGGCTGATGACACACTGTAAAGGACTTTTTGATACGTTGAATAGTGTTGCTATGGCAACATATCATTTGGAGCAAACATAAGATACTTATATCCACCAAGTGGAAAGTCCTAATGTGCCCAAACATTTTATGTAGAAAGAACAACTGCTTCTGAGTAGATTCCTTGAGTTTCATGTTTTTGTGACGTTCATACAGCTCCCAACATTTTTTTTACAGTATATTTATCATCCTTGTCCTGAACTTTCTGTACTGACTCCTGCAGTAATAAAATATGTCCAGTAGATGGCAGTAGTAGGCAGGTATTCTGCAGTCAGGTCTTTCCCCTTCTTTTTTACTATGGCTTCATGTTTACAATTTAAATATATGCAGAAATCATAAAAAATAAACAATACAAACATTTAAATTGCCAACTGTACAACATTGAGTCTGGTGGACAAGCGCGGCGATATACACACCAGACCACACATTCTAAACACACACACACACACACACACACACACACACACACACACACTCTACACATCGGTCATGTACACATCCCGACAAATACACAATATGAACACACTAACTATCCTACATGCACACACACACACACACACACACACATCACAAGCACACGTCACTAATGTGACCTGACTAAATAAAAATCAATATATCATGAAAAAGGAAAAAGATCCTTAGGAAAACAAGAGGCTCCTGCGCATCTACAGCACACATCTCTCACGACAGACACACACTCACTCATCATATTCAGTGACACGGACAGTGACATCACATTCAGGAACATCCTTAAACTTACACCGAAACATTATTAATAACACACATCACTAATGTTAACACAGACTCACACACCATACACACAAACAACCACACACACACACACACACACACACACACACACTCCATATACACAAACACAAGCACATTTACTCGTCACACACAGACTGACACATCTACATCTCACACACCTCTGTCCCTCACTCTCACACACACTAAACCTCCCACACACTAAACCTCCCACACACACATGCACACACACACACGCACACACACGCACACACAAACACACAAATCACATCACATCACATCACTGTCACACACCTCTCTCCCTCACTCTCACACACACATCACATGTTGATATCTCAAACGGGTCAGCCGTGATAATGTCTTAAACTTACACCGAACAATTATTAATCACACACAAATCACTAATATTTGAACACACCATACACACAAACATACACAAGCACACATCACTAATGTTAACACACTAAATAAACACACACACACACACACACACACACACAAACACATCTCACACACACGCACACACATGCATGCACACACAAACAAATACACTCGTACATCACACAAATGAGCACCTACATACTCACACATTATAACATCACAAATTATAACACTCACACACTCACATCTCTGTCTCACGCAGAAACACACACATCCACTAACAAGTCACATGTCTTGGACATACTAACACACACATCACTAATGTTAACACACAGATTCACACACCACACACACACAAACACACAAAAACACATTTACTCATCAGAGACAGACTGACACATTAACTAGTCACACACACACACACACAAATATTTAGGGCCCAAACTGATATTAGCCCAGTATGATGTGTGACGTTCTGTGTGCAAGTTCTGCGGTGCAACCGGGTGCCAATGACTTTTTTGAGGTTTTGACACACTCGAATAACACGCAGGTTGTGCGGTGCGCCCGGGGTGGGGACCGCGCCCGTTGCTTGGGCCCGTCATCGTTGCTTGCAACTTTAATTTTCCTTAGAATTATTATTATTTTTTTTCCACCCTTTTGGACTTTTCGGGGGTCTTAACATGCTCAAAAACTCATGAAACATGGCAGACAGGCTGGAATCTGCTGCCATGTGGATGTCTGCGAGTCTCGTGGCCCGGGGCCCAAAG
>CM059204.1:41812190-41912190 GCA_030347435.1 Clarias fuscus | reverse complement strand
GTGATAGGATTATTGGCACCCAAGGCTCATTAACCCACATGGAAAGCAAAGGCTAGATTCTTTGGGCAATGGTGGCACAATTTTTCCAAAAAGGTTATTTCTTTCTTACACAGTGCATTCCAGCTTTCTGCACCGACTGGTCCTACAGTCCTACCTCCATGGTACTGAACCCTGTCCACTGGTGAAAGCTCCTCCTGTGGGTATGTGAATGTCAGAACTGGACCATGGAGAAATGGAAGAAAGTGGCAGGTTCTGATGGATCACATTTTCTTGTACAGCACCTGGATGGCTGAATGTTCGCCTCACTTACGTTGGCAACAGATGGCACCACGATGCAGTCTGGGAGGAAGGCAAGCCAATGCAGACAGTGTGATGCCCTGGGCAATGTTTGGCTGAAAAGTCCTGTGTCCTGGCAATTATACAGATGCTACACTGACATGTAAAACCCATACTAAGTTTTTATAGACAAAGTAATCGCTGATGCATTGGCACCTTTCAGAAGGATAACAGGACAAATAGTTCAAGGCATTGACCTGGCCTTCAAGTTTCTCAGTTCTCAATCTATTGATCCAGACTACCAAGTCTGATCCATGAATGCACCACCTTGCCATTTGCAGGTCTCGAAAGGGTCATGCTGCTACTGTAACACCTTCATGCCAGAAACCACAGCACACCTTCAGGGGTTTTCTGTGGAGTCCAGTCCTTGATGGTTTTGTGGGATTGTTTTGGTGATACAAGAGGGGAATACATAATAATAGGAAGATGATGATTTTATTGTTATGGCTGATCAGTGTACTGTACTCAGTCAGGTTAGGTGAAAAAATGTAAATACATTAAAAAACATCTTTGTGATGAATTAAAGCAGATACTGCGAGTGAGGCCCCCGGCTTCACACAGACACACACACTCTTCTCTACACAGAAACTCTGCTCTGTCGCGATTCTTTTCAAAGGTAAGGTGCTGGTTCATTTGTTTTTTTTTTGTTTTTTTTTACTTTACAGCAGCGATTCCGTTAGTCTGTGCTCACGCGAGTGTCATTAGAGAGATTTATTTTTTTCCCATTAAAACAGTGTTTCCGTTGCATGTGTTTGTTGTGCGATTTGGGGGGAGGGAGGAGGAGTTTTACTGTGTAAGACAAGGCGAGGGAAGGGGCTAATTCCACACACACACACACACACACACACACACACACACACACACACACACAAATACACGCCGCCTCCACGCACAAACGGAAACACTTATCTGCTGGGACTTATTTTAACTTTTTTTAAAAAGTTAAAGTGCAGGTTAATTTGTTTTATTTTTTAATTTATATATTGTATTAATTATTTTTTTCTGTATTTATTTTTTTGGGCCTTGGAATGAATTATTTGAGTTTTCATTATTTCTTATGGGAAAATTTGATTTGGTTTACGAGTGCTTTGGAATTTCTTTGTATTTCAAACCCAAGATATCTTTGAACCTGACAACACAAGACAGACCAGAATGAGAAAAGACGTTTTCCTTTGGCTAGTATTCTACTAGAGTCTATGCAGTACAAGCATTGCTTTGAAGGAGACACTCAACTCATGGAACTGCATCAGCTCTCATACGTTAAGAATGTGTTTATGATACATTTATATATTCTGTGTAGACATAAGTGCTATAAGGATATTTAAAATGGATTTTTAAATACATTTTTGGTTATGACCTCAAAAACCAAAATGACTTTTGGGGTGACAGGGTGACTTTTCTGTAAAATATATTTTACTATTAATTCTGGGTATTAATATCTGACCCACCTTCTCATTCAAATAGGTTGAATTTGTATTATGGCAAGAAAAAAAGCAGCTAAGTGAAGAAAAACGAGCGGCCATCATTACTTTAAGAAATGAAGGTCAGTCAGTCCGAAAAATTGGGAAAACTTTGAAAGTGTCCCCAAGTGCAGTCACAAAAACCATCAAGCGCTACAAAGAAACCGGCTGACATGCGGACCGCCCCAGGAAAGGAAGACCGAGAGTCGCCTCTGCTGCGGAGGATAAGTTCATCCGAGTCACCGGCCTCAGAAATCGCAGGTTAACAGCAGCTCAGATCAGAGAGCAGGTCAATGCCACACAGAGTTCTAGCAGCAGACACGTCTCTAGAACAACTGTTAAGAGGAGACTGTGTGAATCAGGCCTTCATGCTAGAATATCTGCTAGGAAACCACTGCTAAGGACAGGCAACAAGCAGAAGAGACGCGTTTGGGCTAAAGAACACAAGAAAGAAATGAGAAGGTGTGTCCAAACTTTTGGTCTGTACTGGACACTGTGTACAGTAAATACTGTATACACTGTATAGGCATTGGGCTTTAGTCCACCCCATTCCTATATGAAATTAAAGTGCCTAGTGCAGCCAGATTATTATCCTATTAGTACATACAAACAAACAAAAAAAATATTTAAAACCAAAACATAAATAAACACTGGCAGCACTTGAATTTGGCAGCGAGTAATCTTTGTAGACAGATGATTTAGTTTTCTTAGAGTGAATTTTCAGAACTGGTGTCAGAAGACTGATCTCTCTTCATCTCCATCCAATTACACAGGAACTCTCTCTGTCTCTCTATATATCTTCATTCTCTCTCTCTCTCTCTCTCTCTCTCTCTCTCTCTCTCACTCTTTCTGCGTCTCCTTTCCGTTCCCTCTCTGGCTTTCTCTTTTTCTGTTTCTCTCTTTCTGTTTCGCTCTCTTTCCCCTCCTCCTCTTTTGGTATGTCAGTTCATAATTTTGGCCGTAATTTTCCCCCAGAGACGGCGACTCCGTTGTGCAGTCCTGAATATTCATGCGCAGCTCTCCTTCCTGCACTCTCCATGGAAACGTGTCACTGTGTGGGTGTGAACACTCTGATCTGCTCAGTAAAAAGAAAAAAGACACACACACACACACACACACACACGCATACACACACACACACACACACACGCAACTGTATGTTTTTTAAAAGGTGTAAGCAGCATGTGAAACTGCATTTATAACATAATCTGTAAGAAAGCACACACACTTAAGTGTTACAGTGTCAGGATGACGAGTGGGTTATGAATGCACTTAATGATACGTGTAAATGCTGACATGGTGAAGAGATTGATTTAACAGCTATGGAAGGAGTCTCCAGTGTCAGTGCTTTATAACGGTTAGAGGTAAAGCTGTAAGGTTCTCATAAAATGTTCAGCCAAATTGTTTGTTTTATTATTTTCTAGAAATAATGACTGATGAGAGCACATTAATGAATTCCTTTTACATCATATATATTTTTTGTTTTATCTTTGTCAATGCCATTAGCAAGTTAAAAGCCCTCCCGAAATAAGCGTTTTAATGCTCCAGCCGAAGTAGCCATGAGATAATACATTATTTCATGCCTTTATTTCACTCCTCTTCCAAACACGACATTTCAGTGTCTATGTAAATGAGCTACTGCTGAACCACGCCCCACCCCAGAAAGCGGCAGAGCTGAGGCACAAGGCAGGGGAGGGGTTTTCTTATATGAGGTCACAATTGTTTTAGTTAAACTCCAAGCAACACAAAAATGAAAAATGGACAAAAAGCAGGTGCTGTTATAACTCTCTCCAGCACACGACCCTGTCCTTGATTATTTTCCCACAACAGAATGGCATGGAGTGTCTTATTCTTTTACGACAGCAAATAATACTATAAGAGTACTTTTCGATTTTTTTTTTTTTGAGTCCTTGTGCTTGGATTTGTGGATAAAACAAAACAATGCAGTTTAAAAAAAAAAAAAAAAAAAAAAAAAGGAAGGAAGAAAGTGATCCGTGCCGCACCTAGTTGGAACTCGGGGAATTATTTCCGCTCGGAGACACTGAGGGTGGCTAACGAGGCCATGCGGGTGGTGCAGGTGTAAGACAAGTCATCCATCACAGGTTTGCATGAGGCCCTTGTCTTTACGGTCATACTCTTCAATTTCCCATCATGCCCTCCATCTGTCTGTCTCCCTCAGGTGAGTGTGTTTTGTGCAGTGTGTGGTTTTGGATGCGAAATGTTTGCAGTTTATCCCAGTATACGTGGATTAGCTGGGAATATCTAGCTGGTGTATCTAAGTTCAACAGCTGTACCTGCTTTGAGGTATTTTCATGTATACGACATTTATAGAAAAGTTTGCGTCATCTTTCTTTTTGTCTCTTTTCAGGTAGAGTCTTATGCAAAAGTTTAGGCACCCCTTGATGAATAACACATTTTGGTGATTTTTTAAAATGAAAAGATGTTAACACAGTATCTCTTGGAAATGGAAAAAAAAAGCACAATAATTTCGGCAAACATTGATGCATAGTTACTTCTTATGCCGTAAATTGAACAAAAAAAATAAAATAAATAAAAAACAATATTATGGCACTGTGCAAAAGTTTGGGCACCCTACATAATCAGTACTTAGTAACACCAACTCTGGCAGATATCACAGCTGGTAAACGCTGTTTATAGCCGCTAAAAGTCTTTCAATACTTGTACTTGGGATTTTCTCCCATTCTTCCTTGCAAAAGGCTTCTAGTTCTATAAAATTCTTTGGTCGTCTTGCATGCACAGCTCTTTTAAGATCTACCCACAAATTTTCAATGATGTTTAAATCAGGGGACTGTGATGGCCGTTCCAAAACCTTCAGCTTGCGTCTCTTGAGGTTTTCCATAGTGGATTTCGAGGTATGTTTAGGATCATTGTCCTGTTGTAGAAGTCGTCCGCTTTTCAGCTTCAGCTTTTTTTTACAGATGGTGTGATGTTTGCTTCCAGAATTTGCTGGTCTTTAGTGGAATCCATTCTTCCCTCCACCCGTGCAATGTTTCCTGTGTCACTGGCTGCAACACAACCTTAATAGTGCACAGCACTTGTTTCCAAAACGCATCAGGCTTCTGTAGATGTTCTGTTTATACTTCTGACGTTGGATTTTATGATTGGGACGCAGGTAAGGTTTTCCTCTGCTGACTCTTCCATGAAGGTCTTCTGTTCAAGCATCGCTGCACAGTGGAACGGTGCACCACCACCGCTGAGTCTGCTAAATCTTCCTGCAGGTTTTTTGCAGTCAAATGGGGCTTTTAATTTGTCTTTCTGACCCGCATACCAGCAGTTCTCTCTGAGAGTTTTCTTGGTCTTCCAGATCTCATCTTGACCTCCACAGTTCCCCTGAACTGCCATCTCTTAATTACATTTCTCACTGTGGGAACTGCAAGCTGACGACGCTTTGCTATCTTCTTGTAGCCTTCTCCTGCATTGTGGGCATCAATGACTTTCATTTTCAGAGTGCCTAAACTTTTGCATAAGACTGTATATTTCTGTATACCTTCATTTTCAATAAGGGTCCTCTGTAAAGCTGTAATAATTTAATCATGTCTCTCTCTCAACCACCCACCCACACACACACACACACACACACACACACACACACACACACACACACACACACACACACACTTCACAAAGTGTAGGCTACATAAAAATCAAAGCCCATGTGATCTTATCTCTTTTTTGTTCATTTCATATAATGTTCCTTTTTATTCATGCATTACTCACATGTAGCTTTTAGCCTTAAGAATCAAATCCTTTGGAAGCCACTAACTATTTTTTATGACACGTCGCTTTTGCAAGATCACGGTTTATTTTTAACACTTGAACCCACCTGCTATTTGTCATTATACTCATGAATCTGAGAGGATGCAGTAGGCGTGTGCTTCCTGTCTCCCTGATATTTACACTGAATAAAGCTTCCTGAATAATAAGGCATCTCATAATGAATTTAGCTGATTAAATATTAATCAGATCTATAAAATAAGTAGTGAGTCTCACTGGCAAGACTTTTTATTGCTGGTTTTCAATCCTGTTAATGTTCTTAATGAAATAGAATTTTCTTTATAGTCTTTAACATGGGAATCCACACCAGTGGCTATATACATTCCACCAAGTCCTAATGCAGAAGTGAACTGTACACGGCTATAAGTTAACTGCATAATACACACTCCGATGGACTTTGTATTCTCAGCATATTCTCAGAGAATTTAGCCATGCGAATATGAAGTCATTGCTCCCTAAATTCTCACAGCATGTGAACATGATGGATCTTGTACGCACGAACATTGCCGGCCCCATCTCGACCACTTTGCCCTTATGCTAATTCCAGAATTCAGACAGCTTTTCCGGCAGTCCTTCCTGGTTCTAAGGCAGGTGAAACCCTGGCCATCGAACCAGCTCCATATGCTACAACCAGAAACCATGGGTGACTGCAGAGTTGCATGCGCTGGTGAAGAGTGGGTGTCAAAGTAACCTTTCAAAAAAGTGAGTGTGCCCTAAGAAAAGGTGAGGGTCAAACTGTCCTGGGCCATCAGCAAGGCAAAGCATGCGCTGGCCAGAGAATCCACAGCAACGTCCATGACAGTCGTGACACACTCCTATCCGGATGCCCCTGAATAACTTCAAGGCACAGAATGATATGGCAGGGAGCAAGACCATCCCTACTACCAATGACCAGGTACTCTGTCTTACCACAGCTGATGTGAGGAAAACTCTACATAATCAACCCACAGAAGGCTGCTGGAGCAGGCAAAGCTCCTGGCAGAGTGCTCAAAGGATGTGCAGACCAGCTAGCGTAAGTTCTCATGGACATCTCCAATATCTGTCTGAGCAGTGCTATCTTTCTGAAATCCTTCAAGTCCACCAACATACTGTAGTCCCTGAATGTAAGAAATCCCCAGGAGTGTCTACTGTCCTGTTGCACTCAAATCCGGTATGATGAAGTGGTTTGAGAAGCTGATCCTAAGGCAGATCCGTCCGGACCTGCCTACACCCCCACTAGACCCCCTGCAGTTTGTGTATGATCCCAACCACTAAATAGATAACTCCATTGCCACCACCTTCCATCTGGTTCTCCCACAACTGGAAAATAAGGACACATAGATTTGAATGGTGTTTATAGACTTTAGTTCAGCATTCAACACAATCACTCCTCAGCACCTGATTAACTCAGTCAGTCTGCATCAGGAACAGGATCTGCGACAACGCCACACTGAGCACTCGGGTATACTGTATACTAGCAGCCATATATTTGTGTTAGCCATAATATAGTTCTAGTAGCAGTATAGTTGTGCTGTGGTAACTATGGTAGTGATACCACCATATAGTATAGTATAGTATAGTATAGTATAGTATAGTATAGTATAGTATAGTATAGTATATTGGTATAGTCAACACCAGTCCTCTGCACAAGAAAGCCCAACGTCTTTTCTGCCGGAGAAGGCTGAGAAAGGCACAGCTTTCACCACCAATCCTCACCACCTTCTATAGAGGAACTATTGAGAGCATCCTGAGCAGCTGCATCACTGTCTGGTTTGGGAACTGTGCCATATCAGACTGCAAGACCCTACAGCAGATAGTGAGGACAGCTGAGAAGATCATCGGGGTCTCTCTTCCCTCTATCGAGGAGATATACACCACACGCTGCATCCGCAAGGCCACCAGAATTGTGACTGATCAAACACACCCCTCTCACACACACTCTTCACCCTCCTGCCATCTGGAAAAAGGTACCAAAGCATTCGGGCACTCACATCCAGACTATGTAACAGCTTTTACCCACAAGCCATCCATCTCCTCAACACAAAGGGACTGGGCTGATACTCAAACACACACACACACACACACACACACACACACACACACACACACACACACACACACACACACACACAAATCACTCAGACGAACTAAATAATAATAAATTCTTTTTGTATAGAAATAGAGGTTAACTTACTGTAAGAAATAATAAATATCTAGTCAGATAATTAGGCCTCTATTTATCTAGCTAGGTCTGGTAAATTTGTGGTGTTAATTTATGCTGTTGTAGGTATGTAGCACCTTGGTCCTGGAGGAACGCTGTTTCGTTTCACTGTGTACTGAACTGTATATGGTTGGAATGTCAATAAAAGCCTACTTGTTGTTGTTGTTGTTTCAGTAACAGTATAGTGGTCTTGTTAGCTATAGTTTAGTAGCAGTATAGTTGTGCTATCTTAGCTATAGAATAGTTCTGTTAGAAGCATAGTTGTGTTGTGTTCGCTACAATATAGTTCTAGTAGCAGTATAGTTGTGTTGTGTTAGTAGACTGTCGTTCTAGAAGTACACTGTTGTTGTGTTGTTGTTACCTGTTGCATAGCACTAGTACCAGAATAGTTGTGTTGTGTTAGCTACAGTATAATATAGTTCTAGTAGCAGTATAGTTGTGTTGTGTTACCTGTTGTAGCAGTGTAGTTGTGTTGTGCTAGTTACAGTACAGTTGTAGTAGCAGTATAGTTGTGTTGTGCTAGTTACAGTATAGTTCTAGTAGCAGGATAGTTGTGTTGTGTTACCTGTTGTATAGTTCTAGTAGCAGTGTAGTTATGTTGTGCTAGTTACAGTATAGTTCTAGTAGCAGTGTAGTTGTGTTGTGCTAGTTACAGTATATTTATAGTAGCAGTATAGTTGTGTTATGCTAGTTACAGTATAGTTCTAGTAGCCGTGTATTTGTGTTGTGCTAGTTACAGTATATTTATAGTAGCAGTATAGTTGTGTTGTGCTAGTTACAGTATAGTTCTAGTAGCAGTATAGTTGTGTTGTGCTAGGTACAGTACAGTTGTAGTAGCAGTATAGTTGTGTTGTGCTAGTTACAGTATAGTTCTAGTAGCAGGATAGTTGTGTTGTGTTACCTGTTGTATAGTTCTAGTAGCAGTGTAGTTGTGTTGTGCTAGTTACAGTATAGTTCTAGTAGCAGGATAGTTGTGTTGTGTTACCTGTTGTATAGTTCTAGTAGCAGTATAGTTGTGTTGTGCTAGGTACAGTATAGTTCTAGTAGCAGTGTAGTTGTGTTGTGCTAGTTACAGTATAGTTCTAGTAGCAGTGTAGTTGTGTTGTGCTAGTTACAGTATAGTTCTAGTAGCAGGATAGTTGTGTTATGCTAGTTACAGTATAGTTCTAGTAGCCGTGTATTTGTGTTGTGCTAGTTACAGTATATTTATAGTAGCAGTATAGTTGTGTTGTGCTAGGTACAGTATAGTTCTAGTAGCAGTATATTTGTGTTGTGCTAGTTACAGTATAGTTCTAGTAGCAGTGTAGTTGTGTTGTGCTAGTTACAGTATAGTTCTAGTAGCCGTGTAGTTGTGTTGTGCTAGTTACAGTATATTTATAGTAGCAGTATAGTTGTGTTGTGCTAGTTACAGTATAGTTCTAGTAGCAGTGTAGTTGTGTTGTGCTAGTTACAGTACAGTTGTAGTAGCAGTATAGTTGTGTTGTGCTAGTTACAGTATAGTTCTAGTAGCAGTATAGTTGTGTTGTGCTAGTTACAGTATAGTTCTAGTAGCAGTGTAGTTGTGTTGTGCTAGTTACAGTACAGTTGTAGTAGCAGTATAGTTGTGTTGTGCTAGTTACAATATAGTTCTAGTAGCAGGATAGTTGTGTTGTGTTACCTGTTGTATAGTTCTAGTAGCAGTGTAGTTGTGTTGTGCTAATTACAGTATAGTTCTAGTAGCAGTATATTTGTGTTGTGCTAGTTACAGTATAGTTGTAGTAGCAGTATAGTTGTGTTGTGCTAGTTACAGTATATTTATAGTAGCAGTATAGTTGTGTTGTGCTAGGTACAGTATAGTTCTAGTAGCAGTGTAGTTGTGTTGTGCTAGTTACAGTATATTTATAGTAGCAGTATAGTTGTGTTATGCTAGTTACAGTATAGTTCTAATAGCCGTGTATTTGTGTTGTGCTAGTTACAGTATATTTATAGTAGCAGTATAGTTGTGTTGTGCTAGGTACAGTATAGTTCTAGTAGCAGTATAGTTGTGTTGTGCTAGGTACAGTACAGTTGTAGTAGCAGTATAGTTGTGTTGTGCTAGTTACAGTATAGTTCTAGTAGCAGGATAGTTGTGTTGTGTTACCTGTTGTATAGTTCTAGTAGCAGTGTAGTTGTGTTGTGCTAGTTACAGTATAGTTCTAGTAGCAGTGTAGTTGTGTTGTGCTAGTTACAGTATAGTTCTAGTAGCAGGATAGTTGTGTTATGCTAGTTACAGTATAGTTCTAGTAGCCGTGTATTTGTGTTGTGCTAGTTACAGTATATTTATAGTAGCAGTATAATTGTGTTGTGCTAGGTACAGTATAGTTCTAGTAGCAGTATATTTGTGTTGTGCTAGTTACAGTATAGTTCTAGTAGCAGTGTAGTTGTGTTGTGCTAGTTACAGTATAGTTCTAGTAGCCGTGTAGTTGTGTTGTGCTAGTTACAGTATATTTATAGTAGCAGTATAGTTGTGTTGTGCTAGTTACAGTATAGTTCTAGTAGCAGTGTAGTTGTGTTGTGCTAGTTACAGTACAGTTGTAGTAGCAGTATAGTTGTGTTGTGCTAGTTACAGTATAGTTCTAGTAGCAGTATAGTTGTGTTGTGCTAGTTACAGTATAGTTCTAGTAGCAGTGTAGTTGTGTTGTGCTAGTTACAGTACAGTTGTAGTAGCAGTATAGTTGTGTTGTGCTAGTTACAGTATAGTTCTAGTAGCAGGATAGTTGTGTTGTGTTACCTGTTGTATAGTTCTAGTAGCAGTGTAGTTGTGTTGTGCTAATTACAGTATAGTTCTAGTAGCAGTATATTTGTGTTGTGCTAGTTACAGTATAGTTGTAGTAGCAGTATAGTTGTGTTGTGCTAGTTACAGTATATTTATAGTAGCAGTATAGTTGTGTTGTGCTAGTTACAGTATAGTTCTAGTAGCAGTGTAGTTGTGTTGTGCTAGTTACAGTATAGTTCTAGTAGCAGGATAGTTGTGTTGTGTTACCTGTTGTATAGTTCTAGTAGCAGTGTAGTTGTGTTGTGCTAATTACAGTATAGTTCTAGTAGCAGTATATTTGTGTTGTGCTAGTTACAGTATAGTTCTAGTAGCAGTGTAGTTGTGTTGTGTTACCTGTTGTATAGTTCTAGTAGCAGTGTAGTTGTGTTGTGCTAGTTACAGTATAGTTCTAGTAGCAGTGTAGTTGTGTTGTGCTAGTTACAGTATAGTTCTAGTAGCAGGATAGTTGTGTTGTGTTACCTGTTGTATAGTTCTAGTAGCAGTATATTTGTGTTGTGCTAGTTAAAGTATAGTTCTAGTAGCAGTCTAGTTGTGTTGTGCTAGTTACAGTATATTTATAGTAGCAGTATAGTTGTGTTGTGCTAGTTACAGTATAGTTCTAGTAGCAGGATAGTTGTGTTGTGCTAGTTACAGTATAGTTCTAGTAGCAGTGTAGTTGTGTTGTGTTACCTGTTGTATAGTTCTAGTAGCAATATATTTGTGTTGTGCTAGTTACAGTATAGTTGTAGTAGCAGTATAGTTGTGTTGTGCTAGTTACAGTATTTTTATAGTAGCAGTATAGTTGTGTTGTGCTAGGTACAGTATAGTTCTAGTAGCAGTGTAGTTGTGTTGTGCTAGTTACAGTATAGTTCTAGTAGCAGTCTAGATGTGTTGTGCTAGTTACAGTATATTTATAGTAGCAGTATAGTTGTGTTTTGCTAGTTACAGTATAGTTCTAGTAGCAGGATAGTTGTGTTGTGCTAGTTACAGTATAGTTCTAGTAGCAGTGTAGTTGTGTTGTGTTACCTGTTGTATAGTTCTAGTAGCACTATATTTGTGTTGTGCTAGTTACAGTATAGTTGTAGTAGAAGTATAGTTGTATTGTGCTAGTTACAGTATATTTATAGTAGCAGTATAGTTGTGTTGTGCTAGGTACAGTATAGTTCTAGTAGCAGTGTAGTTGTGTTGTGCTAGTTACAGTATATTTATAGTAGCAGTATAGTTGTGTTGTGCTAGTTACAGTATAGTTGTAGTAGCAGTATAGTTGTCTTGTGCTAGTTACAGTATAGTTCTAGTAGCAGGATAGTTGTGTTGTGTAACCTGTTGTATCGTTCTAGTAGCAATATATTTGTGTTGTGCTAGTTACAGTATAGTTGTAGTAGCAGTATAGTTGTCTTGTGCTAGTTACAGTATATTTATAGTAGCAGTATAGTTGTGTTGTGCTAGGTACAGTATAGTTCTAGTAGCAGTGTAGTTGTGTTGTGCTAGTTACAGTATAGTTCTAGTAGCAGTCTAGTTGTGTTGTGCTAGTTACAGTATATTTATAGTAGCAGTATAGTTGTGTTGTGCTAGTTACAGTATAGTTCTAGTAGCACGATAGTTGTGTTGTGCTAGTTACTGTATAGTTCTAGTAACAGTGTAGTTGTGTTGTGTTACCTGTTGTATAGTTCTAGTAGCAATATATTTGTGTTGTGCTAGTTACAGTATAGTTGTAGTAGCAGGATAGTTGTGTTGTGCTAGTTACAGTATAGTTCTAGTAGCAGGATAGTTGTGTTGTGCTAGTTACAGTATAGTTCTAGTAGCAGTGTAGTTGTGTTGTGTTACCTGTTGTATAGTTCTGGTAGCAATATATTTGTGTTGTGCTAGTTACAGTATAGTTGTAGTAGCAGTATAGTTGTGTTGTGCTAGTTACAGTATAGTTGTAGTAGCAGTATAGTTGTGTTGTGCTAGTTACAGTATATTTAGAGTAGCAGTATAGTTGTGTTGTGCTAGGTACAGTATAGTTCTAGTAGCAGTGTAGTTGTGTTGTGCTAGTTACAGTATAGTTCTAGTAGCAGTCTAGTTGTGTTGTGCTAGTTACAGTATATTTATAGTAGCAGTATAGTTGTGTTGTGCTAGTTACAGTATAGTTCTAGTAGCAGGATAGTTGTGTTGTGCTAGTTACAGTATAGTTCTAGTAGCAGTATAGTTGTGCTGTGCTAGTTACAGTATAATTCTAGTAGCAGTGTAGTTGTGTTGTGCTAGTTACAGTATAGTTCTAGTAGCAGGACAGTTGTGTTGTGTTACCTGTTGTATAGTTCTAGTAGCAGTGTAGTTGTGTTGTGCTAGGTAGAGTATAGTTCTAGTAGCAGTGTAGTTGTGTTGTGCTAGTTACAGTATATTTATAGTAGCAGTATAGTTGTGTTGTGCTAGTTACAGTATAGTTCTAGTAGCAGTATAGTTGTGTTGTGCTAGTTACAGTATAGTTCTAGTAGCAGGATAGTTGTGTTGTGCTAGTTACAGTATAGTTCTAGTAGCAGTGTAGTTGTGTTGTGTTACCTGATGTATAGTTCTAGTAGCAATATATTTGTGTTGTGCTAGTTACAGTATAGTTGTAGTAGCAGTATAGTTGTGTTGTGCTAGTTACAGTATATTTGTAGTAGCAGTATAGTTGTGTTGTGCTAGATACAGTATAGTTCTAGTAGCAGTGTAGTTGTGTTGTGCTAGTTACAGTATAGTTCTAGTAGCAGTCTAGTTGTGTTGTGCTAGTTACAGTATATTTATAGTAGCAGTATATTTATAGTAGCAGTATAGTTGTGTTGTGCTAGTTACAGTATAGTTCTAGTAGCAGGATAGTTGTGTTGTGCTAGTCACAGTATAGTTCTAGTAGCAGTGTAGTTGTGTTGTGTTACCTGTTGTATAGTTCTAGTAGCAATATATTTGTGTTGTGCTAGTTACAGTAAAGTTGTAGTAGCAGTATAGTTGTGTTGTGCTAGTTACAGTATATTTATAGTAGCAGTATAGTTGTGTTGTGCTAGGTACAGTATAGTTCTAGTAGCAGTGTAGTTGTGTTGTGCTAGTTACAGTATATTTATAGTAGCAGTATAGTTGTGTTGTGCTAGGTACAGTATAGTTCTAGTAGCAGTGTAGTTGTGTTGTGCTAGTTACAGTATATTTATAGTAGCAGTATAGTTGTGTTGTGCTAGTTACAGTATAGTTCTAGTAGCAGGATAGTTGTGTTGTGCTAGTTACAGTATAGTTCTAGTAGCAGGATAGTTGTGTTGTGCTAGTTACAGTATAGTTCTAGTAGCAATATATTTGTGTTGTGCTAGTTACAGTATAGTTGTAGTAGCAGTATAGTTGTCTTGTGCTAGTTACAGTATATTTATAGTAGCAGTATAGTTGTGTTGTGCTAGGTACAGTATAGTTCTAGTAGCAGTGTAGTTGTGTTGTGTTACCTGTTGTATAGTTCTAGTAGCAGTGTAGTTGTGTTGTGCTAGTTACAGTATAGTTCTAGTAGCAGGATAGTTGTGTTGTGCTAGTTACAGTATAGTTCTAGTAGCAGTGTAGTTGTGTTGTGTTACCTGTTGTATAGTTCTAGTAGCAATATATTTGTGTTGTGCTAGTTACAGTATAGTTGTAGTAGCAGTATAGTTGTCTTGTGCTAGTTACAGTATATTTATAGTAGCAGTATAGTTGTGTTGTGTTAGGTACAGTATAGTTCTAGTAGCAGTGTAGTTGTGTTGTGTTACCTGTTGTATAGTTCTAGTAGCAGTGTAGTTGTGTTGTGCTAGTTACAGTGTAGTTCTAGTAGCAGTGTAGTTGTGTTGTGCTAGTTACAGTATAGTTCTAATAGCAGTGTAGTTGTGTTGTGCCAGTTACAGTATAGTTCTAGTAGCAGTGTAGTTGTGTTGTATTAGATACAGTATATAGTACTATAGCAATATAGTCATGTTACGAACGATATAGTATTGTTCTAGTGGCAGTGTAGTTGTGTTGACTATAATGTAGTTCTAATACCAGTATAGTTGTTTTGTGTTACCTGTTGTATAGCACTAGGGGTATAGGGATGACAGTTTATTGATTGATTGATTGATTGATTGACTGATTGATTGATTGATTCAGGGCCGTTAAAAAGTTCCTCAATGTGTTTTTGAGATTAGAGCCGTAAATGAGAAAGAATAAAAATAGGAAAAGTTTTGTCCTATTAGCTGTGTGACTCAGCAGATATCTTTTCTTTTCAGGTATAAAGAAAGACCTTTAAGAGCCCCGGTTTCCCTGCACTGCACCCACCATTTCTTTGTGTGTGTGTGTGTGTGTGTGTGTGTGTGTGTGTGTGTGTGTGTGTGTGTGTGTGTCCATTAATAAAAAAAAGCAACAACAAAACAAAAAACACTCACCTCAAAAGAAGTGCCTGAGGGTGAAGGAAAGAGAGATGAAGAAACAGAATGCAGTTATTATATGAATTTAAACAGCCGCAGATCTTATTTATGGTGGTATCTGGAGAGGCATTGCTACATCCCCACAGCACTGTTCACGCTCAGTCCTCTCACATCTAGCTTTGGTATAACAACTTCTGCTGTGTCGCCGAAATGATACTGGAATATATAGAGTATTGCGTAGCTTTCTTTCAGAAACGAACAGCTTGAAAGCAGAGCCACGAGTGAAAATGAAAATGTTCCAGGATTTCTGTCTATGTAGCACTAATATTCTTTCATTAAAATAACATCCGTGCAACTATTTGATTAGAAATTAGACTCTGTTCATGTTAAGCAAGTACTGTGTATTTTAGTCGCTGTGTAAATGCCCTGATTGGGTTATCTCAGTTACATTTATTCAAATTATTTTACACTCCCACATTCTCTCTCTCTCTCTTATATATACTTTGTTGTTCATCTTCGAATGAAATGTGGTGTTCCATCACAAACCATATACACTCATTCACTAAGTTTAGGGGATGCGTCTCACAGCCGTGATATACTATACTATATCAAATATATACTGTATCAAAGATTGCCTGAAATACAAAAAATGAAATAAATCCGCTGTTTTAACCACTGCAGTGACATCACAGCCAGCGGTCGTTTCCAGAAGTTGCCGAAGTCAGGCTATGTTGGACGGCTACATGAGCGCGGAGCACCCGTATTGCCTTCAGCTCAAATCTCCGAAATCGTTGGGGCGATTTTTTAAACAGACGCTACCTTTAATAAACGACGGGGGTTTTGAGCTGTACACACATACATTCTCGCTTAAACAACTCTGAAAACTACACTTTGTGACACAATAACAGTAATATTTCGAACATTTTGCAGGCTGCCGTTTGGAGAAATAAAGAATAAACCAGTTGTTGGGTCAAAATAACCCAACCAGGTGTTGATTTGTAAATGACCCACTACATCTCATTTGACCCAGCGTTACCCAACCCAACCATGTGTTTAAAGTCCCCCGAAATAACCCAGAATTTTGACCCAGCATGAACAACCCAACAATGTGTTTACAGAAACATATTTAGTTTCAGTAGACACACAATACTTCAGATTGAAACACGACTGCCCCCTACAGGTAATGAACGTCATTTTCACAGCTTCCCGCGCGCCGCCGCGTCAGCTCGCAAGATTCCTTTTCTCGAAACGTGCCTTCTTAATGGCCAGATCTGTACACGTATTAACGCACCATATTCAATAAAATGCTGTATTTCATGTTCGTCTAAGTTACAGTAGTACTAAGTATTCAGACTTCGATGTGGTTGTTAGTTTTGGTGGAAAGGAAAACCTTCCTGAGATGACAGTATGAAGAAACCTTGAGAGGAACCGGACTCAACAGGGAACGCATCCTCATTTAGGTGTTAATGGGATTGATCTGCAGTCATACTGTGTGTTAGGCGGCTGGAAGTGCAGTATAACAGGAGACGTGTCTAAGTTAATATGGAGTCCATTTTCATTATTGAAAACAAAACTCTTTAATGAGAATGAGAAATTTACCTGAATTTCCAATAAGTACATTGAAACCAATCAATCAATCAATCAATCAATCAATCAATCTGTTATACACTCATTTTAAAAGTATTGTTATTAAACACCTGTCTTGACAAAGGTTCTGTGGATGAAGCAGAACATGTACATGAGTAGAACTGGTGGCAACCTTCAGGAGTAAAAAAAAAAAAAAAAAAAAAAAAAGATTTACATTTAATTTCCTCAATGAGAACAGTATCTCTGCAGCATTTCTAGAGAAGCATATGTAGCCCCACATTGCGAGGACAGCACCCTCGATGAACTACGACACTCCTGTCTGCAGTTCATAACCCGCCGGTGTAACAGGGTAATTATAATTAAAAACATTAACTATGATTTAAAATGGTGCTGGAGCGCGCACCGCTGAGGCATTTATTACACACGGCTCAGCACCACCTAGCTCAGAAATGAGTCATGCTTTATAGATCCTTTGTCATTATCCCTGGTTTCTAATTAATGTCTAATAGCGGAGTCGTCGTTCTTGGAAAGATGGAACTGGACACACTGGCAAGAATTAATCACAGAACCAGTCAATATGGATTTATTATTTATTTATTTTCATTTTTTTTTATTTTTTATATATATATAGTTAAGCTTTATTGACATCTGTGTCCAGGCTATTAGTGCAGGATGGACATCCGCAGAGTCACACGGTAATTGGTCATTATTAATGGACCTTTTACATCCTGACCAGTAATGTATTCCACTCAAAGCTTTTAGCTTCAGACCACCGTGCTGCATGAGTCACTGTCTATTCATTTCTACACAAGAAGTTCGGCTTATATACATTATATATATATATATATATATATATATATATATATATATATATATATATATATATATAATTCAAACTCTAAAATGGCATCATTTACGCTTAATAAATGGAGGTTCTGTTATTTAATGCATTAATTAGCATTAATGAGCCATGAACGTCAGCATGTTAACAAATAACAAGTGTGGAAATGAACACATGGTGGTATGCTGTAACAGGAAACCAATCAAGAGCAAAGTGGATGGGGTGTTGATGAAGCAGAGTCTGTTATTACCCCAAAGTTGTGTTCACTAAGACGCTTTATCCTTGTAATATCCCGAGAATTTAGCAACGATTACAATTTTTTTTTTTTTTTTTTTTATAAAATAATAACATTTTTCATATGTTTCATGTTCTAGAACATCCATGGCGCATTAGTTTCTGTTCCTACTGTACATGTATTATACAAGAAGCGTCAGACAAAAAGCAGCAGAGGGGTCGGGTAATGTACTGCCGCATACAAATACGGCGGAAGAGAAGAACAATAGCCAAGCGCTCATGTCCAGAGTCCTAACGAGTGTCACATGCACATAATCTTACCTGTGCGCAGTTATAATGCATTCCAAAGGATGAAGGATGTGCGTTCGTACTGTCCGTTTCTCCAGAATGAGTGACACCAAGCCTTGTTGTATTTGACAGCCTCATCGTGTTTGATCTAGTTTGGGTTATTTGGATTCTGATTTCGGATTCCTGACCCAGCCTGTGCTGTTTTGCGGATCGACTGGCACTCTGCCGCTTTCTGATTTCCATCTCTTGATTACTCATGTTTGTTTTATCTGTTGAATCAAGTTTGTGATAAAGACTGGCTTACCATGCGCCGGCACATAACAAGCAGGTATAAACATCATTTCACCTCTCTCTCTCTCTTCTTTTATTTTTTTTCCTTTTTCACGGTATTGAAGCAAAACAAAAGATTTGCTTGCAAGCCACTGACACTGACGACTCCTTACACAAAACTATATGAACAATTCCAAAAAACAAGCTGACAATTTGTTTATGGAGGTGACCTTGGATGGAAAGGAAATGGGTTCATTGTGCTTATAATTACTTCTTAATAATATTATTTAGAGCCTCTCTTCAAAATGAGTTCCTTTCATTCATTCATTCATTGTCATAGAAAGTCGCAGGGGCCTTGAACCTATCCCAGGAGACTTGGCGAGATACACCCTGGACAGGGTGCCAATCCATTTCAGGGCATGCACATGCACACGCACACACACACACACACACACACACACACACTGCAGACAATTTGGAATCGCCAATTAACCTACTCTGCATGTCCTTGGAATGTAGGAGAAATCCAAAGTTCCAGAAGGAAACACACCAAGCACGGGGGGAACAGAACTGAGCCAGATTAGACTACATCATAAGAAGCCATATAGGAGCCATAAAAACACACACAAAAACAAAACAGTAACAAGCGCAGACCTGTAAAGATGATTATATGAGTTCTCTGTAAAAAAAAAAAAAAAAAAAAGCAACAACATAAATGATCCAGGATTGTTTACAAAGAAATGATGCAATGCTCATGATCACCCTATGGTGACCTTATCTACTGTAGGTAACTTTTGTGTAAACGGTTGTTGGGTATTTGATGTCTCTGAATCAGACATGAGCAGGCTCTGAGCTTTTAGAGCTTTTCAGAGTGCAGACATGAGGATAATGAGCCATGTCTCAACATCCTCCTCTTTCTCGTTCGCTTTCTCTTTCATTCGAACTTTGACTTTGATCATCACTAGCTATATCACCTGTCCTCTTCTCATCATCATTAAAAAAAAAAAAAAAAAAGTTTTTTTTTCACGACATAACAAAGACACAGCATCAGCATCTCTTTTTCCCCCCCTTTTCTTTCCCTGCTTTCACTTTATTTAAGAGGACAGAATGTTTGCCTAAAGCCTGAACAGAAACCTGTTTCCATTCCGATCATGTCCTGTTTCTTTTATTCCTGCTATTTCACATGCAGCTATGAATTTGGCTGGATGTTAGACTCTTGGCTGGTCTGTAATCAGGTCAGTAACCCCACAGCTTGAGGGTACAGAGGAAGATGTCCCGACATGGTGCATTTATTGAGAATTTTCCAGAAGACAGAAGTATTTTTTTTTTTTTTTTTTTTTTTTGGCAGTAAAAGAAAAGATTTCTTTTCCTATTGAGGTCAGGTCTCCATTAGAGGGACGCGGTCAGAGCCGCCATGCGTGAAATTTGTCCTGGCTCTTATTGATAATTTTCCCAAACACTCTTACACTTTTCAAATTGCTTGACCACTTATTAAGACTTTAGTCATGCATTTTAATCAGAAATTATCTAAAGGGGCAGTCTTTCCTGACACTCACACGGCAACAAAACTGCCACCCATGCTGGATGAGTTCAACATGAAGCGACGCTCATTTCGCATCAAATCTGGCATATTTGCTTTGCAATAGCAGACATTAAATAGTGTACACTGAATGATAGTAAGGGAGGGGAAAAAACATCCCTTATTTCACTGAAAAATGGATTTCTAAAAAAAAAAAAAAAAAAAATGTCTGAAACGTCTGAAACAGTGGCCTCTCAAAAACGTGGAAATGACTTGGAAAGACGGCCATAACTCCCAAGGTGAATGATTGTGTTTAGACAGATGCGTCCATTCCTTCCGCAAGTTGGCGAAAAAGTTATGCGTCGGTTTCCAAACATCAGGCGTCCTACTCACTCGTGTTTAGGGGAACGACTGCATGTGCTCCGAGTCCCCCCGGTCAGTATTGTCATTCACACATATGGCCTTCTTTAAAACGTTTGCATCATTCAAATGATTTACTGCGGCTAAGAATCTCACCGCCGTACTGCGCTTGAAGTCTTCTGGAAATGTCAATCGCTTTTACGCCTTCATTCACCAGAAATTTCATCACAAATTTCAGTTCCGCTTGAACGCCCCTCGCATTTGCAAATTACTTTAATTAATTAAAATACCCTTTAATTATAAAGAAATGTTAAATTGCTTATTTTTATTACATTGAACCGAGACCTGCTTAAATTCAAAGTGACAAGTGCAATTTAACATTGCACGATTTACGTAAGGTCAAATTATTATCATTTTGTATGCAAACATTCAATAATTAATGCATAAAAAGCATAAATATTATACTATAATATATTATAACCATATGAATTGATATCAGAGGAGTGAAATTTTATAAAACTTTACACACACACAAAAAAAAAAAAAAATATATATATATATATATATATATATATATATATATATATATATATATATGAGAGGAGTGGAATTTTATATTATATTTTTTAAGTTTTATAAAATTTCACTCTTCTCATATCAATTCATATATATATATATATATTTATTTATTTATTTTTTATTTATTTTTTTTAATATGTATTTTTTGTGTAAAGTGTTATAAAAATTATAATATTTTTCAAATATTATTTTTTTTTATATACATTACCTCTCAAAAGTTTGGGGTCACAAATTTTTTTGTTTTTGTTTATTAATTTTTTTTCTACAATCTACAACATTGCTGGGGATTTTGAAAGTTTGAAATAACACATATGACATTAGGTAATTATGTAATAACAACAATAACAACAACAACAGTCAGTTGTTATTTTAAGACATGAAGGTCAGCTGTTCTGGAACAGTTCTTACAAGAACAGTATTGTGTCGAGTGTGTTTGCAAAAACCATCAAGCTCCATGATGAAACTGTCTCTCATGAAGACGTTCCCAGGAAAGCGAGACCAAAACTTACCTCTGCTGCAGAGGAGAAGTTCATTTAGAGTCACCAGCCTCAGAAATCACCAATTAACAACCAGCACCTCGGATTAGAGCTGTTATGAAGCTTTACAGAGCAGAAGTAGCAGATATACATCTCAATATCAACTGTTCAGAGGAGATTATTGTGTATTTCAGACGCCTACAGCATTGTTTTATAGTGTAGAAAGAAATAAAAATCAGGAACCACCATAAAGTTAGAAAGTGATCCCAAACTTCTGAGCGCTATTTTCTATTTTGTATCTGTATATCTGTATATATATATATATACTGTATGTATGTATAAAAGAAAAATTACCATTACAATTCATTAAAACCCATAATTTTATCCAGTTGTAGTTACACTTAGTTCTCATTTATGTTATAGTAGCTACATATAAGTGGTTGTTTCTGCACCAGCCTCTCTATCTTCTCTACACAGCTTGTCATGTTACCAAAAGCTACAAAGCAGAGTAATCTACTTGATCTTGATGACTTTCCTGTGGTGGAAAGGTATTGATGCTGGATACTTCCTCCATAAATGCTTAATACACATCTCACATATGAATTCAAATTTGTCTTTGTTAATTATCAGTGCATATTTATTCGTTACTTAACAAGGAACAATGTAAAAAAATAGGGAACATGGTTTGTGAGCATCTTTCATACAAGTCCATGATGAAATAGTTGTGACTATAGAACGAGACAACATCCTAAATGTTACCATCAAAAGGTGTGTCAAATGTATTAATCCTGAGTGAGATCATGGTGGATTCGGGCTGAACCTGGGAACCCTGTATGTGAGATGCAGGGAATAAAGCCGGGATGGGACACAAACACAATCACTAACATTAATGCCAGTTCAGCGTTTATACGTACAGTATATGCCACATTTGACACTTTTAGCAAGACACCTGATAGCATTATGTCATCTTAAGTAGCACTTTGCCCACTTAATAATTGCTTTTAAGTCATTCTGCCTTACCTCTGAACCATCTTACAGAAGCTACAAAGCTAACTAGCTTCTAACACAAGGCTGAATTCCAAATCACTAGTACATTACATTTAAACAAGGGCACTACTAGCTTTCTATTTAACACTATTTGAGAATCAACCCTAGAACAGTTATTTAGCCATTAATTAGAACGCTTGAAATGTCAGTGTTAGGTAACGTTACTTACACATCATTTTCAATGGCGCAATGCTGAGCATATTTCATAGCAACCCTAACCCTAACCCTAACCCTAACCCTAGCTAATGCCAAAAAAATCAGGAGGAATCACATATCTGTCCACTGTCTTAGGTAATTACATTATGAAAACAAGTCAAGGTTCTGAACAGTAATATCTTTATTATTATTATTATTATTATTATTATTATTGTTTCTCTCTTGAATAAGTCGCAAAGCGCAACATAATGCATATGAAAATAATCAGCAAAACAGAAGCTATCAGTTTCTACGTTACTCTTTTTTTTCTGTGTATCAAAGCATCATGTAATACGGTATTGTATGTAATTAGGTCAACATAAGGTAATCTTTATATTATTTATTTGGCTCAATACACCTTGAATGTAATTATCAACAATGCATACTGTAACCTAATGACGGTTAGCAATGCTTCCGCTGTCCACTTTTGTGTAGTGACATCATGGTAGGCACATGTATCGATCTGCAAAGAATCAATACCCTGCATCACCCTGTAAATTTAATCATAATTCAACATTATAATATTTAACAATAGCAGTGTTTGAGTATGCATTATATGCTATATTATACCTTTCCTTTGAATTGTGCTCCAAACTCCATTCATTTGTATTCAAGGAGAATAAGCAACAGCTTAAAGGTCATATACTTCCTTAGAAATGTCCTGCTGATTTGTGGATTTATTGCAATGCTTACTGATCTTAGATTCTGGATTTCATACTGTAGATACTGGAGCCCAAAGGTTAGGAAACCCCAAGGAAAGGAAACATAGGAAGTGTGGATTATTTAAAATTACTCTGTAAGATTAATGAGTACCTCTTTACATGTTGCAAATCTCTATATTAGATAAGATTATTGCAGCTCCAACCTAGGAAGCATCACATTAAACGCATTTCATTATGCCCTAAAGCTTAATCAGTGGCCTTTTATCCAAAACCTCGACAGATTGTCTTTTCTTTTTATATGCACACGCCTGTAATGAAGTTTGAATATCCTGTAAAAACAAATGATTCAGGCAATTTCAAAGATTGGGAACATGTTGACCTTCTCTCGCTGCTCACATTCACACAGCCATGCGCATTGTATAAGAGCCGCTAGCTCAGATAATCTGCCCGCTTGGGTGTTTGTGCAGCAGCTCGCAGGGTACAGATAATACCGGCTAAGCCTTGATGTCGTGGGGTGAAAAGAGCTCTCCGGAGTGTTCATTTTAAGTGTTTATATGATAAGACGGTGCATGCTGAAACTGGAGTAGGCTGAAATGGGCCCAAGAAAGGGAACTAGAAGATGTGAAATAATGTTTTATGAAACACTCTTTCGGTGTGATCAGATAACACCATCTTTGGAATGGGTTTTGCCCATGTCAGGTTTCACTAGATTGTGTTTTGCTGTGTGATGGTGCACATGTGTCCATGCTGTCTGATAGGGTAGTGTAAAGTTTTTTAATGGATACCTTCATTAAAAAAAAAAAAAAAAAAAAAAAAAAAACTTGGCACAGCTGTTTCTTGATGACGCTGTGCTTTTGAATCCTGATTGGTCGGTTCTGACAATAGCTGCAAATCACACACATATATATATATATATATGTATAAATCCTAACTATCTGGGCCCGCATTCACAAAGCTTGTTAGAATTCTCTGAGAGCTCCTATCTTAGCTTAAAAAGTCCTAGCTGGGAGGCCTAAAAAGTGATTTAGGAAACTTCTCAGAGCAGCTCTAAGTACTGTAAGGAAAGTACAAAAAATAAAAAATAAAAAATGCGTGGTTGACCCCGTTGCCATGGACGACGCAGCAATTCAAGGACTGTGATTGGTTGATGAACAAATTTGTAAAGGTCTTAAAAAGTCTCTTTGTGAAGATAGAATATATGATAATAGAAGAGGCAGTGAAATCATAATGTTTGTATATAAATAAATTGTATAATCATGAATGCAGACTACTTCATGTAAAGTTTCTGTTATATGCTAAATATCTTAAAGTTAATTTAAGGATAGGTTAAAAGTTTTAACTTAAGTTAACTTGAAAGCAATCGTCTTCCACACAGTAATTACTTTATTTAAGTTCTTACATTTATTTATATTTATTTACCTACTGATATTATTACCTTGATTGCAGGACAGTCTGTTTAAGTTGCACTTTTGGATGGTATATACTGTAGCAAACAATCCAACAGAGATAAAAGAACAAGAAAACCAAATTGGACAGAAGAGCAGAATATTTCTTATTTCTGACATTGTGTCCTCTTAAGTAGAAACTCTTAAGCCTCTTAAAAGTCCTCCTCTCTACTCGTAACAATTTTTTACCTTAGGAGCTGTTTTTAGGGCTAAGATGTTTCGTGAATCATTTTTATCTTTACTAAGATTTAGTCCTACATTTAAGGAGGAATTCTAAGAAAATTTCCTAATTCTAGGAATTTTCTTAGAATGTCGTCACTAGGAGCAACTTGGGAATATGGGCCCTGTACTTTAAATTAAATCATTTAAATTCAGCTTATCACAATGCATAATTATCAGTTTTCATCTCTGAAGCAAAGAAAGTCTTAAATGTCCAATGTCCAAATGAGTACAGATGCCGTCTTGTTTGTACAGTGATTAATGTAATGTGTATCATACAGACATTTTACAGACATTTTATATTTTATTTTATTCTTTCTTAGTCAAATTTAAATATTTATTTCTTATATAGATATTCTTTCTTATTCCTTCTTAGATAAGTAACTTTTTTTTTTACATTTTCTTTCTTGTTCTAAGGTCAGGGCAGTTGCCTAAGCATTTCACTGCATATCGTACTGTGTATGACTGTGTATGTGACAAATAAAATTTGAATTTGAATTTGATTTGATTTGAATGTGTATTAATCCATTCATGCAATTAATGACATTCAGGTCTATTTTAATGCTTTCCATCTAGACACACAGATAAATGTTAAGTCCTGACAATGTAATACTAATTCAGGTGCATAACCTGATTCTGATATTTGTGAAGATCCATAGACATGTGATAAACCTTGCCAGAAACCATGTTATGTTTATGAACCCAGTGACTTACATTTGTTCAGAAGTGTGTCTGTAATTGGTCACATTACAGCCTTGTCCAAACATACCAAGCAATATTTCAAGTTTAATATAATTTTCTGGCAACATGGAGAAGAAAATTAGGATCGTTTGTCCCTTGGGGAGTATCTCTGACCTAGTCAGCATGGGTTCATGACCCAGATTTGCTTCTCAGCATCCGAGTCCCTTCTGAAATGTCAGTATCTGGGACGGAGATTGTCATGAATTCTAACCGATTTCTCATCAAGCCACAGAGACAAGCTTCTTTTTTTGCATGCTTTTGGAAAACAACATTTTGTAATCCTGTTTATGTATATGAATACATACTGTATATTATGAATCCTGAATATGTTATTCAAATATACTAAGAAATTATTAGGAAAGAAATGTATTGCTATAAGTGCAGAAAAGTCAGCTGTTAACTTTTTCATATTGTATCCTTATTAATAACATTTCATAACTTTTTTTTTAAATATCCTTTCTGGGATGAAAAATTGTGAGAAAAGTAATAATGATTTAAATGTTTAAATAACCCAGAAATTATAATAAATATTAATATAATAAGTCACAACACATGGTGTTTATGCCGAGTTCAACACATTTACAAAGTCATGCCTTCAAAACAGCATCAGTGTGTCTTAAAGTAAAATCTGACATTGCCAATGTGTTATGTAAACTATTTATCCTGCTCAATAAACACTGATGAAATAGCAGTTTGCATTTCTATACATCATAAATGTGCATAGTTTCTACTGTAAATATCTTACAATAGTTTATTAACTCATTTTTACATCGTTACAGAAATGGCCTAGTGTAATAAGCACATCTGTCTTAATGACACACTAGCCAATTATTCATGTGTGTGTAGGGTTGGGGGGGGGAGTTAGACTAAGCCCCTGCCAGCTGTCTGATTTTCAATATTTAATGTCTCATTGAGAGACTCTTGGAGCTGCATCACAGGATCAGGGATTTGAGATCTAATCAGATTTTCAGAGACGTCTTGAGGCGAGGTGCCAGTGTTAATCTGCATCCTGCTCCAATAACATAATTAGATCATCACCTGAGACAGAAAACATTGGAATGGCAACCATATTAATGAAGACAGCTGTGTTCAAGGTCAAGGGGATGAAGAATCAAACTGGTGCGCATGTCGATTAGGGTGGTCTTGCTGGGCGAAAGGAAAATGGACTATTGGTACTGAAAAAGATGTATGTTGTTAAATAAATTAATAGAAGTAATTTAAACATCAAAGCTCTGTTCGCTGCATTTATACAGTGAAATACAAAACGTGTTTCATACGTGATATTATTGTTTTTAATGACTGTAATTAAATAACAACAGCTCTGACAGTAGCGCAGCTGCAAATTACAGGTTTATATTAATGCACTTGTTTTAATATGTTATTGTCTTTAAAGTACACCACATTAATTCAGTATCAGTTTTATATATATATATATAGTACAGACACAGTACAGAGCAAAAGTTTGGACACAACTTCTCATTCAGTGAGTTTTCTTTATTGTGTTCTTTATTGTGTTCTTTAGCCCAAACGCGTCTCTTCTGCTTGTTGCCTGTCCTTAGCAGTGGTTTCCTAGCAGATATTCTAGCATGAAGGTCTGATTCACACAGTCTCCTCTTAACAGTTGTTCTAGAGATGTGTCTGCTGCTAGAACTCTGTGTGGCATTGACCTGCTCTCTGATCTGAGCTGCTGTTAACCTGCGATTTCTGAGGCTGGTGACTCGGATGAACTTATCCTCCGCGGCAGAGGTGACTCTCGGTCTTCCTTTCCTGGGGCGGTCCGCATGTCAGCCGGTTTCTTTGTAGCGCTTGATGGTTTTTGTGACTGCACTTGGGGACACTTTCAAAGTTTTCCCAACTTTTCGGACTGACTGACCTTCAGTTCTTAAAGTAATGATGGCCGCTCGTTTTTCTTTACTTAGCTGCTTTTTTCTTGCCATAATACAAATTCAACCTCTTTGAATGAGAAGGTGTGTCCAAACTTTTGGTCTGTACTGTATATACAGGGTGGGCCATTTATATGGATACACCTTAATAAAATGGGAATGGTTGGTGATATTAACGTCCTGTTTGTGGCACATTAGTATATGTGAGGGGGCAAACTTTTCAAGATGGGTGGTGACCATGGTGGCCATTTAGAAGTCGGCCATCTTGGATCCAACTTTTGTTTTTTCAATAGGAAGAGGGTCATGTGACACATCAAACTTATTGGGAATTTCACAAGAAAAACAATAGTGTGCTTGGTTCTCCTGCGGTGTTGCTATCAGTGTGTGAAGAGTGGGAGAAGAGGGTTGCATTGACAATCCATCACAATGGGCAGCACATTGAACACATTTTATAAGTGGTCAGAAACTTGTAAATAACTCATGAAAGAATAAAGTTACGTTAAAACCAAGCACACCATTGTTTTTCTTGTGAAATTCCCAATAAGTCTGATGTGTCACATGACCCTCTTCCTATTGAATAAACAAAAGTTGGATCCAAGATGGCCGACTTCCAAATGGCCACCATGGACACCACCCATCTTGAAAAGTTTGCCCCCTCACATATACTAATGTGCCACAAACAGGACGTTAATATCACCAACCATTCCCATTTTATTAAGGTGTATCCATATAAATGGCCCTCCCGGTATACTGTACATGCACAGATTACTTCACAGTGAAATTCTTTCTTTGCATATCTCAGTGGAGCTAGGGTCACAATAAAGGTTCAGCCTTGATACAGCACCTCGCCCCTGGGGCAGATAGAGTTAAGGGCCATGCTCAAGGGCCCAAAAGCAGTAACCTGCTGAAGCTGGGGCTTGAACCGCCAACCTTCCGATCAGTAACTCAGCACTCTGAGAAATGTACAGAGGTTGTGAAATTCATATGATTTCTGCCATAAGGGACTGTAATGAACTTACTGTACAATATAGGAAAACACCCACATCGTCTCTCTCTTTCTCTATTTCTCTCTCTCAATGTTTGTGTGTGTGTGTGTGTGTGTGTGTGTGTGTGTGTGTGTGTGTGTGTGTGTGTGTGTGTGTGTGCGTGCGCGTGTGTTTAAACCACAAAACATAATGAGAACACAGACACTTCTGGTAAGTCCACCAATACTAATTAACTAATTATCTCCAGGAAAAGGAGGAGGATCCTTTTAAAGAATGTTAATGCACGGGTTGCTGGCTGTGAAGTATAACACAATATATCAGCGAGTGTACATGTGTTCACAACGTGATAAAAAGGAAACATCCGTGTGAAAAGAAAACATCCGCAAAGGGTTTGTAGTCATTTATGAATGTTAAAGGTTACAAAAGCTCGTCTTTGCCTTCTCTTGTGTCTGTGGCATCAGTGTCCTGGTTCGGGATGCGGAGACACATCGTGTGTCTCGCCTCCACGTCCTGATGGACGGCATCTGTTGAGGAGGGGGTCGAAAAAAAAAGCTTGTACATGCACCTCACACTCCTGTGGGAGGAATGTAGGAGGAATGTGAATGTAAAAAGTCTGCTAGAGCTACACCATGTGCATTTCCCTGGCTTCATTACAAAAAAAATAAAAAACGAAATAAAAATAAAATAAAAACACACCCTATTTTTAAATTTAAAATACATTGTTGAGAAAGTGAACCAAAAACCAGCACACCAATGGAGGTTTATAATAAAACTTTTAGAATGCTAAAGCTGATGGGGAATGTTTACGATCAGCATTGCAATAACTTTTTGTATAGAAAGTCATTGCTATACTGTAGGAAATGTTATTCATTCCAGGAATGCTATTTCTGTAACATCACATTTAAATCTTAAATCTGCACCCGCTTACTCACTCACTCACTCACTCACTCACTCGTCGTCTATATCACTGTATCCTGTATTCAAGGTCTCCAGTCTATCTCTGGAGACATAGGGCACGAGACGGGGTTCGCTCTGGATGGGGTGCCAATCCATCACAGGGCGCACACACATACACACACTATGAGCAGTTTGTTATGCCAGTTAGCCTAATCTGAATGTCTTTGGACTATGGCATCAAAACAGGGACCCCGGAGGAAACCCAACAAATCACTGGGAGAACACAAACTCCACCCACACGGACATGAGGTGGTAATGGAACCTCAAGGGTTGGAGGTACTGTATGAGGCCACTACACCATTATGCCGCTGTTCAAGATCAATAAAATGTTATTTCCTTTGATGTGCAAGAAGTGCGAATAGTTTATTGTGCAATAAAAAGTGTAACGTTGCAAGGCTGGTTTCTAACAGTTTGTGTAGTTGCAGCAAATTAAGAAAGAAAAATATCATAATCGCTGGTTTTGTTTATTTCTCAAGCAGGGTTTGGAATACTTTCATTTTGTTTATGCCAGCAGATTCGACAGTCACACAGATTTTGACAAGACGTTCCCGGTGTATTTTTGCGTGTCTCCGATTGACTCTGCCCGATCCCGGAGCGAAATGCTGCCAGCTCCCTGCAGAGCTCCTCCAAACAGAAACATGCTGACAGTAGACCGAACGCATACCGACCTAGAGCCGCTCCAACACACAACACCTTCTTCAATAATAATTGAATGAATCAGATGTTTGATAGAACGTAACGCATCTCCCAGCCACGTTTTTAACAGGTGCGGCAGGACAGTGATGTAGCGGACTCACAATTTATGCACTCCCAAAGTGTGTGAGAGTGGCTGTGCTTGTGTGCCCTCTAATGGGCTGCCATCACCTCCAGGATTTAACCTCCCTAGTGCGGATAGGCTCCAGGCCCCCCGTGACCCTGTACAGGGTAAGCGGTAAAGAAAATGAGTGTACAGTAAGAGAGTGATCGAAAACAGACAACATACTGCATATTCATGCAACATGTTATTTTCTTTACTCGTGTATTACAGCCTACCACTCTGACATTAAGACCTGGAGTACATTTCATATTTTACATAACATATTTCACGCCCCACCGGTCTACCTCACTCCACAGTGCTATACTGTACTGTACTGTATGTTCAACCGTTTTAAAAGCCTACAATATTCTGCTTTCGTGTGCATGTGGACTGGCACAAACTTTTACATCTACATTTTGAATTTCTCTTTCATGCTCTAGTTATCTCCAGACTGTATAAGCAGCATTCCATAGAGACCTGGTCTCACACAGCTTTCACACAGGCTTGTTTTTGGGAAAAATCGGTTGATCTCCATGATGTTTCAGCGGAAATGGCCAGACGTTGTTTTTAAAAGATTTTAATGAACACTATCCAAACTGGTTAAACCAGATGTGATAGAAAATTATTTATTTATTTATCTATGCATTTATTTGCTATAAATCCCTGCAGGAGTTACATGTAGAGGTATCAGGGAAATCCTGCTGTCAAAAAGGAAATGGTTCCCTCTTACATAGTATGTCATGTAATCCTGATTTAAATACAGTATTCTAAAAATAGGATTTTGACGGAGCTTTCTGAGGCGCCCCTTGTAAACAATCTCAGGAACATAAAAATCAATCAAAATGGAGCTTATTGGACCAGGAATATCTAAAACAGTCCCCCCCCCCCCCCCCCCCGCCATTCCTTCATACTGTAGTACATGAAATTAAATGATGTAAATTAAATTAATGGAAGGGGAACAAATGTTTTATTGTGACAGGCTCCAAAGTGCCTAAAAGATATAATAATAATAATAATAATAATAATAATAATAATAATAATAATCACTCAGCATTCAACATCAGCAGTATGCTAATCACCGGCCTGATCATCAGTCATCATCTATACCTGTTTCTCACCGGTTCTGGTTTTATGATTGAATGATACATAAGTCGCTCTGTGGCTTGAAAAAAACAGAAATGTGAAACTGCTCATGTACAGGGACGGGACTAAAAATGAGAACCGAAACTTTACCCAAAAGTGAGAGGCAAAAAAGTCCTCCAAGCTATTCCTCTAGAATATATTAAGAATAAAACTTTTTTAAGGCTTTTTGTAAACAAAATATGAAGAAATGTGGGCTGGCTGGCCGGCTCAAGACTTTTGCACAATATACATAAGACCAAAAACAGAATATGTGTCTCAGGTTTAAGTGGTTTATAATGTTTATGTTCCTTTGTAAAGTTTCTTAAGGGAAATAATATGAAAGTCTTTTGTTTGCATGGAAAAGTACAACTTTCCCCATTCACTTGAACGATCAAAGCAAATTTAAAAATCTTCAAAATCAAAATATATTCCACAACATTAGACATTTAAAAGCATTGTCGAAAGTATTATCAGTTATTATTGAACAAAACGTCCTAGTCACTGGTAAGTTCTTGTGGTATACTGTATGTGGAAAACCACACGCCTGGCTGTACTGTATAGTATTTCTGAGTTTGTTGTGATACCATTTCCATCTGAAAGTTGGTCAATCCTCCGCATGATCCTCCATGTGTTATTCCTTACATAACATATCGCCACACGCCATGACACAATAGATATTATCTCATACACTCTCTACCAAAGGCACAGTAACAAATTGCCGAGCCTCCAACCTAACATGAGCAAGTCATACTTATTTATTGCATTAACTATGGCGTTCCACGAAATGTTAAGTACGGCCTACAGCTCATTATTTAGTAAGAATTCATGTCGCAACATCACTACCTCCAGTATGTCAAAGTAATGTGTAATATTATCAATATTCTCCATCACTCCTGAGGGCACAATTATCTAATTTGTTTCACGTCTCTGTGTCAGTCATCTTACAAAACAATAGCTGCCACGAGTTAAGCATTTCACCACCATGAAATAAATCTTGAGAATATTTAATTGTGGCCTCAATATACCAATTTGTCAGCCCAGATTCTTGAAAACTTTCCTGAAATGTTATTATGAATAAGCAGTGTACCACAGTGGCCCAGAAGCATTTGGCATTTTGTCATCCTGATATTCTCTCATGTACCACACCAATGGGTTCCTTCTAAAAACCCATTATTCCATTTCACACACCTGTATATGTACAGTCGTGGCCAAAAGTTTTGAGAATTACATAAATATTGGAAGTTGCAAAAGTTGCTGCTTAAGTTTTTATAATAGAAATTTGCATATACCCCAGAAGGTTATGAAGAGTGATCAGATGAATTGCATAGTCCTTCTTTGCCATGAAAATGAACTTAATCCCAAAAAGAACTTTCCACTGCATTTCATTGCTGTCATTAAAGGACCTGCTGAGATCATTTCAGTAATCGTCTTGTTAACTCAGGTGAGAATGTTGACGAGCACACGGCTGGAGATCATTATGTCAGGCTGATTGGGTTAGAATGGCAGACTTGACATGTTAAAAGGAGGGTGATGCTTGAAATCATTGTTCTTTCATTGTTAACCATGGTGACCTGCAAAGAAACGCATGCAGCCATCATTGCGTTGCATAAAAATGGCTTCACAGGCAAGGATATTGTGGCTACTAAGATTGCACCTAAATCAACAATTTATAGGATCATCAAGAACTTCAAGGAAAGAGGTGCAATTTTTGTTAAGAAGGCTTCAGGGCGTCCAAGAAAGTCCAGCAAGCGCCAGGATCGTCTCCTAAAGAGGATTCAGCTGCGGGATCGGAGTGCCACCAGTGCAGAGCTTGCTCAGGAATGGCAGAAGGCAGGTGTAAGCGCATCTGCACGCACAGTGAGGCCAAGACTTTTGGAAGATGGCCTGGTGTCAAGAAGGGCAGCAAAGAAGCCACTTCTCTCCAAAAAAAACATCAGGGACAGATTGATCTTCTGCAAAAAGTATGGCGAATAGACTGCTGAGGACTGGGGCAAAGTCATATTCTCGGATGAAGCCTCTTTCCGATTGTTTGGGGCATCTGGAAAAAGGCCGGAGAAGAAAAGGTGAGCGCTACCATCAGTCCTGTGTCATACCAACAGTAAAGCATCCTGAGACCATTCATGTGTGGGGTTGCTTCTCATCCAAGGAAGTGGGCTCACTCACAATTCTGCCCAAAAACACAGCCATGAATAAAGAATGGTACCAAAACACCCTCCAACAGCAACTTCTTCCAACAATCCAACAACAGTTTGGTGAAGAACAATGCATTTTCCAGCACGATGGAGCACCGTGCCATAAGGCAAAAGTCATAACTAAGTGGCTCGGGGACCAAAACGTTGAAATTTTGGGTCCATGGTCTGGAAACTCCCCAGATCTTAATCCCATTGAGAACTTGTGGTCAATCCTCAAGAGGCGGGTGGACAAACAAAAACCCACTAATTCTGACAAACTCCAAGATGTGATTATGAAAGAATGGGTTGCTATCAGTCAGGATTTGGCCCAGAAGTTGATTGAGAGCAGCCCAGTCGAATTGCAGAGGTCCTGAAAAAGAAGGACCAACACTGCAAATTCTGACTCTTTGCATAAATGTCATGTTATTGAAACGTATGAAGTGCTTGTAATTATATTTCAATACATCACAGAAACAACTGAAACAAAGATCTAAAAGCAGTTTAGCAGCAAACTTTGTGAAAACTAATATTTGTGTTATTCTCAAAATTTTTGGCCACAACTGTACATAAAAATATCTAATCTTCAGTTGTCCAGATGTCAGTGTGAAATGCTTTTGAGTTCACCACGGTTGTAAAGAGGGGTTATTTGAATTACTGTAGACGTCTTGCCACATTGGACCAGTCTCATCAGCGAGGCATGCCATCCTGCAGAAACAGTTGTTGAGTCTTAAGATAACAAAAGATTTATAGTTTCTGAAATAATTAAACTACCCCATGTGGCATCTTGACTAACCATACTGTACTAAAGTCTTCTTCAGTATGATGTGGACATTACCTGCATGCTTCTGTGTCATGTGTAATGGGCAGTGGCAGCTTACCAGTTTAGACATCAGTGTACTAAACAGAAGGGTGTGAGCTTAAGTCCCAGCGCTACCACGCTACCACTGCCATACCCTTGAACTACTCTCAAGTGCTCAGTTGAATAAAGTTGATTGAATGTACGTTGCTCTGCATAAAAGCATTTATTCATTTAGCAGACACTTTTATCCACACTGAGCAGATAAAGGTTATGAGTTTTGCTCAAGGCTTTCTTTGCTCTCCTCTCCCTCTATAAAGCACTCACTGAGTCACTACTTTGTTAGGTATTCTGATTTAGCAACTAATAAACTGACAGTACCAAATACGATGATGGAAACGTAAGAGCCGAACCTTCAAACTGTCTCTGGGTCATCAAACATCGCCGGTGGTCTTTGGGAAATCACTTCCCAATGCCTATGATTTAACTCACTCAAAACAGCCATCTGTTTTCTGCTTGAAAGATCCTCTTAGCCTGTTACCCAGTAATCCTGCATCCGTCCTGACATGCTCAATCAACTGCCTCTCAAAGGATAACCTGGAATGATAATCCGGTGCTGGGAAAGGAAGGAGTCTGAGATTTACTATCGGGTTTAAATGAAAGTCACAGTAAATAAATCAGTGAAAATGTAAGCTGTGTGTTCGGATCAAGGTTTTTGAGATTTTTTTTGTGTTCCTCTTATTTCTGAATCTGAATCAAGTGCACTCAGATACATCCATTCTATGAACCTGATAACTAGCAGCACCAGTTATTCCAGATAACTAGTTTCCTTAACTCCGTTCTCTGTGAGGTCATGTGTCCCTGGTTTGAGTTCCAGTTCGTCCCTTAATTTTGATTTTCTTTGAACTCCAGGGTTGGGTGTTCAGATCTCTCCATGGAGTTTGCATGTTCTCCCTATGCTTGCAGGGTTTCCTCCAGGTACTCCGGTTTCCTCCCACTGTCCAACGACCTACAGTGTTGGCTAGTTGGTATCTCCCTTTTGCCCTGTAGTGTAGTATTGGGTGTATGAGTGTACAGTATACGATTATGTCATACAATGGATTGGCACCCCATCCAGGATGAACCACACCTTGTATCCAGAGTTCTTGGAGATTCTTCTTCAGAAGAATCAGAAACCCTGAAGTTGAAGAGTAACAATTTTACACCCTTCTGTCATCCATGCCAATATCTACAAATCTAACTATTTGGGCATGCAATGTTCTAGCCACTTGAAAATTTTATTTTGCAGACAAAAAGTGATAATTTGCAGACTTAAATCATCATGTTTCCTAAATTTATTGCTGCCACGAAATCTGCATAAGAGTAGCTGCTGCTTTCAGTTTGAGTGAATTTGAGTGTATTTTATGACTCTCTCTTGGTCATGAACCAAGAGCTGTAGCTAAAAAAAAAAAGAATCCTTGCTTATGAGGAAAAAAATGCAGTAGCTCACTCATCATTTCAATACACTCGGACATTCATGATAAAATTCTGTTCTCCAGAGGCATTTCTAATTCACAATACGGTCAATATGGCAAATAAACAATCAAGTCAGAGAAAATTGGTTTCATAAAATATACAGTGGTGCTGAATTGCATAAAGATATACTGTATACACACAATACAGAGATAATAAGCAAAAGGGGCCGGGTTATGAATGTAATGGCTTCAAAATATCATTGGAAATTTGGTGGTTAATTTAGAAATGGAAACATGTTAGAGTGAGTGTAGTATAGTACAGTATACTGTATGCTGAACAGCCATAACGTTACAATGCAAAACATTATACCCAGTATTATGTGGGTTCTCCTTGTGCCACCTGGGTGGCTCTGGCCCTACTGTAGCACCTCAGCTATGAAGCTCTCTTATAGGAAATTCTGGTTATTTTCCAATAACTAAACTGTTATTTCTTTTACACCAAAGTAATAACATGTTCCAATTTTATCCATTTATACTTAAACACCCACCTACTAACTTTTCAGTAAGTGCTTTCTCAAGGTCAGTGTTGGAGTGGATCTGGAGCCTGTGGCATTGTGGCACTATACGAGCTCCTGTGTAAAGTGACACCATGGAAATGGTAATTTTATGAGAATTAGTGTATTAAACACACACACACACACACACACACACACACACACACACACACACACACACACACACACACACACACACACACACACACACAAACATAACATTTATAGTTCCATTTGCTGTTCTTGAACTGTCATGTAACGTTTAAAAGACAAAAAAAAAAAGAAAGAAAGAATACAGAGAAAGTAAAGTATAAACTTTAACTAGACTTTGCAAGGTCTTATGGATGCGAAATTTGGTCTCATACTCGTAAACAAAAAGCCTTTGAGAATGGAAGAGATTCGTATCAGTGAATGTGCATAACTTTGACTGTAATCTCTTCAGCTAGACACAAACAAATGCTCAAAATTCATATAATTATTTACATTCTGACACAGCATTTTAATCAGTGTTATGTCTGTGACATTAAACAGACAAATTTTTGTATGAGACAAACTTTAAAGACAACTGCAGAAAGCATTGCATTTGAGATTTGAATAAACCCCAAAATGCAGATTTGAATGAATTTGAATGAATGATTTAGGATAAACAGGCAGTGCAATATATATATATATATATATATATATATATATATATATATATATATATATATATATATATATACACAGTATATAATACTTTCGCAAGGCACTGTATATATATATATATATATATACAGTGCCTCGCGAAAGTATTCGGCCCCCTTGAACTTTGTGACCTTTTGCCACATTTCAGGCTTCAAACATAAAGATATAAAACTGTAATTTTTTGTGAACAAGCAAACTCTCTCCAGAAGTTCAGTGAGGATCTCTGAATGATCCAATGTTGACCCAAAAGACTAATGATGATAAATAGAATCCACCTGTGTGTAATCAAGTCTCCGTATAAATGCACCTGCACTGTGATAGGCTCAGAGGTCCGTTTAAAGCGCAGAGAGCACCATGAAGAACAAGGAACACACCAGGCAGGTCCGAGATACTGTTGTGGAGAAGTTTAAAGGCGGATTTGGATACAAAAAGATTTCCCAGGCTCTAAACATCCAAAGGAGCGCTGTGCAAGCGATAATATTGAAATGGAAGGAATATCAGACCACTGGAAATCTACCAAGACCTGGCCGTCCTTCTAAACTTTCAGCTCATACAAGGAGAAGACTGATCAGAGATGCAGCCAAGAGGCCCATCATTACTCTGGATGAACTGCAGGTGGGAGACTCTGTCCATAGGACAACAATCAGTCGTATACTGCACAAATCTGGCCTTCATGGAAGAGTGGCAAGAAGAAAGCCATTTCTTAAAGATATCCATAAAAAGTGTCGTTTAAAGTACACACCAAACATGTGGAAGAAGGTGCTCTGGTCAGATGAGACCAAAATCGAACTTTTTGGCAACAATGCAAAGCGTTATGTTTGGCGTAAAAGCAATACAGCTCATCACCCTGAACACACCATCCCTACTGTCAAACATGGTGGTGGCAGCATCATGGTTTGGGCCTGCTTTTCTTCAGCAGGGACAGGGAAGATGGTTAAAATTGATGGGAAGGTGGATGGAGCCAAATACAGGACCATTCTGGAAGAAAACCTGATGGAGTCTGCAAAAGACCAGAGACTGGGACAGAGATTTGTCTTCCAACAAGACAATGATCCAAACCATAAAGCAAAATCTACAATGGAATGGTTCACAAATAAACATATCCAGGTGTTAGAATGGCCAAGTCAAAGTCCAGACCTGAATCCAATCGAGAATCTGTGGAAAGAACTGAACTGTGTTCACAAACGCTCTCCATCCAACCTGACTGAGCTCGAGCTGTTTTACAAGGAGGAATGGGCAAAAATTTCAGTCTCTCAATGTGCAAAACTGATAGAGACATGCCCCAAGCGACATATAGCTGTAATTGCAGCAAAAGGTGGCGCTACAAAGTATTAATTTAAGGGGGATGAATAATTTTGCACGCCCAATTTTTCCGTTTTTTATTTGTTAAAAAAGTTTGAAATATCCAATAAATTTCGTTCCACTTCATGATTGTGTCCCACTTGTTGTTGACTGTTCACAAAAAATTACAGTTTTATATCTTTATGTTTGAAACATGAAATGTGGCAAAAGGTCACAAAGTTCAAGGGGGCCAAATACTTTCGCAAGGCACTGTATATATACACACGTGAACAAAATTGTTGGTACCCTTCGGTCAATGAAAGAAAAACTCACAATGGTCACAGAAATAACTTTAATCTGACAAAAGAAATAATAAATAAGAATTCTATGAATGTTAACCAATAAAAGTCAGACATTGCTTTTCAACCATGCTTCAACAGAATTATAAAAAAAAATGAACTCATGGAACAGGCCTGGACAAAAATGATGGTACCCCTAACTTAATAGTTTGTTGCACAACCTTTAGAGGCAATCACTGCAATCAAACGATTCCTGTGACTGTCAGTGAGACTTCTGCACCTCTCTGCAGGTATTTTGGCCCACTCCTCATGAGCAAGCTGCTCCAGTTGTTTCCGGTTTGAAGGGTGGCTTTTCCAGACAGCATGTTTCAGCTCCTTCCAAAGATGCTCAATAGGATTGAGGTCAGGGCTCATAGAAGGCCACTTTAGAATAGTCCAATGTTTTCCTCTTAGCCATTCTTGGGTGTTTTTAGCTGTGTGTTTTGGGTCATTGTCCTGTTGCAAGACCCATGACCTGCGACCGAGACCCAGCTTTCTGACACTGGCCAGCACATTTCTCTCTAGAATCCCTTGATAGTCTTGAGATTTCATTGTACCCTGCACAGATTCAAGACACCCTGTGCCAGATGCAGCAAAGCAGCCCCAGAACATAACAGAGCCTCCTCCATGTTTCACAGTAGGGACAGTGTTCTTTTCTTCATATGCTTCATTTTTCCGTCTGTGAACATAGAGCTGATGTGCCTTGGCAAAAAGTTCCATTTTTGTCTCATCTGTCCATAGGACATTCTCCCAGAAGCTTTGTGGCTTGTCAACATGTAGTTTGGCATATTCCAGTCTGGCTTTTTTATGATTTGTTTTCAACAATGGTGTCCTCCTTCGTCGTCTCCGAAGTAGTCCACTTTGGCTCAAACAACGACGGATGGTGCGATCTGACACTGATGTTCCTTGAGCATGAAGTTCACCTTGGATCTCTTTAGAAGTCTTTCTGGGCTCTTTTGTTATCATTCGGATTATCCGTCTCTTTGATTTGTCATCAATTTTCCTCCTGCGGCCACGTCCAGGGAGGTTGGCTACAGTCCCATGGATCTTAAATTTCTGAATAATATGTGCAACTGTAGTCACAGGAACAACAAGCTGCTTGGAAATGGTCTTATAGCCTTTACCTTTAACATGCTTGTCTATAATTTTCTTTCAAATCTCCTGAGACAACTCTTTCCTTCGCTTCCTCTGGTCCATGTTGAGTGTGGTACATACCATGTCATCAAACAACACAGTGACTACCTGGAGCCCTGTATATAGGCCCACTAACTGATTACAAGATTGTTGACACCTGTGATGCTAATTAGTGGACACACCTTGAATTAACATGTCCCTTTGGTCACGTTATTTTCATTATTTTCTAAGGGTACCATCATTTTTGTCCAGGTCTGTTCCATGAGTTTATTTTTTTAAATAATTCTGTTGAAGCATGGTTGAAAAGCAATGTCTGACTTTCATTGGTTAACATTCATAGAATTGTTTTAAATTATTACTTTTGTCAGATTAAAGTTATTTATGTGACCATTGTGAGTTTTTCTTTCATTGACCGAAGGGTACCAACAATTTTGTCCACGCGTGTGTGTATATATATACATATAATATATATTATTACTATTTAATTACTATTTTAAATGTTATATTGTCCTTTCCTTTCCTTTTTTTTTCTTTATTACCTTTTTTTTTTACTTTGTGGTTTTGATTATTTTGTTCAGAGGAGGGCAAAGAACACAAATCCTGTTCTTTACCTGAGTATTACTCAGGTAAATGTAGAAGTCCTCCAAGTACATTTCTACTTCTGCATGTTCTCTACTGAGTTTGGTGTTCCACAGGGTTCGGTTTTAGACCCACTGGTTTTCTCCCTTTACATGCTTCCTTTGGGCAACATAATCCGTAAGCATGATATTAGATTTCATTGTTATGCTGACGACACAAAGTTATATGTCTCAGCGAAACCAGATGAGAAAAAAACAACTTGCTAAATTTGAGCAATGCGTAACGGATATAAGAGACTGGATGCTAATTAACTTCCTACTGCTTAATCCTGATAAGACAGAAGTTCTAGTCATAGGAGCACATCCAGCTAGAAGCAAGATTTTGGATCACACTATATGTAACTTTAGATGGCCTTTCTGTTTTTACTAGTTCATGCTTTTATCACCTCTAGGTTGGACTATTGTTCAACTAGGTGCATAAACAAGCTTCAATTAGTTTTCACTGCTTCTAGTCCTCACTAGAACCAGAAGACATGAGCACATCTTATCTTCACTTGGCTCCCTGTGAAATTTCGCATTGATTTTAAAATACTACTTTTGGCATTAAATGGTCTTGGACCGTAGTATCTGAGTGAACTGCTAGTGTCTTACGATCCACCACGCCTACTTCGATCAAAGGATGCAGGCTGCGTGCATTATGAAAACTAAAGCAGGGGGCCGAGCTTTTTCTTACAAAGCCCCAAAGTTATGGAATAGCCTTCCAAATAGTGTTCGGGACTCAGACACAGTCTCAGTGTTTAAGTCTAGGCTAAAAACCTATTTATTTAACCAAGCATTTTGTAAATAGATTAACCTTAGGTAAAGGAGCAGATCTGGGGGACTCATGGATGTAAAGTATTATGGTGAACTGGTATGTTTAAATGCTGTCCTCCCCACTCTCATTGATCACTCAGGTTTGTTGACAGGGAGGTGATTGGTCACTTTACATCTCAGAGAGCCCTCATGTCTGTGTTTCCTTCTGCCTCTCCCTTTTAGTTATTCTGATATAGTTAGTCCTGCCGGAGTCCCTGCTTGCACTCTGCACTAAAGAATACACCTTATACATTATGCGACTGTTACCACACCTAACTGTTATCTCTCCTCTTCTGCTCGCCCACTTTCTCAATTTCCCTCTTTCTGTCGAGCTATACCTCTGCCCTCTGGACCTGCCTGACTCATCCTGGTGCCCCGCTTCTGGTTGGAGATCTCGTCACATGGATGCCCCGTGTGTCCCTTTGGGATGCGTCTGGTGTCTGGGGACGGTTTCACTCTACTATGAAGACGGTTCTGGCCTCGACTAATGACAGCTGTTTCTCTGAGGACTCGATAGTTCAGGACTCGAATTTCCTACAGGTCTACCTGAGCTTCCAATAACTAGCCTGCAATGGAGTTCTGAGGACTCCATATTAACATCAATTAACATCTGTTAACAACTGCTATACTGAACCGCCTGCCACCTAACACACAGTATGAATGCAAATCAATTCCTGCTTTCTGTTTCACGCAAATGATGATGGGTTCCCTATTGAGTCCAGTTCCTCTCAAGGTTTCTTCCTATTGCCATCCCAGGGAGTTTTTCCTTGCCACACAAGTGTAGTGAAGTAGAAAGTACAGATATTTGTTGTAAAATGTAGTGGACTTCAAGTACAAAGTATTCACTTTTAAAACTACTCAAGTAACATACTGTACATGCTGTATACAGTACTACGGAGTACATGAAAACTGTACTGTATATTTCGAACCTTAGCAATACTATTCTATTTATAATCGTGAAACTATTATATGTAGTGTATGACTATTGTTTGCGGAACCCAATGAGTTCACCCAACTTATTTCCCACGATAGTGTTGAACTTTAAAGGGAATTGGCCTACATCTTTATCGCTGAATGTCACAAAGTGCAGGGAGCACTTTTAGTAATGTTTACCAGGAATCCAGGAAACTTTACCATGTCAATAATTCTCCATATATTTTTGTTTATCCGTTTATTTGTAGTCTTAAATGGACCTCCTTACTATGAAACAGCACCAAAATGTAAATATGTATGTAATAATAAATGTAAATATCCCGACATTAAAATCTGACATTATTCTCCTTGAAGTCTGAAAATGCTCCTGGTGTACTTCTCTTCTTTGTAAATGTGGATTGTTTAATCTCTGAAACGGAAGCGAGTAATCCAGCGCCTGCTGTACGGCGTGTTGATGAGAGAAAGTGCTCTACTTTGAACGGCTGAGATTCAGAAGGTAATTTTAATCAGGAACAAGAACAGAGGAGATAATATGGATTAGAAAAATGCAGACAGCTCAGACGTGTTATTTTGGTCCTTAATCACAGTACTGTACGTTCTGGAAGGGACGAAAAATAGCATTGGAAAATAAATGGAAAAAAATATATATATTACACTTACTAATACCAGAACAATTGTTAAGCAGTGCATTCACATTTGCATAGTACAGTACCTCTTTATACCCATTAGCGTTTTAGCACGCCCCCTTAAACAATCTGATTTTAAAGTCTGCCCTCTGTTACTTTTTATGAGTGGATTTAACAGTGCATCAGAAATAAAAACCAACCACGACAACAGCAAAACAAACATACAAAACAACAAACAGATCTCACACATGGAACAAAATATTTCAAACATGGACACTGGTCCATGATCAAATCAGCAATTTAATCTGCATTAAAACACAGAGCTACAGATTTAAAGAGTCCAGAAAGGCTTTAACAATTTGAAAAAATTCAAAGCATACAGTACGACCATGATTTATAATCACCATTCAGTCCGTGGTTCCTTTGATAAATTGCCCAGTAATGGTGCGGGATATTCTGCCCTGATTCTTAATGGTAATTAATAGAGCTGACAAATGATACAAATGCATAAATCTAAAGATATTTAATTGGAATAAATACCAACAACAGGCGAAAACAATCTTTTGCTGCCTTTTCCCCCTCCCATTAAATCTCAGCGCATAATGATGAATAATACGCCTTGGCTGTTGCATGTGCTGAGCATCTCCGGTCGAGCCGCTTTATTAATGCTGCACGCTAGAGCAATCCATCAGCGTGGCTTCAATCCGGACTGCGCTAATTGTCAAAACGGACGAGGAAGGATTGCTCTTCACACGGTTTAACTTCATTCCGGGGATCAGCGATGAGATTATAGAGTTATTACACAGGTATTAATCATCGTGGACTCAGTAGAAAGCATTTAGAGGGATTTAAAACAGACGCGACGTCGTGTTGCAGCAGCGTTGGTGGTTCTGGAGACTGGGACGCGACGTGTTGCTGAGAAAAGCTGCAGTGTTGTGATTTACGTCAGGCTGTGATTCAGTAGGAAACCTCTCATGTTGGATGGATTGGACTACACGGGCTGAACATGTGCATCGATGAGCCTTCACTGGTTCACCAGTTTTCCTTTCAGTCCAGACCACTGAAGACTGAGAATATCCCACAAGGTCCCATCTGGCTATCACAATTCGGTCCTAATCAGAGTGGTTCAAAGGCTTAAGCTTGCACATTGGTCTGCTTCCAACACATCAAAATATTAACATCCTGCCTAAAGTAATCTTCTCCACTTTCTGGCTCTATTGTAAGGAGATAATCGACGTTTTTACACTTCACCTGTCAGTGGTCACAATGGTATGGCTGATCGGAGTACAGAACAAGTGATTCATCTTACTTCACATCTCCACAGTTCTGAGATCAGCCCTGAGCTCACGCGTGTGTCTGTGTATGTAAAACTTTCAGCATTTTCATTTTCATATGGATGTGAGCAAACTAAAGCAGGAGACATGTAAAAATGATGAAACAGTGGCAGAGACACAAACAGGAAGTGAAACCAAATGCATGTAACACTAAAAATATGCATGATCCTTAGTAACTGCCTCGCAAGGGTCTGGTTTAAATCATTCTGCCACTGGGATTATATTTTGGGAAACAGAACCAACTTACTGTAATGTTGTAGGCTGGTACAAGCACACACACACACACACACACACACACACACACACACACACACACACACACACACACACACACACACACACACACACACCTGGATGATGATTATTTTCTTTGTGAATACCAAATATACAAAAAAAAAAAAAAAGAAAAAAAAATATATATATGATAATTATATATATATATATATATATATATATATATATATATATATATATATATATATATATATATACTCTAAATGAATATACAGCTCTGGTCAGATGGGCTAAATGATTTCAGGACACATACCACGAGTCAAAGGTGTGGACACATCTTTTATACCATAGTATTTCCTTAATTTTTATTTTTTTCATCCAAGGTATCCAAAATATCCAATAATCTCTTTTTATCAGTTGATATTGAGATGTATATCTGCTACTTCTGCTCTGTAAAGCTTCATAACGGCTCTAATCTGAGGTGCTGCTTGAGGTTAACTGGTGATTTCTGAGGCTGGTGACTCTAAATGAACGTCTCCTCTGCAGCAGAGATAACGTTTTGGTCTTGCTTTCCTGGGGAAGATTCATCCTGGTGCTTGCATCATTTTGCAAACACGCTTGACAATATTGTTCTTGCAAGAACTGGAGTTCAATGAAATTGATTTTTAATCATGTTCTATATTTTAAGATTTGAGAAGCTTAAGGTTTGCTTGCTTCATTCATTCCACAACCAGCTTTGGTGTGTAATTGAAGTCAATTTCCTATTGAACATTTAACTTTGTCCTCAGTGAGGAGGTCATGCGCTTTCTTTATTATTTCATCTACTTCTTGCAATTCACCAGTTCCAAGACATGAACCATGATTAACAGCCTTTCCCCCATAATCATAACCTACAGTACCTTTGGTTAAAGCGTTTGTAGACAAAAATGTAAACATTGTAGACACTGACTCTGGTGTTTCAGCAGTTCCCAGTTCATGTCAGGCCTCTGGCTTATTGGAGTCTGTTTTATTTCTGATTATCCAAACCAATTTCTTCTCAGCTGAGTGAGACAGTTTGGCTCTTGGTAAGGTGGCTCCACCTCCCAGTAACTCCCAGTAACTTGTTTGGAATCTGCAGTTTCAAGGGTCGGAGAAATATCCCTGCCTTTTGTACATCTACAGTACAATCCTGTTTCTCAGATCTACACTGAGTTCCTTAGACTTTCCTATTGTATTGTGTGTTGGTCAATCCAATGTGTGTTAATCAAACTTTTTTTTCTGTTGCACAGAGAATATACCAGGTGGTGTCCATCATCGTCATCATTATCATTACCACTAGCAGGAACTTGAGAAGCCTCAAGCTTGGCATGGAAGTGTAAATTTTATGTAAAGCCACTAAAATAAAACTGCCGCATCAAATTCCTTCAGTTTTTTTTCCTTCTTCTACTAAATCCGTTTCTTACAGAAAAAGACCAGTTCAAATAAATCATTCCAAGCCTGATATTGCCATGATGAGTTTATATGCACTTCTGACTGTAACTGTATTTCTTAACCCTCTGACTCACATCAGAGCTGTTGTTGAGTTTTTCTCATGAGGCTTAATGTGCTCTACTGATTCCCTCCTTCTGCTCGAGCCCAGGAGTTTCATTTCAGTGCATGGTGTGTGTGAAAGGTTTCACATCATGCAGATCAGTGACTTAGCAGTACACAGGAGCTGCTATTATTGATTTAGTAGGAGGAAACAATGAGACCATCACCTGCTCTTGTTCTCGTGATCTGTGGCTTGTTAGGGATGTCTCCATGAATAGAGCGATTCTGTTCTCCTCCTTTGTGACCTGCATGAGCTGTGAAGGGTAATTAAAAGTACATTTAATAGAGGGCACAGAGGAAGGTGCAGGCTATTAAAGACTGCCATTTTGACAAAATGAATCATGTCATAGCTGTTCACCGTAGTCATATATTTTCTCTAGCGGTGTGGTAATGGTGCTGCTTCTGCCTCATGATGGGAATGTAACTAAATCGTCTTGTAATGTGAACGTGTTTATTATGAGTAAAAGAGTGCAGGAGAGAGCACAGGTGACATCCGACAATGTCATTTTAATGCGATTTATTCTGGTTTAATTGACTATTTTCACTCCTTGTGCTGTTCTGTTGTAGTAAACTAATCATCAAAAGGGCGGGGCCACGAGCTAAAGTTAGTGGTACAATCACAAATTGAGCATTGTCCAATAACGGCATGATTTCTTAACAGTGTTTTATTAATCTGTAATCACCTTAATTTGCCAGTTATTAGTTTATTAAAGAATATAATAATTGTGAAAATCGTGTTTACATATGATTCATTTAACTTGCAAATAATAAGTTATGTGTATTCTTTTATTTTCTTTCCTATTTTTTTTCTTCTTTTTTCACATTTATTGTTATTTAATATTCACTGATAACAGGATTAAACATTATTTATTTATTTATTGACATATGATTCATTTAATTGCACATGAGATTTATTGACAGTTTTTCAATTAATTGGATTTCGATTTAATTTTTATTTTTTTTTTACAGCAAATTCATTTATTTACACATGTGAATCATTTACATATTAATCATTTAATATAGAGTTTTAGTTTTCTTCATTTTTACATGATTAATAATGATTCTTTTTACACATGATCCATTCTTTCCAACCATTGTAACAATTATATACAGTGGAACCTTGGATTACGAGCATAATTCGTTCGGGAAGTGGGCTCGTATTCCAAAACACTCGTAAACCAAATCATCATTTCCCATAAGAAATAATGAAAACTCAAATTATTCGTTCCACAGCCCCAAAAAATAAATACATAAAAATAATGAATACAATCTATAAAATGAAAATAAAACAAATTAATCTGCACTTTACCTTTAAAAAAAAGTACAAATAAAAAGAGAGTGACGCTCGGTGTCAAAATAAGAGTCGCATGCGTGATACATGATACTCGGCGCTCGTAAACTAATACTTGCTCAGTTTCCGAATAAAAATTTATTAAAAATCTTTGCTTTGTTTGTGGAACACTCGTAAACCACATTACTCGCAATCCGAGGTTCCACTGTATATATATATTTTTTTTTCCAGATTGAAAAAATATATATTTACAATGTATAGTTACATTTAATATTTAATTTAATCAGAAAACCTAAAAGGAAGGCTTTATCTCTGTCTTTTAGAAAGCACTGACACTAGAGACTGCTACACTCTTGACGATTTCTATTATATGAGAGAAACATTTTTACTTTGTTATAGGTTTTAAAAGTTTTGAAGTGTTTATATTGCCAAGTACCTGTCACACAATTCCCTGTATAAGTTGCTGCTACAGAAATGATATGGTTTTGAATGAGTGCATTAATATAAACCTGAATATTTGGAGCTGCGCTGTCAGAGCTCATGTTCTAGAAAATGAAGGGTCTCATATTTTTCAATTTCTTTACAAGTCCACAAAAGTTTGTGCTGTGTGTGTGTGTGTGTGTGTGTGTGTGTGTGTGTGTGTGTGTGTGTAAATGCTTCAGCTGGAATACCTCTCGGATTATGCATTTTCTTCATACATCAACTTATTTTGCTCCTCCTCCAAGTGCACCATGTTTATGTAAATGAGCAATGAATCACAAAAAAAAAAAAAAAAAAATTACAGGGGACTTTACAAGCACAGAACAGTGATAAGACTCTTAGTCGCAGTAAGACATTTGAATGGTGCAAACATTTTTTAAAAAGCTGACGAACGGTGATCCCGGCCGATGCGATGGCTTAGAGCCCACTGCAATCGTTCTCGTGAACATTTACTGTAGCGAGTGATCATTGAAAATCTACATTGCTAACTTCCGGATAAGACACATCTGTCTGTGGGAACTGAACACACAATCATTCACCAACACGTGACAGGAGCTCGGCTTGTAGTTACTGCCACATCCTCCGTACAGTCCTCTAAGCCATTTCCATATGTTTGGGCCATTAAAGGAGTTCCTGGGAGGCCAGTGTTTTAGACATGAAGCAGACAGTCTGATCATGGCTCCGGCATACTGAGAAAACTTTCTACCTTCATGGTATCCAAGCACTAGTGAAAGTGCATTAGTGTAGCACGGGATAACAGAAATCAGATATACAGTAGAGAAGTAAAAAAAAAAAAAAAAATGTACAATATGAAATGACATATTTTAAACTGTAATTAAATTTAATTAAACGCACGACCAGTTCAGTTTTATCTTTACTTCTGAATAAAGTAACCTCAATGTAAATTCTTCTGCACTTCATTCTAACCACTTCCTGTTCCCTTTTCATAAAGTGACATCTCTAAAAACAACACGCTGCCATTTTCTATACCCACTGTCACACTTTTCCCTTTTTTAAACTCCTTTTTTCCAAGAAAGAACTGAGTAGTGAGTTTCTAAGTCACTCTGGTAAGAAATTCAAGTGTGTCCGCCTACACAGAGCTGTCACAGAGACGATGATCACAGTGTTAACTGCTTCTGTGGGTGGAACGCTCCATCCATCTGCTCTCAACTGTCCTGCAAGACCACTGGATGGTTCTAAAGCAGTTTATTCACTGATGACTCCCTGCCTCTCTCTCTCTCTCTCTCTCTCTCTCTCTCTCACAATAAAGTACATAATCACACCTAAAATAAACTCTCTCTTTTTTGTTTTTCCTTTTTAAGAATAAACTAACAGCATTATTATCTTTGGGTTGCGACCTTGGAAAGAGCAACACAAATAAATTAGTGGATAAAAAGAAAACCCTTGCAAAAACAAGCTAGGATGTAAACTTTTTTTTTTTCACACCAAGCACCTGAACTCTGTGTCACGTACTGTATTTTTTGTATTTGTTCATCACGAAACAAAGTTTTTTTGCCCCTCAAGCCTTAGCAAATACAACCTTACCTAAGCTCTCCTCCACATTTACACTTATTCCCATTTCCACTGTGAATTTTAATAAGATATTCTGAAAAGATTTCCTCAAAGCTGCAGGGGTTATTACTTAGTCTGCAATTTGACCGTGTGTGTGTGTGTGTGTGTGTGTGTGTTGATGTAAGTGTATATGAGAGTTGAAGTTTACATAAGTTTGCAATAGATCCACATAATAATTGTAGTCAAACATGGTCTATTTATTACATAAATGCTTTGGGGTACTTATTTTACTTGCAAAGATGCAAACTTAATCTTAAACACTGAAAAATGGGTCTTTTAAACTGCACAACATTATTTAACAGAAACGATGTGTATTAGGTGTTAGACTGTCTGCATCCAGAATTTTATTTATTTATTTATTTATTTATTTATTTATTTTTTATATAATAATTTCATAATTATATATAATATAATTGCTGCCAATTTATGAATGTTGTGGAATTGTGTATTGGTTTAGGTTCTGTTGATTGTATAATCCTTCTGTCAACGGTAAATGATAAAAACATGATTTTCATGTAAATAAAAATTTCTTTTTATGGTTCATTTTGGAATGCAAATTTTTATTAAGGAGGATCTGGTCAGGGTCATTTCAGCCACACATGGACAGTGTCAATTTTGCTACACTATGGTGTACAGCCGAATTTGCTCACCATTTAATCACTCTCAGTATTAGTATGAGAATTTGGTATACACTTTATTATATTTGTTGCTTGATGGAACCTTGGATTGCGAGTAACACATTTTTAAAATACATTTTAACTCGATAAACGCTCGAGGTCTTGATATATATAAGTAGTACATATGCGCTTTGTCTGCCAAGCATCACATGATCACAACTACGCCAATTGGTTCTTCTCCCTCTCGCGCTGTGGGATTGTGGGTAATCGTCTCTCATGCTCAGCCTCAGTGCATGTGCGTCACTTGTAAAGTCAACAACCATGCCCACGTGTACTGTTTACTATAACACTGTGACCATGTGTGTGTGTGTGTGTGCACCATGTATAAGGCAAACGTGTCATTAGAGAGGTTCCTTGTTAATGATCTAGAGTCTTTCTCTGTCAGAGAGCAGATATTCTGTTACTGTGTGTGTGTGTGTGTGTGTGTGTGTGTATGTGAGAAAGTTGTCCTACACAGTAGCCCACTCCCTCCTTTCCTCCTCTCCACTCATTTTAATTCAGCTTCACACATGCACACACACACACACACACACTAGAGGAATCACTGCTGGGATTTTTTTCAAAGGTAAAGTGCAGGTTAAATTATTTTATTTTTACTTTATATTTTGTATAAATTATTTTTTATTAATTACGTTTACATTATTTCTTATAGGGAAATTCGCTTTGATATATGAGTACGTTTATACAAGTGCACTTCTGGAATGTTTTGTCAAGTATCTTGACATCTATTTTTGTATAGCAACCTCCTTTATCCTTTTTACAGGAAAATCTTTTTTTTTTTTCAAAGATTTTCATTGTTGTCATTTTTACATTGTAAACCAGTGAAGTTTCCACATATCCCTTAAAGAGAGAAGAACATTTGGTAACTTCAATGGGATTTTCATATTAGTTTGTATTTTTGCACATTTTTACATTTAAATGAATGTGCTGTTAACTTTATCTGTGTGCGTGCGTGCGTGTGTGTGTTGTAGACCTCTTTGGAGGTGCAGGTCAGGCGCAGACACAGAGACAACAGATAGTGCATAAAAAACAGTGATTTATTTAAAGTCTTTCTTCGTAGGAGGAAAGGTGGATAGTGTGTAGGAGAGAAAGCCCAGTGAATACGGGAGTGTAGGAAGGTGATTTAGCTGAGTAGGTGAATGTGGTGGGGTCTTTAGGTCCTCGTTGGTAGTGGCGGGAGGTTGAACTCTTTTGATGGGCCGAACTGGATAAGGCAGCAGGCGAGGAAGCTGAGGACTCGGTCAACTTCTGCCAAGCTGCTGATGGGAATCTCTGGATCATTCAGTGTCTGTGGACACGACAGAGAGAGAGTAAGTTAGAGGGACATGTACCCGGAATATTGCACTCAGTGACCTGGTGTTTGGAGCTCCTTTTATAAGGCATCAATGACTCGAGTATCGTGAATGATTGTAGTCTGCCAGCCGTGGAGGGTTAAGCTGCCTCGCCTCTCTCTCCCATTGCCAATGGAGCTGGCCGAGGTTCTGAATGCGCTTTGTGTTTGAGTTGAGTAAGGACCTGTCACGCGCTAACAGGCGCTGGCTGTGGGCCCCGATCAAAGTATATGCTCCCTCTTTCAATTCGATGTATTTTCATGTAAAAACCTAATAAAAATCATCTGATCTGATCATAGTGGGTGTTAGTATTAGTTAGCAAGTGGCGTCTCACTTTTTTCCACCGTGCCATTATTTATTTATTATTTACTTATGAAGCCACAAAAAATGTGGGCAATATTACTGTAAGTACCCCCATGATTCCATAGCCTGATCCACTATAGCAGCAATAACTTGAAGGATTCATTTCCTGCATGACCTTTCTGAGTCTCTCACATCATTGTCCTGTTGCATGACCCAATTTCATCCAAGATTTAGCTCTCCGTGATTCTCCTGAAACGCTGTTTGGTTTTAAACAAAGCATTAAGGCCTTAACGCCTTGTTTGGCCTTAAGGGCATTAAGACCAAACAATTTCACTTAGGTATCAACTGTCCATAGGACATTGTTTCAGAAGCCTTGAACTGTGAACTTTGAACTGCGACCATGCACATTGTTCTACACCATTCTGCAGATTGTCTTGCCCGGAACTGGATAACTGGACACAGTTCTACATTCTACGCCAACTATATATTATACACTGTAAACCCGATTAAGTTGGCAAAACTCCAAATATTTGAGGTAATCAGTTACATAATTTTTCATTCATAACAGAACTATCAATGTTTGAGTTTGTTGAACTTGTTGCAAATCAAATAAATCGTTACAGACAATCCGGCCCAGGAATCGACCCTGGGTCTATCGCATGGCAGACGAAACACCTATCACTGAACCACCAGTGCTCTACAGATTTTACCTTGGTGGAACTTTAAGGTGGCAGTTACTGTTACTTAAGTACTTACTGTACGATTACTTAAAATATCAAAATTTGTTCAGCTAGTTCATGAATATACCTAAAAGTTCTGAATACTCAAAAAGTTCTATTAATTTGACCTAATTGCAATTATTTAAGTTAACAGTACTCAATGTGTTTAATTACTTTGAGCATTAGGGTTTACAGTGTATATAACCACTTCCATTTCTATATTTTATTATATTTTATTACATTTCTATATTCCATATTCTACTGTTTAATTTTTATTATTTGTACATTATGTAAATTTAAAAGTCTTTCTCCTGCTAAGGTCTTTTAAACTCATGAGAAGATTGACACCTGTCTTAAATGCTTTCCACTTGTGAATAATCTTTCCCGGCATTGAGTAGTTTAAATATGATTCAGAAGTTGAACTACCATAGTAAATATTGCTAATATTCTGAAAATTTAACCGGGTTGTTACAAATATGAAATACATTTGACGTCAAGAAAACAATGAAAAGGGGTCAGAATTACCCTGACTTCCTCTAAACTCCTTTAGTTACTTGGTGTGGAACTTATTTTGCTCTGTGAATATTTTCTCAGTTCTGGAACAGCAGCAGCAGTCATTAGGAGCCTAAGCCTCCATTAAGCAGTGAATCAGAAATAAGTCGTGCATGCAGCATGGTTAGCTTTGCTGCTTTAAGCACAGCAAGAGGGAATTTGCTGAGAATCATTACTCAGTAGACAATGCCTAGCCAGATTTTTTAACATCACATGTCTGAGAGTAAACCTGATAGAAAGTAATATACAAATGGATGTTTGTGGAAAACTGTAAAACTTCTGCGGGATAAAGCTTTTTCAAAATGTCAGATCCTAATGTCGCCGTCACAACACGTTTATGAATTATAGATAATATGCCATTTAAATACTGTAGCTTTCTCCGTCATGCAGTCCAAGAGTTTCCGTTAGCTAGATTTCTTGCCATAATGTGACGCAACATTCTCTCGTGGCCTTATGCAACATCACGATATTTATATCTGTACGTCTGCACATAAGGCACGAGGACATGCTGCTTTATATTTAACCTGGAAAAGTGAATCAGTGGTGGATTTATTCCTAAAATAAACTTCGGGAGAGGAATGAAATGAATACAAATTACTCAGGAGACCCAGAATGTGACGGAAGGGGCAGGAAGGAGAATGGCTCCTTTGACTTTATAATCACTGTCCATATTGATTTAATGTAGATTTCGGAGCATTGCCTAAGGGTTATCGTGTATTTTTAGAGGGAAATAATCAATGATGGTGCAGCGGGATGAAGCAGAGTTACTGGTGCCACCCTTAAAGTTGATTATTTTCCAATAACAGCAAGAGAAGGACTGTTTTATTATAAAAAATTTTTTTTTTCTTGCTTCACTTAATAGTAAGCTAAGGCCCATTACCTAAACAATATGCACACTCGAATAAATGTTAAAACAGTGATATTATCCAAGAGGGTTGAGTTAAAGTATCGTTTCTTTCTAGAAGCAGGCATTTATTTATTTATTTATTTATTTATTTCTTTAAACAATCCTCCAAGCCAGCACTAAGGATTCAGTCCTTGTGCTTTTTGGAATTTTCCAACACTTCTCATAAAGGGATTGAGTCATGTGTGTTAAACCAGAGAAAGCATGTAAAAAAAAAAGAAGAAAAAAAAAGTGCAGTACATGTAATGCCAAAGGCTTTGTCTGAGATTCAGTGATCGCAGGGTTTTTATCAGGTGGAGTTTGTTGTACTGTTGGTTACATCAGTGAAATAACACAAATCTGGGTTTTAGCATGAATCACAACGTGTGTTCAATCGCATCTAAAATGTAGTCAGTCAATGTGCCTAGTTCTTCCTCCTATTGTACCTAGTGTTGCTATAAATCCACAGTTTGCTTACACATATTGAAACATAATGTTGCTTCACCATTAACAATAGTTACTGATTACTATTAGATGATAGTTACTGATGTACACCATTAACACCTACAGGAATTTTTTTTTTTTTTTTACTATTTTTGAAGTGTGGCCCAACAGATGACAAGCTGCTTCTTCTATTATGATGGTTGAACTGTAACTTTAAGGAGCACCTTTAATTCGAAATTTGCTTTTTAGTCAGTTTTTGACCTTCAGATTGGTCTCCACTGAGCATGTTCATATATATTTGGTTAATTTATCCCCCTAATATGACCTCATATGAGGGATACCCTCCCCAGCTTTGCTCTCCTGGCAGGGGCGGGGCTTGGGAAAAACTCATTGCCATAGAGACTTACATTGACACATGTCTGCTATGACTTATCAAACATGGTCGGTGTTATATGGTTCATGCATCAATCAATCTCCTCTAATCTGGCCTGTGCATTTTATGGCTCTAAATCATGTCAGATTTTTTGACTGACCAAAGTAGATTCATGTTTCACCTCCCCCTCCTCCGCCATACCCAATTTATGTCGAGGGAAAATTCTGAGAAGCTTTTTAGGTTTGAACACATTTGGTATCTGCGTTCGAGTCACAACTTCATTCTATCATGCTAGTGATACAACATTCAGTGATAAAAACATCCTGTTGGTTCAAATAAGTCCTCGTATATACACAAGTATATACCTACAGTATATGCACAATAAATTAACTACCTAATCAAATTCCGACCAAAGCCTGCCCATCGTTTTATACCTATTACCTTGCTGCATTGTCTAATGTGAAACTACTGTAGCAATGCAGCAAATAAAGTTTAATATCGAATTTTAAAAGGATTTAGACTTCAAACCCCATTCCTGGAAAATCTCTCAGAAAATGCCGTTGTGCTTGTTGCTGTTGTTGTTATTGCTTGGGACGTGCACTGAATTCTTCTGCGGCCGTAAATTGCTTTAGATAGAGTAAAAGCATCCAGCAAATTGCTAAGCCATATATCTCTTAAGGGTTCTCCAAAAACACTGGAAAACTATTGAAGAACTGTTAACTCCAATAAATATCTTCACACACCTGGGACTTGCGAGCAACTGCTGTCTAATTGATTAGATTAGCTTCGTTAAGCAATTCCGGTTTACATAATAAATATAAAGATAAGTATAAATGTTGCTTTTTTTTTTTTTTTTTGACTACGCTTTGATGGACTGTGTGCGGGCCTTTTCAACATCATGCCAGCATTTTCTAACCATTTCATTCACACATCACAGCCACATTCCCTGTTTGAACAATGTACAGCATGAATCGAATGCAACTTTAAATACATGTCGACTTTTGGACTAGCCGCTCTGCATCCATTAGCCAAATAACTTAACCTGATGTGACATGACATTCCTTGCAGTGTTTTATGGTCTCGTGCAATATTAAGACATTTAAATTTATATGTGCGTGAGCAAGACAGTGATATAAAGGCATGAGGTTCTTCTGCTGAGGAGAGCAGGGGCAGTGGAAAATTTATGCCTGAGCCACAGAGTGGAAAAGAAACAAATCAATACAAATTACCCTGGAGGCCTGGCAAGCAGGAGACTACCTCAGCCGAGCAATCAATGGGGGAAGAAGAAGAGAGAAAAGAAGAGAGTCTTTTCTTTTCACCATGTTTCAATTTCGATACTGTCCAGTTTTATTCAATGCGCTTTTCTGAGCAAATCCTAATGTGTTTGTCCTCTGACTGTAAGAATGAGTCTAGCTGGATCAGAGACTGTCAAAAGCTTAGCCACGATGGACTACAGTTCATTTTATTTATTTATTTATTTATTTATTTATTTATTGTTGCTGTAACTTTTTCTTTTAATTTACTAGTTGTAACAGAGGGAGTTGTGGCAGGACGTACTGTAAGTGGAGACTATTCACTATAAAACACTATAAAATACAAACGTGACAAACAAAAACAGCGAGATTCAAGCTATCAAAACCAAAAGCCCACAAAACCAAAACAGAAATATACAACAGGACAATTTAGGATATTAAGATTATCCTACGCATATCCTAATGATATTAAGATTAGAACAGTACCGCTGCTCTGAACCTTGGCCTGTTAAACCTGATCGTGAATCAGGTGCTCAATGTACTGTGTTTGACAAAATTGTGAATTGATGTGTAATTTGCTTAAGGTGTAACTAATGTATTGTCCGTTTATTTTTCTTTTGTATTCATACGCTGTACTGTATGTATTTGTATTATGTCTATGCTTTATATTTGCATCCAGCTGCTGGATAAATATTGGACCAACTACATGCTGGGTTAATTTAACCCAGCAAAATGGGTTACTTATTTAACCCAGTAAGATGGGTCAAATATTCAATCCAAATGTTAGGTCATATTTAACTATAATGCTGAGTTCATTCTACCTCACAAATAGGTTATTATTATTTTTATGTTTTACATGTCTATGGGTAAAACAGTTTAATTACTTTGATATACTGGTCTATTACAAAAGAAAACACTAAGTTTTGCAAACCATACATATATGCAATAAACAACACCCAATTAATTGTACAAAACATAGAAAAATATTTATCTTTCAAAAGCACAAGATCAGATAATGCAAAACAAGTTCAAGAGCGACATCATTACGATACTATTACTGAGAAGCACTAATGCCTGAGAGCAGTGCTGGTCATTATCTCCCAACATCAGGATGTAGGTGTACGGCCTCGACTGACAGATATTCCACGGTGTTGGTTCCAACCTTAGAAAGAAAGAAATTAAAGAAAGTAAAAAGTTTATGGAAAAATTCGAGAGGGTTGGCTAGTATGCATATTTGTAAGAAGATTAGTGTTTTGTAACACCTCAGCTATTTTATATGTGTTTGCTAACGCTAGCAACCTAGCTAAATGCTAGCCTTCATACACCCTGCAAGCATTCTACAAAGAAAGCTAAAAAAGCTCAGACATTTTTGCAGTTTCTTTCATACACAGGTGGGGTTCTTTGGTTTGGCTAGCTAGCAGCCATTGTCAGATAAACTAGCACGCTATAGCACAGACCAGGCTGAAAGTTTGAGTGTAGCACGGTAACAGTAATAAATGTTACATACAGTGAACAAATTCAGTCATAGCTGAGTGAAAGTGTGTATACAGACCTTGTATTGAATGTTTACATTTCCTCCTTAAATGCGTGAGGAGAAAGAAAAAAAGACACGAAGCCGACACAGCCACTGAATACACCGGTGAACTTCGGGGGAGGGGCGGTCTTGTCTGTGATGTTAGCTGTCGCTAGCTAACCCAACTCCAACCCAGCAAGCTGGGTTAAACAAAAAGTACCCAACTCCCTGTAAATAACCCAGAAATATTACCCAACAGAGGCAACCCAGCGTTTTTTTGTGTGTATCTTATCTTATCTTATCCTAGTGTGTAGCAGTAAATACTAGTCCTCTTGGATACAGTTCCATACATGAGACTGGTACGTGGGGGGTTGGGTGGTCACAGTTATGTCTCCTGAAAATATATGCATCATACAAAATTCTGGACACTCATTTAACAGGTTTGAAGTTTTTACCGTATACTAACAAAATATACATGCCCACCCTCTGCCCATCAAAAAAATTAATAAAATGCCCAGTCAGTTCTGCTGATTATTATTTATAGACCCTTAGGATTCTTAGGAAATTTTCTTTTTTGTGTATTGTGTGCAAATTTCATCAATTTTTCATCAAACTTGCAAGCTCCCTTTAAGAACAGTGTTTATGCCCATTCTGGATTCAAGGGAAGGTGGTCACATTCAGTACTTAAATAATAATAATAATAAGAAGAAAAATAAGAACAAGAATAATATTCGTAAAATGTATCCGTCAGGATTTAGGCATCATGGCACAGAGACAGCACTGGTTAAAGTGATAAATTACCGACTACTAGCCTCTGATCTCAGTTGTGTCTCCTTGCTTGTGTTGCTTGACCTTAGTGCAGATTTTGACACCATTAATCGTACTATTCACCTTGATAGATTAATAAATTATTTGGGAGTTTATGCCCTCTCCAGGCTCAGGTCCTCAATATGAATTTGTTGATATAAATAATAACATCTCTAAATATAAAGTTTGGGTGTCCCATAAGATTCCTTTTTAGGCACTTCTCTTTATATGCTGCCTCAGCGTAATATCGTGAATGATTATGGTACTGTATTAGTTTCTACGGTTATGCTGATGACACAGTCTCAGCAAAGCCAGATGAGAGACACCAACTGAATAAAGTTAAACGACATTGGACACCGGATGTTTATGAACTTTCCTCTGCTTAATTCTGAGAAGACATTAGTACTAGTGCGCAGATCTCATGCGGCTAGAAGTATAGTCACCTTTCTGATCACACAAAAACCTCTGGAAGGCCTTTCTGTCTCATCATGTGTAGAAGTGAAAGACCTTTATAGATTCCAGTCCTTCGTTTGTAAATAATAAGCAGCCTTCTTTAATGTCATAAATATTGCCAATATAAAAAAAATATCACCTAACTACACTTTGTAAAGAAACACCCCAATGTGTGGATGTTCTTCTACTGTAGGTGCACAAACAAGCTTCACTTAGTCCAGAATTCAGCAGCAGGAATTCTTACGAGAGCTAAAAGATATCAGCACACCAGCTCTATCTCATCCACGTTGCACTGGCTCGGCTGAAAACAGTGCCTATTTGTTTAGACAAGTCTTTTGTATTTGTTTTCTTGGGAAAAGGGGCAGATATGGAGGTTTCATAGGGAGAGGATATTCTGGTATTTTTGGCATAGTAAACCGATGTGTTTTGGATGCTGACTGACGATGACTTGACCAGTTGCTTTACTTCCTAAGAAGCCCTCATGTCTGTGCTTCCTTTTGGCACTTCCTTTTAAGTTATGCCATCATGGCTAGTCATGCCTGAGTCCCTGCCTGCACTCTGCACACAAAGTATGTTGACCTTATCCATTACTTGACAGTGAGCAAACCAAATTACTGTATTTCTCTCTCTCGAGCTCTCTCCTTCGCTCTCTTTAGCTCCCTATCCTCAAGATATACATGGCACTACTGAGATACCTACCTCTGCTGAGGACTACTTCTCTGGTCTGACCTGCTTGATCGATCATGTCGCCCTAATCCTGATTGGCATTCTCAGCACATGGAGATCACTCATGGCTGCTGATAACTGACCAATATGGCCTGCTTCTAGATACATGTGACAACTAAGGATGGATCCACTTGGAAATCATGAAGATGGCTTTGTGCTTAACTTGGTTGATACAAATTGTTTCACTATATCAAAAAAGTTGAGTCTGGTTCCTGTGAAGGTTGCTTCCTCATTTAAGATTTTCCTTGCAACCATCATCACCAACGTTATAAAAGTATAAATGTATTACTTGTTAATTTACACCCAGAACGTTTATTTCTGTATAGCTGGTTTGCGACACTGTCCACTGTTAAAATTAATACAGTTATGTTATTTATAATTATTATTCTATTATTTTTGTGTAAAAATGATATATATATATATATATGCTTGTAGTGGGTCTCAGTATTAGGCAAATACAACCTCATACAACTTTTTCCACTATGTTTTTCTTTATTTAGCAAAAAATAAGCTAATAAAAAGAAGAAAAAAAGAACATGAAAGCATGACTTCCTGCAAACAACCCCCATGATTCGGTAGGTGGTAGACCCACCTTTAGCAGAAATACCTTGAAGTTCCTGTGTCATTTCCCGTATGATTTTATCAGTCTCTCACATCATTGTGGATGAATTTTGGGCATTTACTTATGCACTGCTTTCCTAAGGTCTGGACTTTGCCTAGTTCATTCCAAACATTGATTCTTTTATTGTTTTTGGCTTTTATTGCTTTTGCCATACATGATGCTGAGAATTAAGCGAATATTTAAACAAATCCACTTTGGTCTTACTGTATCTGTGCATAGGACATTGCTTCCCAGAAGCCTTGTGGTTGGTTCAGATGCAATTTTTTCCAACCTTATTTGTGCTTCTAAATTCGTTTTAATCAGAAGAGGCTTTCTCCTGGCAACCCTTCAAAACAAATCATATTTGTTCAGTCTTCTTCTAATTGTGCCATCATGGACTTTAACATTGAACATGCTCTTTGAGGCCTGTAGGGTATCAGATGTAGCTCTCTTTTTTGTAGTAGTAACTATTTTTGTTTTGTATTTCTCTGAGCGTTGCACAGTCTGACCCTGGGGTGAATGTGCTGGGTCATCCACTCCTGGGAAGATTGCCAACTGTCTTGAATGCTTTCCACTTGTAAATATTCTTTCTCACTGTAGGTTTTATAACCCTGTCCAGCAACAATTGCTTCTCTAAGACCATTGCTTATATCTTTCCCTCTTGGTATTGTGTTAACACACCCCTGAATACTCCAGACTAGCAAACAGTGAAAAAATGTCTGCTTTTAAAATGGTTTCCACACCGGCTGATGATCAATTAGTCAAGGGCTGATGATTAAAGACCCTCGTAAATCCTCTGGAAGCAGTAACTTTGTATTACCCATGTTTGGTTGTTCTTTTTAGTTTCATATTTGTTTAATTGCACAGTGAAAAAAAATGATATAACAAATATATATATATTTATATATATTTGCATATATATATATATATATATATATATATTTACAGGGTGGGCCATTTATATGGATACACCTTAATAAAATGGGAATGGTTAGTGATATTAACGTCCTGTTTGTGGCACATTAGTATATGTGAGGGGGCAAACTTTTCAAGATGGGTGGTGACCATGGTGGCCATTTGGAAGTCGGCCTTCTTGGATCCAACTTTAGTTTTTTCAATAGGAAGAGGGTCATGTGACACATCAAACTTATTGGGAATTTCACAAGAAAAACAATGGTGTGCTTTATACTAATATACTAATGTGCCACAAACAGGACGTTAATATCACCAACCATATATATAATATATATATATATATATATATATATATATATATATATATATATATATATATATATATATATATATATTGTTGTTGTTGTTTTTTTTGTTTGTTTGTTTGTTTGTTTGTTATTTTTCTTCTGTGGTTGTATTTGACCACTACTCACCAAGATCAGATGGGTTTTTTTATGGTTTTACACAAAATATAATTAAAATGGGGAATTTAACTTTTGAACTTGGCTGTATACAAATATATTAAATGAAGTTGAATTGAACGGTTTATAAGAACAACATAAATCAGAATCATTAGGTTCTTTTATTGAAGGTGATAACGGTCAGAATTTTCTGATTCACCAAAAGGGAGGATTCAGACAATTAAATGTGTAATGGTCAGATAAATTTATATTGACCGGCGTTACACTAATTGAGGTCTTTATCTCCGCATTGGTGTTCCATTAAAACTGGACGAGCAAAAAAGGGCGGACACACAAACAATTAAACAAACAAAATGTGTATTATACAAAAAAAATAAATAAATAAAATAAACAAACGGTGCACCAAAACCAAATAAACTAATGATATTTACAAAAATACATACAACAGTGTGTGTGTGTGTGTGTGTGTGTGTGTGTGTGTGTGTGTGTGTGTGTGTGTGTGTGTGTGTGTGTGTGTAAGTGTGTATGAGCGTGTGTGAGTGGATAAAGTGTCCAGAGTCCGGGTTATTGTAAGTGTGTGTGTATGAGGAGAAATGATTCAGCCTCAATGGGTTAGCGAACATGAGAGAACGAAGACAGAGTGTGAGAAGTCCTATAATGTCCTACCAATGTATCTATAAATAGACAAAATTCATGATTTCATTCATGAATACATAACCAATAGTCATGAACCCTTTCAAATGTTTTAATAATGATCTTTTATGCATGCACAAAAATCACAACATTGATCTGAAAACTTTAAAGTTGCCACTTCAGTGACTTTCTGTTATGGTTTATTTTTATTTTTATTTTTTACGATCTAGCCATAACAGCTTTCTGTTTTGGCCTTTAAGCTAATTGTTTATCCTCATGTGAGTTGAATCGTGTATTTTGGAGTGGAATCAGCACTAAACTCTGCAATAATGTTACCCTAAGGGGTTTGAGGTTGGAATTGCTGATATACAACTACAGGATTTGTTTACTAAAAATTTAGGCAAGTGAATGCACAAAACAAGGGCAACGGCAACAGATATACACTCACCTAAAGGATTATTAGGAACACCATACTAATACGGTGTTTGACCCCCTTTCGCCTTCAGAACTGCCTTAATTCTACGTGGCATTGATTCAACAAGGTGCTGAAAGCATTCTTTAGAAACGTTGGCCCATATTGATAGGAGAGCATCTTGCAGTTGATGGAGATTTGTGGGATGCACATCCAGGGCACGAAGCTCCCGTTCCACCACATCCCAAAGATGCTCTATTGGGTTGAGATCTGGTGACTGTGGGGGCCATTTTAGTACAGTGAACTCATTGTCATGTTCAAGAAACCAATTTGAAATGATTCGAGCTTTGTGACATGGTGCATTATCCTGCTGGAAGTAGCCATCAGAGGATGTGTACATGGTGGTTATAAAGGGATGGACATGGTCAGAAACAATGCTCAGGTAGGCCGTGGCATTTAAACGATGCCCAATTGGCACTAAGGGGCCTAAAGTGTGCCAAGAAAAGATCCCCCACACCATTACACCACCACCAGTAGCAGCCTGCACAGTGGTAACAAGGCATGATGGATCCATGTTCTCATTCTGTTTACGCCAAATTCTGACTCTACCATTTGAATGTCTCAACAGAAATCGAGACTCATCAGACCAGGCAACATTTTTCCAAGTCTTCAACTGTCCAATTTTGGTGAGCTCGTGCAAATTGTAGCCTCTTTTTCCTATTTGTAGTGGAGGTGAGTGGCACCCGGTGGGGTCTTCTGCTGTTGTAGCCCATCTGCCTCAAGGTTGTGCGTGTTGTGGCTTCACAAATGCTTTGCTGCATACCTCGGTTGTAACGAGTGGTTATTTCAGTCAAAGTTGCTCTTCTATCAGCTTGAATCAGTCGGCCCATTCTCCTCTGACCTCTAGCATCAACAAGGCATTTTTCGCCCACAGGACTGACGCATACTGGATGTTTTTTCCTTTTCACACCATTCTTTGTAAACCCTAGAAATGGTTGTGCGTGAAAATCCCAGTAACTGAGCAGATTGTGAAATACTCAGACCGGCCCGTCTGGCACCAACAAACATGCCACGCTCAAAATTGCTTAAATCACCTTTCTTTCCCATTCTGACATTCAGTTTGGAGTTCAGGAGATTGTCTTGACCAGGACCACACCCCTAAATGCATTGAAGCAACTGCCATGTGATTGGTTGATTAGATAATTGCATTAATGAGAAATTAAACAGGTGTTCCTAATAATCCTTTAGGTGAGTGTAAATCAATCTGCTACATCCACTCACATCCACTTCATTTTCATTCAGAATCTAATCCGTTAATCATGTGACAGTAGCACAATGCACATGATCGTGCAGCTCAAGAGATTCAGTTCAGTAATCAGAATGAGAAAAAAGACTGATCTCTGTGACTTTAACTTTGGCATCGTTGTTGGCTCCAGATGGGTAGGTTTGAGAATTTCGTAAACTGCTGATCTGGGATTTTCACACATACCAGTTTGCACAGAATGGTGTGAAAAACAACAAGAACGGCAACAACAACATCAAAAACACTTAGAGAGTCTTCAGGCTGGAACATCCGGTTGATGATTGAGATCAAAGGAACATGAGTAGTACTTCTCTGTAGAATAGTCGGACTAATGCTTTACTTTACATAGCGCACTGATACAGACGTCATCAGTGTCTTTCTCAAAGAATACAAAATAGCAAAACAGCAAACCAAACAGATTGAGACAAAATGGGAAGAAATCACAAAACTGGAAAATTAAAGCAGATGAGCAATAGACAAAAGTAAATGATTTATAGTGCAAATAATAAAAAACAGCTGAGACAGTAATGCGAAGGTCACAAAATATACCAAAAAGATAGATTCTATGTCTACACAGAGTTGACTTGTATCAATGAACTACAGATGTACAGTAAACAATCTATATGCTAACAGAATGGAATGCATGTGGTTATTTTAAGATACAAAGGACAGGGACTAGCTAATCTATCTAGACCAGGGGTGTCAAACTCCGTTCCTGAAGGGCCGCAGACCCGCAGGGTTTTGTTCCAACCCTCGAGGACCTGCAGAGTTTAGCTTCAACCATAATTAAAAACACCTGATCCACCTAATCAAATCATTAAGGCTTATTTGAAAACTGCATAGATAGATCTAGACTATCTCATTTTGACCGATACACATTCACATTTCATACAAACTTCCGTAAAATTTCTTTTGATTATGTACAGCTGCTTTGCAACTATGACAATTGTTACAAGCTCTATACCAATAAAATTGAATTGAATTGAGATGTTCTGTGTTTAAGGCATGGGACTAGTAAACAGAAGGGTCCCGGGTTCAAACCCCAGCACCTTCAAGTTGCCGCTGTTGGGAACTTCAAGACCTTTAACCTTCAACTGCAGGGGCGCCGCCCCCCTTAAAGCTAGGCAGATAAGAATGCTACTTTAACGTAATAATTATTTATTTTAATAATGAAATAAAGTCATTTAGTCACAATATTCTGCTGTAATTCTTAATATAATTTATTTGCAATAAAAATTTTTAAAAAACCTAAACTGTATTACCTTCATTTGTGTTCATGTATGAGTGTCTATGTAGGCACGTGAATTTTTGAAAAGCATGTGACCTGAGGCTGAGCTCTGATTGGATCTTTTCAAATCATCTTTGGGGCGGAGCACTGTGCGCCCTGAACCCTCCCACTTTTGTTCTTAGCGAATCAATATTGTTTTTCAAAATTTGGGCTCATGTGATTGGACCGTTCTCAACGAGTCTTTTCCAGCACTTCTTATGGCAAGCGGAGCTGCTGACTGGATGCGATGTGAGTCAGGACTTTATTTTACACTAGTAGTAATGATGCGCAATCGCCTGATAAATGGATATTGACAGACGGGTATTAAAAGTTTCATTTTAATTTTGTTTGCGCCCCTCGAAAAATCTTTGCACCAGCCGCCACTGCTCGTTTGTAAGTCCAATTTGTTAATACTGTAAGTGAAACAAACATTGTATACTGTAGGTATTAGGATACTAACACAACTGGGTATACACAATAGAAAACTAACATGTTCCATGCTCTTGTCCTTGTTCTTTAGAATCATGCTGATGGTTGAAAGATTCATGTTAAAGGGATGAACAATTTTCACCTTTTCACCTCACTTTTGTCTCCATTGTTATTGCTTGACACTTCTTAGCAGTACCAGCTGCTTTTACACTTGACTCCAGACATCCTGGCGCCCACGCTGCAAACATGTGACCATGTACACAGGGGGCCCATGTACATTGGGGGCAGGGGTAGCTCAGTGGTTAAGGCATTGGACTACGGTTCAGAAGACACATGTTCTTATCAGTTCATAACCTCGAATGTTTGTATGTACTGTACAGTAGGGGTCTAACTGTACATATTAAGTCTCCATTGCATTAGTGATCCAAAATTGAGATCAGCTCAGCTTGTTAGGCACAGATCCACACAATACGTTCACTAGACTTTTAATGCATTAAATGAGCAAATCTGGGCCAATTTTATCAAAGTAATTCCCATCAGGATGTTGTTGCCTTTTATATCAACTGGTTGCTAATCCTGTAAGCTTTTTTTTTTCTTCTTCTTCTTCTCTTCATCAGGTTCGATGTTGAGATGAGAAGCTTAACAGCTGCTGAACTAAAGAGCATTTCTAAAACTAAAGAGACTTCTTAAAACAAAAGACACATGGCTTTATCTGTAATCAGGGTTTTGAGTAGGTTCTACACTTTCCCACATTGGAAGCGACTTATTTGGCATTATAACAAGTCACGTAGGCTTTTATTGTCATTTCAACTGTATACAGTTCAGTACAGAGTGAAAGGAAACAGCGTTCGTCCATTACCAAGGTGCTACAGTACATACTGTCCGTCCAACATAAATGAACAGGGCTAGCTAGCTAGCTAATTAAGACACTGACTAGCTAAACCAAATTGACAACAGAAATTAACCAAACTATCCAAGTACTATACAAGAGACAGCTAAAGACAACATAAAATGCCCATGCAAATGTGCAAACAAGAGCTCGACAACGAGACACAATGCAATGTTTCGTGATAGTGAGTTGAGGTATTGAGGTAAAACAAAGTCGACATTTCTTGTAAAAGTAGCAGCAAAGACAGGAAAGAGTTCCTGTCAGCTGATAGGTATAAATATTGTGCAAAAGAAGCAATTGCAGGTCGGTGTATGGAACTGCCAGATGGTTGTACGTAGATCAGTGTGTGTGTACGTCCTTTTGTATTGAGATGATTATGTTTATCTGATGTATCCACACAAAAAGCTCACACCTATCACACTCCATACAAGTTGTAACTGCAAGTCTTGGGCGAAACCCTTAAATAAGTTCTGTTTCAGCCTTTCAGTATAACATACAGTAGGTGGTTGAGTGGCTTTATCTGGAAAAGCAATCACCATGAGAACACCATCTCAGGTATAAAACATGGCAGTGGTACTCTCATGTTGACCTTTGGCCTTCTCGTTGCTTCGACAACTTTGTCCTCATCAAAGCGGACTTGTGTTCCTGCTATAATTCTTTCCATTTGGCCTAATGAATTATCTCTATGCGATGTTCTTGTCTTTCATGATTATATCCTGATTAATGATTTAATTAAATGCTATGATCTGGGGTTGCTTCAGTTGGTCCTGTCTAGGCTCAGCAATGTTATGTGGCAATAAAATGAAATCAGCTAAAGACCCGGTTGTGCTGAATGATCGGGCTGTCAGATGTATTATTGAGTTTTTTTCGTTTTCGAAAGAGTGGGTCTGGGAGCATGAGGAATCATGGCCACCGTACTCAATGCTACAGCCGGTTAACACAAAGTACTAGAGTGTATGACTAGGTCTTCGGCCAAGCAAGATATTAATATCTTAGAGATATTATTATTTATATGACAGACTAATATGTGGAGGTTCATGACACACGTGACATGACTATAAGTTCAATTAAGTTTATTTCAGTTCCAGTCATACAGTAACGCTGCGAGTTGCATAAACACTCAAGAAATTTGATCAATTCCTCTAATCTGAATTTGAGGACAAACCTATCTCCCCGGTGTACTGTCCAACAATGTAGACGTATCCTAGCTACTTTACCTGCATGACTCACCCGGGTGTTTCTGTCTTCAGTCTTTCCTTATGAAAAGTGCAAAAAACAGAAGTGAGATTTGGAGCATATCTTTGGGTTATGGGACTCAAAATGAAGTGCAAATATGCCATAGCTCATGCACACCGTGCCATCTGGAAATCACGGCCCGAATAAAATGCGTTGTTATCCAACCTCAGAGACAGGACACATTGATCCAAAGTAGAGAACCTGTCTCAAGGTTCAATCCAGAGGTCAGATGCCTCCAGGGAAATGCTTATTACCGAGCTTCTGGGCCAAAACATGAAGGTTTTTACACATAAGAATGTATTCATGTATTCTAGCTTGGCCTTTTCTGGGGAAATAGATGCTCAGATTTCACATGCAGGGTGCATTACGGGCTGTTCTGAGTGACTGATGCAAGTGCTGATGCAAGCTGAAGGCCATGCTATGCAGCTCTGGTTAGAGCACAAGCTGTGACATGGGCTTAAGGGCACTTGTCGCATGGAAAACTCCTGCATGTATCCAATTTATAAAATCTTCAAAAACACAAATACCGATGTTTGCATATAATGTTAACTGCATTGCTTTGTGACGATGGCAAAGGAAACTCTTAGGAACCAAAAATAAGTATTCCGACCAAATGTTTAGCTGACTTAAGCATACTTACATGTATATATATAGCATTTAGCATTTAGCATACTTAATGATCGACACCAAAACACCAATCAGCCATGAATTCCTAGAGACCTGAAAACCACTGGTGACCAAACCGTGAATAGGCTCTTCCTATGTGTGTATATACTCCACCCAACCCTCCATATTTGGCTCCAAAAGTACCAAACGTTCTGATGTTTTATGTAATTTAAACAGCCTTTCTGATTTGTTTTTTGGCTCTCGATTTTGGCAAATCTCACAAGTCTTGCCAAACAAACAAGGTTTTTGTTTGTTAAGCTAAACAATGACAAATTAATTATTCAAGCATCAAACAGTTAACTAAAGGCATGAACCAGTGAGAAACAGGTTCAGGGGATTAGTACACTGATGATGATGATGATGATGATGATGATGATGATGCTGAGTGGTTGGACCAGACGAGAGGGTTAATGAGGTTAAGGTTTCAAAAACAACCAGTTTTTAAATTGTATCGTTGGACACTTTAGTGGTAAAACATTTGTTCGCATTTCTTTAAGTTGATCAACACCTGTTAATTTCATTTCATTTAATATGAAGAAATGAGGCAGCTCAAGACCTTTGCACAGCACTGTTTATAAGGTGAACAAAAGTACATTGGTACCTAATAGTGGGTGTATGTTAAACTTATTATCTAAAATAGTGCGCAAACATACAAACATGATTTGTTGATTTTACAAATATTAAATCAAATAAAAACACACACACACACACACACACACACACACACACACACACACACACACACACACACACACATGAGACTATCATTATTTTTAATGGAAGTTTAGGTATGGTCACAGTAACACATTTCATAATAAACAGCAAACAACAACAAAAAAACACAGAAACGTTGTCTTTTTAGAACACTTTGTCTTCTAAATCAGGAATAATGCATTCATATTCACATACAGTACTGAACATCTCTGGCTCATTACATGCGCTTAACCCAAAAGGTATAAAGGTCCGTACATTGCTGAATCTGTCAATGAGGCTTCAGTGTAGGCTTCACACTTCACTGCCAGCTCATTTCTCTTGAAACCCAGCTCAATAACACAGCTCATTCTGGAAGAAGAGATCCTCTGACTCATTGTGCATGATGTTCCACCTCCTGAAGTCTCGTCATTAAAGTAAACACCACTAATGCAAAACAATCATTTAGTCATCTATATTTTCGCCGCGTGTTCTCTCAGCTAGCAGATGAACATCTTGACCTTTCAAAGCCGACCCAGACTGCACTCCCGGTTGTGTCCGGGACATGGAGGAGTCTAAGGAGGCGTCCTAATTTACTCCACAGATGTTTGAGACGGAGCTCAAACATCTTCACTGGGGAAGCATGATTTATTTATCTGGTCTTGGATAAGAAAATGTACACCAGGCTATTAATAGTGCTCCTTGGCGAAGGCTATTACATCTCCGCACAGTTTAATATTCAGAAAAGTTAATAAGTCAGAGCGCCTAGTCCTTAGGGAGAAAACTTGCTCTTCATTAAAGTGTTCCCCAACAAGTTGCGAATCTCAAAGTTTTCCAGGATTTGAAGGGAATCAAATCAGAGGACGTGAGCGTGCAGATGGTCACTAATCACTCAGCTCTTCATTTTTACTGACTTGCAGATGGTGATTACCCGCGAATTCCATTCCAATCAAAGAAGTGTCACACAACTCTCCTCAATAACAGCATAACGTTGGAAAATAACTCTTAATTTGCAAACACAGACAGCGCTAGCAATAGTCTGTCATGGTAAATGAGTTGGTTTCCATCTACTCTGAGAAAACAACTACGCTGTGTTGCCATCAGCAAACCACTGTTAATGGGAGTCCTAAAAACGCTTTAGTTTAAAGCAACAGAAAACGGTCATGTGACCTGATGAGTCCAGATCGAGTTTATTCCAGAGTGATGTGCTTGTGAACTGTAATGCATAGTGACCACTGTACAAGCCTGCGGCGGCAAGTCAAGTCAAGTCATTGTCATTTCAACCATATACAGTTTAGTACACAGTGAAACAAAATACTGTAACAGTCCTCCAGGACCAAGGTGCAACATACAACATAAATTAACAGCATAAATTAAGAAAACTTATTGGCTTCTGGTTGGGGCGTGAGATGATGTTCTTGACAGTGACATCATCGTTGCACTTGTTGATGTACAGTAGCTGGTCACAGATGACGTACTGTATACTCCTACTGCACAAGTTGCTGAAGTCACCGTAAGTCCCAGTCAGTGTTTTCAAAACATTCCTGAAGAGCAGAGATGATTCCTGGGTTTTCACCTGCTTTAACGGGAATTGATGGCCTGACGAGTGGTCCGTATGGTCCACGAATTTGCATGGTTGAAATCTCCGGTGAAAATAAACAGTCGAGGTTTACGGAGGTTTGACTTCATTGGCCTGAGTGCAAGGTGTAATGTACACTCTGACAATGAGAACGATGGTGATGAATTTGTGCGATAAAGAGCCAGTTGGCTAGGGTTTGTCTTTAGCCTAGCACAGACTCCAGCCCGCTTTGCCATGGCTCCACTTCCTCCGCTTCCTCGTGCACTGCCTCCGATGCCCCCTCCCCCTTCGGCCACTGGTATCCGGCAACGCAGTACATTCTGAAAGCAGTTTACCGGATTATTGAGTTCAGAAAAGTGTCTGGCGGTGGTATATATACGCAAAGTAAACAAAGTAGCACCATTTTTGGATGGCGGTGTTATGAACTGGGGTCGCTTCCATTGCTTAGGTCTAGGCTCAGCAGTGTTATTTGGCCATATAAATAAAGTCAGCTGATGACCAGAATGTCCCAAATGAGCACATCATCTGTGCTGTAATCAAAGCTAAAGGTGGTCGCTCCAAAAAAAAAAAAAAGAGGGTATATTATCTATATCACAGATTTGAAAGAAAAGACGTCCCACATGTACGCTAACCTACTTGTGCAAAAGTGGTTCTGAGGATGAGCATGAGGAATCATTTTCATACATGAACTGGAAACCAAATTGTGCACCATAATCAAAGCTAAAACAAATGACCTGCGTCATTAAAATCGACCTGCAGTTTTCAGCTGCACTACTGTCGGAACGTCCGTTCTGGAAAATTACACCGCCTGACCAATCATAAGCAAGAATGGAATATCTCTGTGGGGTAATCCCAGTGTTTAAGATGTTTAGGGTGAACCATCAATTCATGGCTACTGATTTATGGTTTCATGTTTAGACTTTTATTAACTATTAATTATTAAACAGGCACCAGGTATATTTTGTGCTGTATTTAGATGCCAACTAAAATAAGCAGGTCTTTTTAACTTTAATTGGGTTTTGAGAGGCTCTTTATGGTATATATTCTATATACACACATACAGAGAGAGAGAGAGAGAGAGATTAGCCCCATTGCATTAGGGTCCAGAAATTAATTTCACCATCACAAAATGAATAATCTCCAACACGATAATCTAATACAGCTGTCACATCTGAGATGTAGCGTTTGTGTGTGTGTGTGTGTGTGTGTGTGTATGTGTCCTGTAGGCTGTTTTATTGAGCTTCATAAATTACTAAAGCCCTATCCAGGCTCAGGTCAGTTATAGCTGATACACACTCCTATAAATTTGAGTTATGATTTGTTTATTTATTAACATACAGTATATATATATATATATATATATATATATATATATATATATATATATATATATATATATATATATATATATATATATATATATAAAACTGTAAACTAGTGCGAAGTTGTTAACTGAGATATTATAAAGAGTGCCTCATCTGCATACACAGTGTAGTAATGTTTTGGTTCATTACAGTGTGTACAAATGACTAGATGCGGTCAATAAATGTCGAATGTCTCTTGTGTATTCTGGATAGAAACGGATTGCTTTAGCTTTACAAAGTCACCGACTGACTTTGTATTAAATGAATTAAAAGCATCAGTGTTAGGAGTTGGGTGAGGATTACTGTATGATGGCATTAATTAATTAAGTAAGTCATTGAAAGCAAGTTCATTATGGCAGCACGGTGGCTTAGTGGTTAGCACTGTCGCCTTGCACCACCAGGGTTCGGGTTCGTTCCCCACCTTTTGCATGTACTCCTCGTGCCTGGTGAGTTTGCATAGTCCAAAGACACGCAGATTGGAGCAATTTGGAGTTCCCAAACTGACCATAGTGTGTGAATGTGGACCGGCGATCTGTCCCACCATGGCAGTACAATGGGAATAAATGCAGTTGGCCTCCATGATCCCGAATTGGACTGCAGAGGTTCCTAGATGGATGGATGGATGGATGGATGGAAGCTCTCAACAGTCTGTGCTTATGTGTTAAAATATTACACTCAGAGAAGAGCGCCCTCCATCTGCCCTCTTCAACATATCTGATCTCACAGCTCATTATCGGCTCATGTCACTGTGATTGACAGACAGAGAGACAGAGAGAGAGAGTCAGACACAGAGAGAGAGAGAGAGACAGAGAGAGAGAGAGACAGACAGAGAGAGAGAGTCAGAGAGTGAGAGAGAGACAGAGAGAGAGAGAGTCAGAGAGAGAGAGAGACAGAGAGAGAGAGTCAGAGAGAGAGAGAGAGACAGACAGAGAGAGAGTCAGACACAGAGAGAGAGAGAGACAGACAGAGAGAGAGTCAGACACAGAGAGAGAGAGACAGAGAGAGAGAGAGAGACAGACAGAGAGAGAGTCAGACACAGAGAGAGAGAGAGAGACAGAGAGAGAGAGAGAGAAAGAGAGAGAGAAAGAGAGAGAGAGAGAGACAGACAGAGAGAGAGACAGACAGAGAGAGAGAGCGTGAGAGAGAGAGAGTGAGAGAGAGAGAGAGAGTGAGAGAGAGAGAGAGAGTGAGAGAGAGATCACCCCTCACACCTCGACAGCATGGGCATTTCTCCTGGTCATGTCTGGCTGTAGTATTATTAGCCTCTGAGCTCTTAATCTCCTGTTTATGTTAAGTGTTAATTACGTTTGAATTTAATTAACGTGTTATTACAAGTGGTGGTTCGAGTCAACCCGGGACTTGTGATAAAATGTCTTGTGAATGAAAGTGTAAAAACGATTGACATTTACAAAAGACTTCAAGTACTACAGCACAGTGTGGCGATGAGCCTCTTAGCTGCAGTTAAACATTTGGCTGGTGCAAAGGTTTTTTCAGAAGGAGAAAAATCGTATTTATTTTTTTCCGTCAACCTTCAGCGAGTGTAACACCTGATCCTTGAAAATCAATGTTGCTGATGATACTTGTAGTAGAGACAAATCCGTCTGTGGGAACTGTACACACACAGCCTTGCACCACCAGCACCACTTGCACATTACAGGAACACAGCTGGGGTTTATTGCCGTAACGGTTGGCTGAATAGATCTCAATGCCTGGGTAATAGATTTAATGTGTTTTTAATGTTTGTTAATGCCATTAATGTGTTATTCATCAGCTTAATGTGTTAATAATGTGCTTGTCTTTTTTAATGTGCTGCCGTTAATGTGTCTGCGGTTTCTTCTACTTCTTCCTTTTTTCCCCATAAAGTTTAGTGCTTCTTCAATAACTATTATTATATATATATTTTTTTTATTTCTCATGCAGGCTTGACATTGCTGATCTTCAGAGCCTGGAGTCTTAATCTCCACTTACATGCGCTTTTTGTTTCTGTTCTGTAAATAAAATGCCACTGATTAGGACAAATGGGTACTGCTGTTACTGTTATAGCTTTGTTCAGAAGAAATTGGCGGAAATGCGCACAGCTATAGTCAATATATACACCTGCGGATCAATTACAAGATGGATTAACCGATCTGTGGAGAAAAGAAGGTCTCAGTGGAATAACGGAAGGACAAGCTCTACTTTATTTCACGAGCAGACTGGACGTACAGGGAGAGAATTTGGATTTAAAAGCAAAGATACAGTATTTTCTCTGGTAAGTTAATTCCCAAAGCATTCAGTAGACACCACTGTAGAAAGACTGATCGACATCGTCTGAACTACATTCTCGCTGCTTGTTCGATAGTCAACCCTGACATCACCGAAACAAGTTGATCATGTATATACATGAATATTCAGGACAGAAGTGGCAGAAACGGTTTAATCCCATTCTGCAGTCTGAGACATCAGTCCGCTGGTCACGCCTGCTGCAGATCCAGAACACGACCCTGTAGAAAGGCCACGAACTCAATTTCGGGCCATACATCTGTCCAGTACAACTATAAATCAATATAAATCCTTATGTTCTAGAAGGTCATCACCTCTGACGCACCCTTTATGATTCCAGATTTGAGTTTTCAATTTTAAGAAGCAGCATTGCAGGAAAATAAAAATACATGATAGTAACTACACTAAAGTGCCCTGGTATGATGCCAAATTTGGATTACTGTCTGTATGGAGTTGTGCCGCTTGTGCCTCTGTAGTACTTGTGTGTTTCCTTTAGGATGGTCTGCTTACCTCCAGTGCACCAAATAATATATGCCAACAGGTGGAATAAAAACCTATGTACTGTATCAGTAAAATAAGGGAATTGTGATACAGCACTTACATACACTATTTGGACAAACCTGAAATGACATTGTATCCAAATACATAGACTTACATAGACAATACGGAGTTAGTCTCGCTTTTGCACCTATAACGACTTCCACTTTCCTTGTACAAGATTTTGGAGTGTTTTGTATGATTGTGTGCCCAGTCATTCTGTAGAGAATTTATGAGGTCAGGCACTGATCTTCTGATTGGACGAGAAGGCCTGGCTGGCAATCTCCATTCTAATTCATCCCAAAGGTGGTTGAGCTCGATCAGGGCTCTGTGTTTGGGCCAGTCAAGTTCTTCCACACCGAACTCATCAAACCATGTCTTTATAAACTTCGCTTTGTGCACTGAGGCACAGTCATGTTGGAGTAGAAAAAGGCCTGCAACAAGCTGTTTCCACAAAGTTGCATAGAAGCATAGCATTGTCCAAGATGTCTCGGTATGCTGAAGCATAAAGATTGCCCTTCACTGAGGATAAGGGTCCTGATTGAAACACCTGAATTCAATAATTTACAGGTTTGGTATAAATACTTTTGTCCACGTAGTGTATGTCAAGATTGCTGCGTTGTTTCCCCCTCAATATATAATTGAAACAATAGATGTATTTACAAAGAACCTAATATTACAGTAATAATAATCAGTATAATAGCCTAATTGGAATAACAATATGTTATGGAAAAGCATGAGTTATAAGTGTTTGACCCAGTCTAGCAAGATGGGAATAATTATTTGAATTGGAATGAGGTGCGTGGTGTAAATTTATTTATTTATTAATTATTTTTATTCCCCCAAATTTTCTCCCCAATTCCTCCCCGTCACTAGGGGGCTCCACATTAAGGCTACTACTACCACGCAGCAGGGAGGGCCGAAGACTATCACCTGTTTCCTCCGAACCACGTGACGCCAGCCGACCGCATCTTTTCGAACTGTTTGCTCACGCACCGTTGGGGGCGGAGTAACACACGTGGAGGACAGCGCTATCTAATACTTCCGCTTGCGTGGACTCACAGACGCCCCTGATTGGCTGTAGAGCCGTGATTAATGTGGGAGCACTGAGAACCTCTCATCCATCCCCCCTGAGAGAGCTCGGCCAATCAGCTCTCTCCAGACCTCCGGCTGCGAGAGGTTACAGCATCACCCGGGAATCGAACTCGCGATCTCCGGATGATACGCGATCGTTTCTCTCTTGTTGGGTTCCAGGGTTTCAAGGAAGAACATTTTGCCTTGATTCCTGATCAGTAAACTCGATAAGAGCCGCTCTCTTCCACTAGTCTTTACTTTCACTCACTGGGTCTCTGGCTGAGTAAGGAGCACTGATGGATTTACATTTCACAAGTGGTAAAGCGCTAACCCAGTGGTCGGCAACCCACGGCTCCGGAGCCGCCTGTGGCTCCTGCATCCTTCTGCTATCCTTTTGCAAATAAATAATACGTAATTCATTAAAATGTATTTTATTTTAGTTCATTATATCAACCAATCATAGATTGAATAAAAAAAGATGGGACTGCTAACCTAACATCAAAGTTGGATTAATGATAAACAGTATCGTTTGGCCACAGCTGCTGGGATAATACTTGGCTGTCCAATAGTTCCATTAAAAAAAAAAAAAAAAAAAAGTTTATCCATAATACATACAATATGTGTGGCTATCACTTTTTAATATTACACCAACACATAAAGTAGCATAAAGCATCCCTCAGTAGTAATAAAGTTTATGTGGTTAACTCGTCCTCCCTGATACTAAAGACTGCTGATGATTGCACTGCATACTGCTCTACTGCTACTCACAGGTGTAACTACAGAACAGAAAAGAGCACTGAGCTGGTCCCCACAGTATCATTTCTTACACCCACAGTACCATCAAAATGCTGGCACTCCGCTAAAACCTTTAATAATTGAAGAATCACAACATCTCAGGAGACTCCTTAAAGAGGAACCATTATTATTAGCGTGATAATAACATCTACATTATTAAAGGTGCTGGATTTTAGCTTGCACAACCTAATGCTTGATTTGGGGATCACAAAGAGATGCAGTTTTTGAAGAGATACCTGCATGTCTATTATATGTTTGAATTCTTCCACAAAATGTTCAAATGTTCAATGAGGTATTAAAGCATTGTCCATGTTGAACTACAGCTGAGCAGGTCACAGAGGTATGTTCAGTTTACTTCCTGTTTATGATCACTTCATCCGTTTCTGATTGCGGTACTGTACACGTGATTTGTTTTTATTTTAACAATGTTAGCCGTTTAGCTTTTTTTGTTTGTTTTTTTGTTGTTGAATTCCATTGTCCATATGGAATTGAGTTCATTGGCATCGTACTGCCTACATGTTAACCTTAATAACTGTAGTATCTGGGTTTTAAAGTGAATTCAAAGACAATTCAAAGAAATAAAAGAAATACTGCATGGCAGAAAAAACAGTCTCTGTGGTTCTGTGCTGGCTTTTAACTATACATCTGTTATTGCAAGAAAAAACATCGTTCATTTATTATATATATATATATATATTTTTATTAAGAGCGATATTTGTATTATGTGACTGAAGACGCACGTCATCAGAGGCACCAAAACTGGGACTTGTGATCAGGATGATAAGTGATATGCTGGGGCTATTGAGGAATGAAGTCTGGCACAGGTTTTTCCCACCAACATGATACAAAGTTGATGGCAGTAGTGGGCTTAATTAAATGTCACCAATTCACTTCTTAGTCATTTTTAGACTTTCAGATATGAACGAGAGACACTCCCCAGCTCAATGCTTAGCTCAGTTTTATGGGAACTATTTTTAAAAGCTACAGTAAAAAAGGCTGGTCTAGGGAAGTAGCTTATTTACTTAGCCTTTTGTAGCTCTTAGTTGCGTTCTAACTTTTTTTTTTTATCACTAAACATTACAGGTGTTTTAATGGCAAATTAACAATACGTTCCTCTTGCCACTTTTTTTCTGCCAAAAATGTAGACTGGGAAAAGCCTGAAAAGTGGTGGGAAAGACTTGATAAGCTCCCAGACATGGACATTTCCGGCATTCTGACTGGCTAGAAAAATGCACTTCCACAAAGGGGTATTCAGGGACAGTTCTTTTGCGTTACAGACACTGCGTGTTTGCGAAAAAGAGTATAATATTTGACCTTTAAGGCAAAAAATAAATACGCCATGATAAGTGGTAAACAGGCATGCATCTTGATCATCGAGTCCGTGGAAAAAAAATAACATGCAGGGGACATGTCTCAAAGTCTCTGAAAACACCTGGTCACTGTGCTTTCTACAAGATGACTAGCAAATAACAAAGTCTGAGCACAAGATCTCTGGAAACAGTTGAATGATGGTATTGATTCGCCGCGGCCAGTTCAACTTCTACCTTATATTTAAGTGCTGATGCACTACTGCTGGACTTCATCTGTAAGCAGTAGTTAATGGAGTTTTCTAAGTATTAATTTATATACATATACAGGACATATGCACACATGCCAGCCACTTTATTAGGTACAGCTTCCTAGTACTGAACTTACTTACTGATCACTCAACTGGTTTGGGTTTGAACTCGAGCACATTGTCTTTAAATTCAATGAGTTGCTGCCATGTGATTGGCTGATTGACTGGCCTGTTGAAGTGGCCAGTGAATATATATTTTTAATGTCTTAACCTCATGACAAGACTAAAAATATGTATAATGTACATACTGTATATGTATGGAGACTTGAAATACATAAGTTATTTGAACTTGACCCCATAATCTGTATGCAATTCAACTTACCTCTTTTTTTAGCGAGGTGGGATGGTGGAGTAGTGGTAAGCATTGTGGTCTCTCACCTCCAGTGTCAAGGGTTTCATCCCTGTCTTGGGTCTCTCCTGTGTCTCTCTGATGTCCTCTGCTTGTTTCCTGGGTTGTCTGGTTTTCTCCTACAGTTCAAAATCATGCAGATTAGGCTAGTTGGCATTCCCGAATTGCCTGTATTGTGTGATGGATCCAACATAAATCCAAGATGGTGATGCGACAGTAGCACGCAACGGCCGCTCCGGAGCTAAGATGGTGCTACTTCGTTTACTTTGTGTCGTAGTGCGTTTATTTAACCGCACTTCCAGCACCACCACACTGAGCACTGGGGCCCCCACCCCACCCCATGAGTCACTTCTGACTCATGATTGTGTAGCGCCACACAGCTCCAATCATATCATCAAGTTTGCTGATGACACGACCGTGGTGGATCTCATCAGCAAGAACGACGAGTCAGCATATAGAGAGGAAGTGCAGAGGGTAACGGACTGGTGTAAAGACAACAACTTGTCTCTGAACGGTGCTAAGACAAAAGAGATGGTTGTTAACTTCAGGAGGACACGGAGCGATCACTCTCTGCTCAACATCGACGACTCTTCTGTGGAGATCGTCAAGAGTACAAAGTTCCTTGGTGTCCACCTGTAGGAGAACCTCACCTGGTAACAGTGTATTTTCTTCCTGAGAAGACTGAGAAAGACACAGCTTCCACCGCCAATCCTCACCACCTTCTATAGAGGAACTATTGAGAGCATCCTGAGCAGCTGTCTGGTTTGGGAATTGTACCAAATCGGACCATGAGACCCTACATCGGATGATGAGGACAGCTGAGAAGATCATCGAGGTCTCTCTCCCCTCTATTGAAGACATCTACACCACACGCTGTCACTCTGTAGCTCTTTGTTTGCACATTTGTATGCGCACATTGTTTTCTGTTGTCTATCGTTGTCTTTTTTTGTATAGAGATAGATAGTTTGAGGTTAACTTAAAAAAATAAATAATGTAAATCTGTCATATATGAGCTAGTCATCTAATTAAGTCTCTTAGCTAGCTAGCTAGTTCTGGTAAATTTGTGTTGTAAATTTATGTTGTTGTTGTTTCGTTTCACTGTATACTGAACTGTATATGGTTGGAATGACAATAAAAGCCCACTTGACTTGAGTGTGTGTACATGCTTGTGCCATGTGATCTATTGGCACCCTATCCAGTTTGTACCCCCCTTGTGCCCCTGAGTCCCCTAGGATAGATACTGTATAGATACTATATAAATGGTATAGAGTGCGAGTGAGAGTTTGTTTTTATATAATACACTATGATATAAAATTACACATTCTCAGGAGCAGGACTTTTTATTTAACACCATTTCACGTTTTTGCAGGGTATATAAGATTAAACTTGGTGCTTAAATTAATTTCATTCAAGCCAAAATTTTTTTTTTTCTCACATTAAACGATTACATTTCATGTCAATCCAAATAATCCAAACTATTTCTATTTACCATGATGGAATGCAAGATACTGTACATGTAACGTGTGACCTTATCCAAATAACAAATACAGAATGAGGTCTGCATGGAAACACAGCCTTGGCACAGAAGGAAAGTGGTTTTAGTGGATGCTAATAGGTGTGAATCCCAAGAGTGGAAAAGTGTCACAGAGATGACCAGGGCATTGATCTGATGACGTTAACTCAGCTGGACCGGGATTTCATTAGAGCTGATAAAAAATAGTTCTGGAAGTTAAAATGAAACATGTCCAGCAGAAATCTTTAGTTCTCTAAATGTTGTGAAGACATCAGTTTGAAAATGTTATGGACGTTGGAACATGTTGGACACTGGTATTAGATTGCTTTTGGAAGTTAGAATAACTTTGAGAAAAAGCATTGTTTTGCTCACATGACAGTGGGATAAGGCTAACCAAATGAGACGCAATACAACGTTACAGATATGACTTTATGAAAAGTGATGATAATTTTACCTTTATCATGGTATTTTAAATGCAATACCATCAAATGCCTAGTTGAAATGCTCGTACTGCTAATGCTAGATTTTATTTATTTATTTATTTATTTATTTATTTTCGGCGGTGAGAGTGCTGACTGCTAGCCATTGATTCTCCAAGGAACCTGCTGCCAGTGCTAGTAGTAACTGCGCATACTGTACATACTCCATATTAGTCAAACTCCACATGCCACAAAATAACTTCTCCAAGTTCCTAGAAAGAAAAAATAAATCCTAGAAAACTGCAATTTTCCAAACCAATAAATCAAGAAGCAACGTGAAAAATGCGTAGTACGAGTGTGTCAGGTACTGCATGTGACGCCTGAGATCTGTCTGTCAAACCAAATGACATTACATTACTATAGATTCCTACTGCTTAGTATAGCTGGAGTGTTTGAGTGCAATGATGATCAACAAATCCCAAAAGAAAAGAAAAGAGATAATGCTATGACAAGCGTGTGCTGTGTATATGGGGAGCTGTTGTGTTCGTCACGTACAGTACTACAGTCAGGATTTCTGAGCTCTGTTATACACTCAAGGGACCACTTCCTCAGATCTTCTACCATGAAGGCCTGATTCACACAGTCTCCTCGTAACAGTTGTTCTAGAGATGTGTCTGCTGCTAGAACTCTGTGTGGCATTGACCTGCTCTCTGATCTGAGCTGCTGTTAACCTGCGATTTCTGAGGCTGGTGACTCGGATGAACTTATCCTCCGCGGCAGAGGTGACTCTTGGTCTTCCTTTCCTGGGGCGGTCCGCATGTCAGCCGGTTTCTTTGTAGCGCTTGATGGTTTTTGTGACTGCACTTGGGGACTCTTTCAAAGTTTTCCCAATTTTTTCCGACTGACTGACTTTCATTTCTTAAAGTAATGATGGCCGCTTGTTTTTCTTTACTTAGCTGCTTTTTTCTTGCCATAATACAAATTCAAACTCTTTGAATGAGAAGGTGTGTCCAAACTTTTGGTCTGTACTGTAAGTAATCAGGGCCAAATTCCACAAACCTAATTCTGTGCAAAAATGCATTCCAAAATTTATTTTGTACAAATTCTAATATTTTCTTTCACCAGACTAGCACGCTACCTCCGGTCAGTATATGTAGATTTTCGGCTTGCTGTATGGCTAATTCTGGTTAGCTGCATGGTTAGTTCCTGTGAGTAAAGTTTGTATAAAACACATTACAAGGTTGAAAGATGCCAACTTTGATTTAGTTTAGTGGGACTTTAGAAACCCCATATGAGTCACAGCTAAACTTGGAATGCAATTTTGCATGGAATGAGGGACGTGGAATTTGTCCCCAATTACTTACATCATACTCACTTTCCAGGTAACAAACCTCACAGTTGTTGTGCAGAGCAGGAAAATGTATATCGACCAAGACCTGTGGTCATTTATGTACATGCACTTTAGTTTTGACAGACTTGAACTATGCCTTTAAACTTTGTCTCTCTCACTCACACTTTCTCTATACTGCCTCTCCTGTACAGGGTCACGGGTATAAGAATAACAATAGATGAGTATTTCAATCCAAATGACATGCAGTAGTTGAGAAAGCTTGTTTAAATAAAATACGTTAATTCTACTCTCCTCCTCTCTTCCTCATAGATCTGATATTAAGGTATGAAATCTTCTATGCTACTACCTTCTTGTCTCCTCTTGCATCTGTTCTTGAGGTGCTAATGCTCCCATGGTCATCTTCTCATTCTCTCATTATGTCCCTCTGTCTCTTAAATACAAATTTTACATGATGATTATGAATCATACAGTATACATTTTTCATATGTAAAGTTACAATACTATAGAAATGAAAATCATTTATATATAAAGTTTCATTTCTATGAAAAAAAAAAAGATATACTAAAATGTTTGCAGAAATTAGTGGGGTGTACTCACTTTTGTGAGTGGGTGTGTATTGTGTAAAAAAAAAAAAACATTAAAACAAATTATACAACCACAATAATATGTTTTTGCTAATAATATACTCATGATTAGATCAAGGTCTTTTATCATACAGTATGGGTAATTAATGCAGTGTGGAATCAGGTAGCAGCTGTCAAGATGTCTGTTATGTCATATTTTTTTTTTCACCACCACAAAGAGGAGTGCTGTTATTTATTTATTGTTGTATGATGCAGAACAACTGGATAAATAGTCACATGTCTAAGCAATGGTAAACAGCATTATTGTTTTGGTGATTAAATTTCATTGTTTTAAATATGTATTAGCTACTGTAAAATGCAAATGGCCACTAATTTCTTGATATCAAATTCAATGTAATAATGTAGATAAAGTTTTACAGTGACAGGCAGTCAAGTTGTTTATGTAACATCCTCTGCAGCAACCTCGTTTCCCCTCTCGTCTGTTCCAAGCACCATCAGCATCATCAGTATACTAATCACCAGAGGTGGGTAGTAATGGGTTACATTTACTCCGTTACATTTACTTGACTAACTTTTTGATAAAAAATGTACTTCTATGAGTAGAAGTACGTTACTTTTTACTTTTACTTGAGTAGATTTGTGAAGAGGCGGCATGGTGGTGTAGTGGTTAGCACTGTCGCCTTGCACCTCCAGGGTCCGGGTTCGATCCCCGGCCAGGCTCGATTCCCATCTCTGTGTGCATGGAGTTTGCATGTTCTCCCCGTGCTTGGTGGGTTTCCTCCAACAGTCCAAAGACATGTAGGTTAGGCTAATTGGCGTTCCCGTAGTGTGTGAATGAGTGAGTGTATGTATGTGTGCGTGTCTGTGCCCTGCGATGGATTGGCACCCTGTCCAAGGTGTACCCTGCCATGTGCCCTAAGTCTCCTGGGATAGGCTCCAGGCCCACCGTGACCCTGAATACAGGATTAAGCGGTATAGATGATGAGTGAGTGAGTGAGTGAGATTTGTGAAGAATAAATGTTACTCTTACTCTGCTACATTCGACTCATTACTTTCTGTACCATTTATTCTACACATGCAGCCGGCGGACCTACCGGAGTAATCTTCTCACTGAATACTTTTTTTTAACTCTTACCTGAGAAATATTTTTGGATGACTACTTTTTAATTCTACTTGAGTAATATTATTTTGAAGTACAGCTACTATTACTTGAGTACATTTTTTTGGCTAATCTACCCACCTCTGATAATCGCTGGCCTGATCATCTGTTATCATCAGCGCCTGTTTCTCAGTGTTTCATGCCTTACGTTAGATGTGTTTAATGCTTGAAATATTCATACAGTAGGTCACCGTATGGCCTAATTATGAAACAGGGACTGGACTGAAACTGAGAGCCAAAAAGTCCTTCAGGATGCCTGGAGCATTCTTCCTCAAGAGTACATTAGGATTCATGAAGGTCTGGCTGCTTCGAGGCAAAAATAAGAAGCAATGAGGGGTGGCTCAAGGCTTTTGCACAGTAATGTATAGATTTTTAGAGAACGGCGAAAGAAAAGCTCCTTTGAGATTATTCCTGACAGATGATGGATGAAAGACTTCTGTACTGAACCTGTTAAATGTACTATTACTAATGTATTATAAGGGAAGCTGATGAGCTGTTACTGACACACTGTTAAGAAGTCAGCTCGAGCTTGGAGCAAGTGAATCAGAAATTCCATCTTGGACTTTTGTAATCTATTCTTCCGGCCAGGGTGTCAGAGCAGAAAATACTGGAGACCCGGAACAGTCCTGGGAAAGCGCGAGGGAATGGAAATCTGAGTATAGGATTGATTTATAGTAGAGTGAACATGATAATTAATCAGGTGACTGAACACACATGAGCACAATTTTCCTTAAGGTCTATAGGGTACACATGCTCTTACTTCACACAGGAGAACAGCGCACTGGCTTCCTCATATTCTCATGGGGCAAAATACACAACAGTGCTGTCACTTGTTGCTGAACATGAAGCCGAACAGAGTGATTTGACGTCGCTTTTCTTTAATTGAGCCGTAACTCACCACATTGCCTCATTTCCATGCAACGTTTATGAACTCACAACACTCCATCTCAACATAACTCATTTTCGTTTATAGCTTCACCCCCTTCACTTTCTTAAAGAAAAAAAAGATCAAGATTTAATGAGGATGACAGCAATAATATGGAGGCTGAGAGAATAACAGAGTTAGACGTCGTACTGACATATACATCGACCTAAATCATCTTTACTACCATCAGGAAAAAAAAAAAAAAAAAAAAAACTAAACAAAAAGAAGAAAAACACCAAAACCAACCTGACTCTATATGTAAAAATACAAGGATTTTGCATTCACAGCCAAGCTACCGTAGCGACTGATGAATTTTGCTCCCACACACTCTAAAGTGCACTTTGTCCCTCATTGTGCTAATTCATTTTTTTTTTTCCTCCCAGGCACTCAGATTATTACAATTTAAAATCCACTCAATGTAAAGAATCCATCTACGCACACACACACACACACACGCACACACACACACACACCAACAAAGCAGAACCTGATCTCTACTTCTTTTAATAGAAGAGTCAGCGAGGATCAGTGCTTCACTGTAGAGAAGACAAAAAAAAAGCAAATGAATTAGCGAGACATGTGCAGAGCTAATAAACACACATACAGTCAGATAGCTGCTGACATATTAAAGGGAAAAAAAGAATATGAAGTGTGCTTATAAAAGGTGATAGATTCGTTGTCATTGATTCTACAAACCTCAGGACTGACGAGCACCATTTTCCGGAAAGATTTTCCCTCGGTTGGTGTACAGATGGTGGTATAAAAATTTTTTTGGGCTGTCAATTCGAAATCAGTTTATATTAGAAACGGTAAGTGAGAATGCCATCTCCTGTGATTTCCGTCCTCTTCAATCCTTCTAGTGAGCCGCTGTGCCCTAAGTATGGAGAATATTGTTGCTGTTTAAAGTACTGTATGTTTAGTACCTTGGCGTGTCTTATTTATAGCTAGGCAGCAATTGTAGTGTAGTTAATTTTTTTTTGTTAGCAACATGACATATCATACTACACTGTAAACCATAATGCTCAAAGTAATTAAACATAAAGGGAACTGTTAACTTAAATAAGTACAATTAATTCAAATGAATAGACCTTGATTAATAGACTACGAGTTTGTAGAAATGACACTTTTCAAGTTGGCTGAAGAGATTTTTATATTTTAAGTAACTGTTAGTACTTAAGTAGGTAGTTTCGCCTGCCTCCAAAAGGCCCGGGTTTGATTCCAAACAACTGGATGAAGTGCCTGTTCCAAGCCCAGATAAAATGGGAGGGTTGCGTCAGGAAGGACATCTGGTGTAAAACCTGTGCCAAGCTTGTGTGCGGACCGGATTGTTTGCTGTGGCGATCCATTGCCGGGAGCAGCCGAATTTGCAACAACTAAAAAAACTATAATTGCTATTGAATAGTATGGCTACTCAATAATATAAGTAAATAACGATTAATATGAATGAGTACAACAAATCTCAAAAACTGATAGTTCTGTTTACTTAAAATTGGAAACATCATCATTAAAAAAAATTTGATATAACCGATTACCTACATTTTTTTGTGTTTTGCCAACTTATTCGGGTTTACAGTGTAGCACAGTATTCAGGAGGCTTCCTAAAATCTATGTAAAAGACTGTGAGGTTGGTTTCTGTGCTCAGCATGTTTGAATAGAGCTTAAAAAAAGAACGTCTGAGAGAAATCAGAGGAATAAAATGAGAGGTGTTCATGTCAAACAGAGATTATTTAGATTAACAGCACACAGTTATACGAATAAAACTCCCATTATTTCACTGTATAATGCAACTGATCCCAACGTTTCACTAGTGCTTGTCAGCATCAAGGTCGAAGGTTTTTGCAGTATGCCAGAGACACGATTGTCTTAAATAAGGACCTCTTGTCCTGGTTTGACTTGAGCACCCATTGTAGCAGTTAGCATTGTCGTATGATTTTGACGAAGTGACATTACAGTATGTCCAAGTTGGCCATTTTGTGATGTCACAATAAAACACAGGGAGTAGGGCACTGACATGACATTCGTGTGACACTAATTTATGAAAATAAATAAATAAATAAATAAACTGGTTAGTATGGTTATTAAACACTATTATTTAATATCACTGTGCTTGGGCAAGTGAAGAGATGTGGCCATGTTTGAATATCGTTAGTGAAGAATGTGACCCTAATGAAAGTTTAACATGGTGATTGACATTATGTATGTAAATTATGTATGTAAATGAATGCAGTCAGCATTAATAGTTACCATAATTCTAGAAGAAAATGAGACAAGTTCATTGATAAAAACAACACAAAAAGTTGTTAAAAGTTTATAAGCAGTATAACATTTTAGTGTGTATATTACAATATTACACATTGGACAGCTCCACGCTTGAACACAAAAAGACAGACACAGCGGTATTCAGCACCATGGACAGCTCTGCTGTGTACAGGGAAGGGGCAGGGCAGGACTCACTGGCCCTGGACACAGATGTAGGGTTTTAACTCTGGGTAGGAATTGAATCGCATCTTTAGCGATTCGGGTTAATTTGTTTAAAATGAATAACATTTATAGCAAACACTTTCTATGCTATCCGTCCACTGAATAGCATGATTGAGTGTAGCTTACCAATCCTGTTTATCCCTGGCCAACAATGATAATACAAAATTGTGTATTTACCAATTATGTGCAAGGTAATGTAAGATCTGAGCAAATGTTTAAACTTTAAAATACATCACCAAGACAACAGTTCTTTATAAAGAAGCAAGAATTTATTGAACTAATCTCTGTTGCATGAAACTATGCTAATTAATCATACACACACACATAAACAGTTCAGAGAGTGAAAGTTAATGGAGTTCTTCTAGTATGGTTTACTAGACATCAGAAAAGTGACAAGAGCAGAGCCTTGAGTTTAATCTTACAGTTTAGTTATGAATCGTGCACCACTTTTGTCACGGCACGCCAGGTCACGCCCACCTGTCAAACAAAGCCATGATCTCCCACGACTCCATTCCATACTCCAGTTCGCTGTTTCTGTTTTGCCGCCTCATTGACCGGCTTGAGCACACCTGTTGCTCATTTCAATCATGGCTCTGCTCTATTTAACTTGCTCACAAACAACCTCCCGTTGCCAGATTATTGCGTGCCTTAATGCCCAATTTTCCAGCAATTTCACCTGCCCTGCTACTCGGATCTCGACTCACGCTTTGTTTTACGGACCACGCCTTTTGCTTCACGTCTTGGATTGTTGTTTGTTTGGATTTCTGGATAACGACCCTCGCCCTCATATCTCGGCCACGGATTTGGATCACGGACTCTATTAGTTTTCTCGGCTTTGACCCACGCACGCTCACCACTGCCTCATCTTCACAAGGCAATCAGCGCAGACAACAAGTGCGCTCTGCACTTGGATCCACCAGGCCCGTCCGGACCGTAACAACTTTTCATCAGGGTATGAAGCTTTGTTGGTTTTACTTGGGTTACGTCAGAGTTGTTCTCGTTGGTTTGCCTTCAGGGCAATCACGGCATTTCTGATTTGTTGGTGCACTGGATTGGGATGACGTCTTTCAGGAAAGTCCTTGGCGGCATGTTGGTTGCCTGGTTACCGATGACAGGGCTCTGGGACTTCTTCTGCTGACCTCTTTGTTGCACGTGGTGGAGTTCAAGAGGCGTCAGAGTTCAAACCTGAAGTCTCTTTGCGTGTTGAGGAGAGCTGAGTCTTCGATCGCTTGGTGGAGCAGGTCAGAAGTCAAGGGTCAGGCATCAGGTTGAGGTCGAGTCTGCTTGCTTCCTTCAGACGATGTGATATTCAAAAAAGTGCAGAGGATGCTCGGACCTTGGGTTTTTGATCCCATGGCGCGGGTCCGTCCCACAGTCGTGGAGTTTTAGTAATTTAGGTAAAGTGTATTAACATGAGTCTGGTTCATGTTTCATACACATCAATGTTCTTTGAATACACAGAGCTTTCTTTTGATCCCAAACATCCCATATCTTGCATACCCATTCATACCTTTATCTATAGAAAGGGTTATACAGGTTGATTACACTCCTCAAGTTTATGATAAACATGTTGAATGCAACACAAAGCTATCACACATTCTATATAATCATATACAGTACATATATAATTTTATATGTGCTCTACTGGTATAAGTTTAACTGATTAACGTTCTAAGTGTTCCTAAAGCATGTATATTCTCTGTTCTGGGGCCAAAAGGTGAAACAGGAACGCATTCCGGGGGGTCAGCAACTGCCAGGTGGTTGTTGAACTTCCCTACTCAAAGGATTTGCCCTGATGTGAAATGTTTCTCTCTTGTGCAAAGAAGTTGCTTAGCAGATTTACACCATCATGAGCTGTGAAAACCGTTTCTTTCCTCGTTTGCTGATGTTGTGAACTGTCTCTTCCCTGTTCAACGGCTTGCTCATTTGCACCATTTAGGTCAGGTTTGGTGAAAGCCTTCTGGGTTTCCTCTTTTGACCGGGTCACGTTTCCAGCTGCTTTACACCTCTGAGGGAGATGACGTTGTCAGCATGGCACCATTTTGCTGGAAGGTGACATTCATGGCTCCATTTGAGATGGCCTGTTAGTCCCTACACAGACCCCTTACCATTTCCCATCATTTCATCCATCTATGGTCATCCGGTCTGGTGAGAACGTCTATTCAGGCTGTGGTCCAACTTTTTCCTGTAACTGCGGCCTCTGAGAAGCAGCCTACAAAGAGCTTGCAACAGCTCCCTGCCGCCTCCTTTACTCAGCCGCCCTCTTCCCCGCTCAGCTCGGCCCACTTGAACGCCTCACCTGTATGCTAGTTACTATATACAATATATAAAGTAAGTAGTAACTCTCCTTCATCATATTTTCCTGTAACAATGTGTCACCAATATGATGACAAAATGTTACTAAATAAATAAATAAATAAATAAATAGAATTAGCATAATTAAACATAGAAACCTGTACAGTAAATACTGTGAAAACCAAAATGAACTTGCAACCAAACAATTGATTTGTATTTGCTTTCAGTTGCTGATTTATGTTTGCATTTTATTCCTCAATTACATTGCGGGCTTTGTGCTTATTGCCTACCAAGCGCGTGATTGACATCTGACTGGAAACAGGTGATACTGTAGTATGGTATCAAATCTGGTTCAGCTTATCCTAGGAGTAAAGGGAGAATAATATGCAAAACAGTTCAGTCAGTTGGAACTGTAAAACTAAAACCGTAAACACACACCAAATGCTTTATTTGTTCCTGAAAGTCATCACTTGTTTGAAATAGTTATTTAAAAGACATCTCATCAGTGAGCAGTCCTGCGTGCTAAACCAGTAACTCAGGAAAACTCGGCACTGAGCTGGCATCGTTTCACACACTCCTCACACACCACTCCCCTGCAGGAATACTAAACACACTGATGGGAATGACCAGGACAGCCATTATCCTTAATCCTGACATTGCTTTGAATATATCAAGGAGAGACATGACAAGACTGATTTAACTTCCAATCCTTCATAGACCTCCTTCCATGTGGATAATTGAATAAGTGTTCTTTTTTTTTTTCTTCTTTTTTTCGGTTTCAGTCTCAGAATGGATTCGTCGGTTCTTTGCTCATAAGGGATCAGTCATTAAAGCTCCTATACCTCTCATACTTATTTGATTAGCAATCTTCAGTGGTGACCTTTTGTCATTCAATTAAAAAAGTGGTGTAACACGCCGATTCCTTTCCTTTGGTGTTCAAGTATTGCCTGATTTATGCAGGAGCTCATGACATGAGGATCATCAGCCCTGTCGTCAGCCCTGACCTTAACGTTTCTATTACATCCCTTCTAGCGCTATGGGAGCTTCGAGTGTAACCAGGAATAGAGACAGCTGCAGGACTGGAGCTCAAGTTAACTGGATATAATGATCTGGATTAAGCTCAAGAAGACTTAATCCTGAAATACTGTATGCATGATGCATCTGGTGTTTGTTTCGAAAAATGATCATATTCCAAATATTGTTCCAGAGTCTTAAAAGATGTAACTTTCACCAATGTACGTACACTACACACACATGAGTTGAAAATCATTACATAATTTTATTAATACACATCAATGCATCAATTAGTTTGTGAAAAAAAAAAAAAAAGAAAGACGTTCCAAAAGATCTCCATCAATTAAACCAATTAAATAAAGTTAATACAATTCAGACTAAATTAAAGTTTAGCAAACATAAAGATGTGCTCTTTTAATGTAAACATTTTCACAAGGAACTCAGATGTGCTTTAAATAAAAACTTTCTTTTGGCTGCTCCCTTTAAGGAGTCGCCAAAGCGGACCATCTGCTCTACACACAACTTTGGCACAGGTTTCAGGTCAGATGCCCTTCTTCACGCAACCCTCCCATTTTATTAGTATGGGGTAGTAGTATGGGGTGTGGCAACCATCCGATGGTGGGGCTTCACCATAGATCCTCAAATCTCCAAACCAACAACCTAGAACCTTAGCCACCTGAACCACCACTCCCCGTTCAGCTGTGCTGTGAATGATAATGATAATGGATGACAGATTTATCAAAATTCTCAATGCTCAACGCATTCTCCACCATTAAAATATAGGGCTTTAACTCTGGATTAGAGGTGAATCGGATCTTTAAAGATTCAATTTAATTTGATTAAACTGAACAAAATTTATACAGTTATAAATTCATGCACTTAACCATCTATCCGTCTAGCGTTGAGCACGATTTAGTGTATCTTGCCAATTCTGTTTATCCCACAGCCGACGATGAGAATACAAAATCACCTTTAAAATACATGACCAAGACAACAGGGCTTTATAAAGAAACAAGAATTGATTGAACTGATCTATGATACATGAAACTACGCTACTTAATCACACACACACACACACACACACACATGGAGTTCTTCTAGTAATATTCACTAGACCTGAGAAAATCACAAGAGCAGAGCCTTGGGTTTAATCCCATGGTTTAGTTATGAATCGTGCACCAATTTTTAGCAAGGTATGAAGCTTTGTTTGTTTACTTGCGTCACGTTTCGTTCTCATCCGGTGGTTCGTAATTTAGGTAAGGTGTATTCACATGAGTCTGGTTCATACAGTATGTGATTTCATGCACATCAACGTTCGTTGAATACACAGAGCTTTCATTTGATACCAGACACCCCATGCCTTGCATACCCATTCATACCTTGATCTATAGCAAAGTCTGTGCAGGGTGATTACACATGTTCAACATAACACAAAGACATCATACATTCTACATGCACACACATATATCATTTTATATCTGCCCTAGTGGGATACTTTAGTGTCCCTAAAGCAAATGCATGGCCTTTTTTTGCACATTCAAATGTTTTACTGCAGCTACAAGTCTCATCACTGTACTGTTCTTAAAGTCGTCTCTAAATGTCCCGCGTAGCTTTATGACACGGTTGCTAAAGTTATTTTTTAAGGCTCGGATCGGCTGTTTGGGCGTGATGGCGTTGATAGCAGCAGTAGCATGAAAGCTGAAGTCTTGGAAGCTGATCTGTTTGAGTGAAGTGTACAGATGAGTGCATGAGAAGCCGGATAGACTAAAGTGCCACTGCATCGCTTCCTTTAGAAAGACATGAGGAAAGCGATAAATTGCAGTGCCACCAATGTGAAGTGAAAGTAACCAGTAAGTTTCAGACTTTCATCACGGCAAACGCTGAGGATCGAATGCTATGTAGTTATAAAGTTACTTTATAAAAAATTAGAAAGTAAATAAACACAGCAAACATCTTGAATGCGGTTTAGCAGATGAGCAGGGTGGATTGGGGAGAAGACATAGACTACACAAGCTAATCAGTGCTGAGCGTCTATGACTGGCTACTTGAACATGTCCAGTTACCCCAGGAACCAGATGTTCACGAATCGCTCCACAGGATCAGATAAACACTCGGCATCCTAAGTGAAATCTCACACAGGAATAAAACTCTAGCTTCTAACTTAGCCACTTCAGAGTCTCAAATGAAAGTAGGTTCTGTATAAAACTGTGAACTGTCAAAAAGCATGTCATTGAGTGTAAGTAGTGTTTTTTTTTTTTTTTAATCATTAATGGCTATTTTCTTTGCTCAGTCAGATCTCATGCAACAGATTTCACAAGTTTCTCATTCCATAATGTTGGTGCGATCTTCCATATGCACCTTTTAAAATGATATTTAGAGAGAGAGAGACCTGGGTGATGCCTGGAGAGGGTGTGAAATGAGTCATGAGCACAATGAATCTGTTGTTTGTGTGCATGCTGAGAGCCGTGGAGTTCAGTCAGACAGTTGCTTTGTGTGTGTGTGTGTGTGTGTGTGTGTGTGTGTGTGTGTGTGCGTGCGTGTGTGTGTACTGTATGTGGGAGGAGAACGTGCACAATATAATGTTCAGAGTGGAGTAAAGACTGACTGTATTTGTGTCATATTTATTCATCAAAGGTCCGACTTCCATTTTTCTTCTTACGTGTTGCATGCTGGTCGGAGAGCTGATGGATTCAGAGGCTATCCCAGACGCACTGTGTGTGAGGTGGAAACACACCCTAAATACAACACCAATCCATCGCAGAACACAATTAGATGTAATGTAGTTTAACTCATCCACCAATATGTTTTTGGAGGTGGAAGGAACCTGGAGGAAGACCACACACACATTAAAGGATGAGTCAGCACTTTTTTTTTGTCAAATTGAGTGAACGGCTCAAGGTGTCTGGTTTGTGTGTGGGCTGAAAAAAATCTGGTGTTCATGCATAGCCTTGGCTCTGTAAACAGGAAACAAACAAAGTTGTGCAGACCGTGCCACATGACACTATTTCAGGCAGTCAGCAATAAAGGCCATTCGTGCTTGCTCTTGTTTTAGATCAGGGTTCAGCAACCTTAGACACTCAAAGAGCCATTTAGACGCGATTCCCACGGAAAGGAAATCACCACAAAACCTGCATATATAGTTTTTTACCTTTATGCAATGTAAATTATGTATATATATACATATTATACGACATACAGCTGAACCGTGGATTACGAGCATATTTTGTTCCCAGGAGTGCACCCGTGTTCCAAAACACTCATAAACCAAATCATCATTTCACATAAGAAATAATGAAAACTCAAATTATTCGTTCCACAGCCCCAAAAAATAAATACATAAAAAATAATTAAGACAATATATAAAATGAAAATATAACAAATTAATCTGCACTTTACCTTTAAAAAAAAAAGTACAAATAAATCCCGACAGATAAGTGTTTCCCTTGGTGCGTGCAGGCGTTGTGTGTGTGTGTGTGTGTGTGTGTGTGTGTGTGTTTGTGTGGAATTAGCCCCTTCCCTCGCCTCGTTTCACACAGTAACACTCCTCCTCCCTCTCCCCATCTCGCTTTTTAAGTTTCACAACAAACAAACACACACACACATGTTACGACCCTGCCCCCATCAGGTTGTAACACACACACACAACGGAAACACCATTTTAACAGGAAAAAAAGAAATCTCTCTGACACTGGTATGAGCGCATACTAAGGGAATCACTGCTGTAAATTAAAAACAAACAAACAAAAAAAACAAAAACAAATGAACCAGCACCTTACCTTTGAAAAGAATCGCGACAGAGCGGAGTTTCTGTGTGTTTGTGAAGTCGTGGAGGGGGTGAAAAGGCGAGAGAGCGTCTGTGCGTGTGTGTGTGTGAGAGACGAGCAGAGTTTCTGCGTGTTTGCGAAGCCGTTGGGGAGGGGGGGGGGGGTACATGAGACTCGCTCGTAAAACTAATACTTGCTCGGTTTCCGATTAAAAATTTATTTAAAATCTTTGCTCGGTTTGCGGAACACTCTTAAACGACGTTACTCGCAATCTGAGGTTCCACTGTATATGAATTATGTATGATGTGTTGCATTTATTAAATCAATGTACTGCTACATTTCAACGATCAACAAAAAAATAAAAATAACTCCAAAGAAAAGATGCAGGGTTGAAGGTTCCTGTCGAATAAAATACTCAATGTCTATTTGAGTCCTCCTCGTATTTATGAAATGAAAACCCGAACTTAAATTAACCACCCAAAAATAAAAAAATTGAGCTTGAAAATTAAAGATTCATATATTTGTTATCATATATTTATTATTTATTATCAACAACATCATATTAAAATGACACAAAAATGTAAACCATAGGGTAGTAATCTCTAAAAAAAAGAATAAAGGGAGGAAAGTTCCCTTCACCATCATTCAGTGCTAAAAGAGCAGGACATACAGAGCACTTCGGAATGGAACGCAGCTCGGGACTCAAAAAGTTCAATAAATCACGTGTTGGCGGGTGTCGTGCAGTACGTCGGTGGTCGTGATGCATATTTTGATATTTAGAGGGATGAAAGATCCACATGCAGCTCCCAAGCCGGGCTTTGCAGACCCTTGTTTTAGATTAATATTGGACAACAAACCTAGATAGAGGCGCTGCCTTGGCGAAGTGCATCCATTATCCTGGTGGGTGGGAGCATGGGTGTATTTGTTTGTCTGGTGAGGTCTAAGAGTCCCGTATCTCTAATTCCTCCTTGAACAAAGATTCACAGTCGTGGTGTAAGTCGTTTGCATCAAATTTGGTCCAAAACAAGTGATCTGGGAAAAGGGTGTTGGTCTTGAGTTGCTTCAGAATGAACTATGTATCGATTTTAATCTGAATCAACATAATGCAGGAAGTGAATCAGATATGCTACAATTTTTTTTTTTTTTTTTTTTGGTAGATACGATCTGTGTGACTGAGCCAAAAGACAGAGCTGTAGAACTTCAGAAACGCCATTCGTTCTTATGATTTAGATCGACAAACCCACAGAGAACAAAAACCAAAACACTGTATAAAATATTATGAGCAAAAGTTTTTCAACTAGTTATATTATTATTATGCAATTGAGTGCATGCTCATTCTACAACCATCTCCCCATCAGTGTTTCTCTGTACAAGGGCTCTCTAATACACCTGGTCTGGATCAGGATCGTCAGGATGATGACAAATACCCGTATTGACACTGCACGGGCACAGTAATATTTGTTGAAGAGCTAAGTGTTTTACAGCAGGAGATAGCCCACATTTGTGGACACTGGCACAGGGATATAATATCACATTTATCAGATGTGCTTTATATTCAGGAGACTGAACTCCGCAGTATGGCTGCCTTCCAGAGCCGAGGTTTTGTCATTCTTGACACAGAGCAGCATTTCTAAATCCTGGCCTGCTCCTCTGTGCTATGCAGAGATTTTTTTTTACAAGCACTCTGCAAGCGACAATACAAGCAGGATGATGGAAATATAGTTAAATGTGTACATGTTCTTTCCTACAATGCACACATGCTATACTGTACCTGTGGACATTTATAATGAAATGATTATTTTATTTTAAAACATGATTGCTTTTTCACATTATTCTTTTTTATACATGATTAATTTTCTTTACATGCGGTTTTCTTTTACACATGTGATTCTTATGCATGATTTATTTATTTTCACGACATTAATCTCTTTTTACATTTGCGCCTTTTAGACATGATTCATTTACACAAGATCAATTTGTTTCACTATTTATTTACACCATTCATTTATTCCCACTTGAATTGACTTTTAGACATGATTCATGTATTTTCATGTGATGTTTTAAAATGTATTTATTTGTTTATGTGTTTGTGTGTTTGTTTATTTATTTATTTACAGTATCTATTTATTTATTTACACAGTTCATTGAATTTAAAATTATTTTATTGCACAAAATTCATATATTTTACAGTAAATGTGTTTCTTTTAGACACGATCCATTTATTTTCATACAGTATGTACTTACACTGTTTTGTTTTATACATTGGATTCTTTCACACAGTTAATTTATTTTCTCATGTAATTCTTTTCTCATCACTCATGATCCATGTATTTTCTTGTGTTTTTTCTAACATATAATTACTTTCTTATATGTTACATATTATGTTTACACAATTCATTAATGTCTAATGTCCATGTAATTTTTTTAATTTTTTTTTGTTTGTTTAAACAACATATAATTTTCAGAGCATAAATGCCTTAAAAAGCATATTTTACATGTCAAAAATTTATGCGACTGTTTAAGCAATATGTTGGAACTTAGTTTGGTTCAAACATTTTATAATGAGCCCCATAAGCTGTAAATAAAAAGACAAATCTTAAGGTGTTTAGCACTAAATTCATTTGTAGATGGTTAAAGATTTCCAAGAATCCACATCATGAGCTTTTATTTTGTTTGCACACTTTTAATAGGAATTAGCACAACCAGCCTAGAAGAAATACTATTAAAGGACTAAAATTGCTTTAAAATGTACTTCCCCTGTGCTAAAAGACTGCAACTAGCTACAGTAGATGTTCTTTAACAAAGGCCAAATCGTCCCATTATTGTACATTTCAAAGGAAACGACATTATATAAAATTCAAGCAGAAAGGATATCTGACACATCTATTATACACTATTCATATGAATATGAATTCATACATGTGCTGTTTCCTGTCAATATTTTTTGCATGATGTTTTTTTTTTCCCTGCTTTATATTAAACATGTCAATTCTGCAGTCTGTTACTTACATTCTAGGAGAAATTTTAGAGAATATGCTGTCGTGCAGGACCTTCCTTTGACTCATTGTTTCTCATTGTGCTGACATGAGAGATGATTGTACAGTACTTGATGCCAGATGTCGTGCTGGGATGTTAATGTGTGCCTTTGAAGTGGAGTCCATCTCTGTGCTAATGTATCAAGCATTCTATAGACCTTATTGGTTTTCATGGAACAATCATCATCATTATTAAAAGGAGCAGCAGCAGCTGCAGTCATTTGGGTTGAATATCCTGTTTAGGGTCAACTATTGACACGTCTGCAGGTGGTCTGTGATCCACATGTTTTGGAGCAGTGGTATGACTGGTAGATGTGAGTGGATTTTGAATTATTTCTTCTTCTTCTTCTTCTTCTTGTCTTATACTGCTTAGTTAATGGAAAATGCTTTTGGGTTTATTTCTTTTAAATATCTTCACTTTTGGTTAAATTAATGCTACATTTATTCAATATATTTTTAAGGTTTTCTTAGAAGGGCGTTAGTTTATGAACATACTTTTTTTTTTCAGTCTATCGTGCATTGGGAATACACAATCTGATTCGGAATGTGTGTATTGGGCATCCAGATGACATGGTCAGACTGAGACGGGATCCAACTGAACACTTGAACATTAACGATCGTGGTCACGGCAGCTTGGTAGTGCTGGGAATTGAACCAACAACCTTTCCCAATTGGTAGGCCAAAATCCTACAGTAAATATTACTGGGCTATTACTGAACTTTTCACCACTAATATGTTCTAAGGATAGTACCACAAGCACACTCAGTATTATAAACCATACAGTATATAAAAACTAAAACCTAGCAATATACAGAATTTCAGTTGCTAGGTAAGAATAGCTATTGTGTTTCCATGATTATACAGGGTGGGTCATTTATATGGATACACCTTAATAAAATGGGAATGGTTGGTGATATTAACGTCCTGTTTGTGGCACATTAGTATATGTGAGGGGGCAAACTTTTCAATATGGGTGGTGACCATGGTGGCCATTTGGAAGTCGGCCATCTTGGATCCAACTTGTTTTTTCAATAAGAAGAGGGTCATGTGACACATCGATTTCACAAGAAAAACAATGGTGTACTTGGTTTTAACGTAACTTTATTCTTTCATGAGTTATTTACAAGTTTCTGACCACTTATAAAAATCGGGTGACCTTGGGGGCCCACGACAACCAATCCACTTTTCAGGAAACTCTTCATTTAGGAATGCTCGGACCTGACACCCATAATGTGGTGGTGCACCATCTTGCTGGAAAAACTCAGGGAACGTGCCAGCTTCAGTGCATAAAGAGGGAAACACATCATCATGTAGCAATTTCAAATATCCAGTGGCCTTGAGGTTTCCATTGATGAAGAATGGCCCCACTATCTTTGTACCCCATATACCACACCATACCAACACTTTTTTTGTTCCAACAGTCTTGGAGGGATCTATCCAATGTGGGTTCGTGTCAGACCAGTTGAATGGCTCCCAAGGTCTCCCGATCTGACCCCTTTAGACTTTTATCTTTGGGGTCATCTGAAGGCAGTTGTCTATGGTGTGAAGATACGAGATGTGCAGCACCTGAAACTACGGATACTGGAAGCCCGTGCTGGCATCTCTCCTGCTGTGTTGCTATCAGTGTGTGAAGAGTGGGAGAAGAGGGTTGCATTGACAATCCATCACAATGGGCAGCACATTGAACACATTCTATAAGTGGTCAGAAACTTGTAAATAACTCATGAAAGAATAAAGTTACGTTAAAACCAAGCACACCATTGTTTTTCTTGTGAAATTCCCAATAAGTTTGATGTGTCACATGACCCTCTTCCTATTGAAAAAACAAAAGTTGGATCCAAGATGGCCGACTTCCAAATGGCCACCATGGTCACCACCCATCTTGAAAAGTTTGCCCCCTCACATATACTAATGTGCCACAAACAGGACGTTAATATCACCAACCATTCCCATTTTATTATGGTGTATCCACATTTTATTAAGGTGTATCCATATGGCCCACCCTGTACAAATGGGCATTTAAGTCAACCTGGGACTTTAGATTGTGCAAAGTTATAAGAGAAACTCCCTTTATTTCTTTATATAATCCCCTGCTACACTAATGCGCTCATCCCAGTGTTTCACTAGTGCCTGGACACCATGAAGGTAGAAAGGTATCTTCTGAAACATTAGCCTCCCAAGAGCTCCTTTAATGGTCCAAACATGTGGAAATGACTTGAAGCGAGGTCAGGACTGTATGGGGACATGGCAATAACTTCCAGGTGGGTTCCTGTAATGTGCAAGTGGTGTTTGTGAATGATTGTGTGCACAGTTCCTATACAGACATATACAGTATGTCTTGATGTTGGCGACAAGGATCTGGCAATGAAGCTGAAGACTTGCTGAAGACTCACTTCCCTTGTCTGGGATGTCTGGGCTCGTGCAGCCTTGTTTAAAACATTTGCATCATTCCAATATTTTACAGCCTCCGAGAGTCTCATCATTGTTAGTGGTGAGCGTGGTGTATTTCAACATTATAAAGTGGTGTATTTCACCATTAACTGCCAATCAGGAACATGATTCAACACAAACAAAAGGCAATACATCAATGATATAGCCACAGGGACGTGGTTATAACCACAGGAAAGTGGTTATTATGTTTCTTTCTCAGTGTAATCCTGACTTCAAGCCAGCTCTGTCTGTTGAATTAGTCACATCAACAAACAAAAAGAGTTGGAAAACATATCAGTGACTCAAATGATCCATCTGTTGCTTTTGTACTGCATGTGTATGTTCTACTTGGGCTTTTGTTCATCTCTGGCAATTGCCCACAGCAAAGCAAGATAAAAGAGTGGATGCAAATTGAACTTGTTCTTAAATATCCATGGAATACGTTATACCATAATATTGTATTCAATTGTTTTAAAACTATGTTCTCACAATTAGATAGGCCACATGGGAATTAGTGCTCAGTGCTAGCCTTCTTGACTGCCACATGGACTTGAGCCGGGGTTCACTGTCCAACCAATACCCGAATGCCCAAAACCCCAAAGTGGCTGGACTGGATGCAGGGCATCCTTAAACTGGTTGCATCCCGAACGCAGAAGACGCCAAGAAGATAAACCTACAGTATAGACAGAACAAAGACAACAACAACAACAACAACAACAACAACAACTCATGTAGGCCAATTTTGGTTCATCCAATAACTGCTTATGTTTATATACCCTGTTGCAAACCATGTATTTCAGCAAGGAGGCCACACATTTCAATGTTGGTAAAGATTTCACTAATTGTCCTTGCAAAGATTTGTATGGAATTGCTCTTGCATCATAAAGTAATGAACTTGTTAGC